>CM075860.1:29718561-30182275 GCA_037975125.1 Latrodectus hesperus | reverse complement strand
TGACTCTACATGTTTTTTTGAACAAATGATCAACAGAATCCACTAATAATGAAATCTGAATACTGTGATAATCTTCTCTTCTTGCTGCTGACAAATTAAACCTTCATATAGGCAGTAAATAATACTATTTAAATCACAACTTAAATTTGATATACCTTTCCTTATGGCATTATTAGTAATGTGTAAACTACACCTATATGAATCAAGTTAAAAATTCCTAAAGAGTTTAAATGTGCATTTAACTGTCTATGAAATGATAAATTGACATTTGGTCCATCCGTGGAGCATTGGAAAAAATTTTTAATATTTAATCCTTTTTTTGAATTAAAATTTAACACTATTCCTAAAATTTTACTAGTCTGTGCATGTCCAAGAAAAAAGGAATCACAATAATTATTAACTATCTTGCATTCTTTTTCTGACCATTAAGATGTATTGATATCCAGTTGTTTTTTTACTTGCCTGGTAGTCATTTCATAAAAATGCTGAACAGAACATGAATAAAATATATAAAGAAATTTTTGACTCTCTCATAGAAGAAAATAACCTTTTAAAAGATGAAGCAGCAGCTATCCAGTTGATCTATAATTTATCAGAAAAACTAAGAAATGCTATAAAAATAAAATATTTTCAAGAAATAAAAGTTGCTTAGATAATGTTAGATGCTGCCAATGATAAAATTAAAAATGTTTCAGAAAAATTAACTTTAACTGGACAAAAAATTGCACAAATTAAAAAGAAACTGTATTATTTTTATTTTTGAATTAGAAGTTTTTTTTTATCTCTTTAAAAAAATATTATAATTGTATGATATTATAATTATAATAAAAAGAATATTATAATTGTATTAATAAAAAAATTGTTCATTAATATTTCTGTTAATAAAAAGTTAATGAATTTGACAAGTTTTTTAAACTTTACATAATATTTAAGATATGTATATTAGAGCAATGATTATAACTGGATAAGCTTTAAAAAGTATAGTTAGTTAAAAGTCCAGAATTTATAACTAAGCTTATTTGTAATTTAAAGTTTCTCATTTTTACTGATAAATGCAAAGTTAGAATGCTATTATTTTTTTTCATTAACTTAACTATTAATAAATTAAGATTGTCCTGAAATTTTTAAAAAACTGTGTCCTGAATTTTTATTTTATCTCCTACTATGTCCGAAACTGACCATTGTCGTCCCATTACTGTACACAGCTGCTTAACAACAATTTACATTTGCCGACTAATCTCAGGCTTTTTGCACCTGCAGAATAATTTATTGGTCATCCATCCTTTTTATACCCATTTTTCTGGAGCAATCACCACCCAAACTTATTAATAACTGTTCCTATAGTTTGAAAGGCTTTCTGAGCAAACATAGAGCCATTTGTTAATTTTGAACATGGTCACACTATGTCTCATCTCCAGTTTTCTAATCATTTTTTCTTGTAAGAAGTCATTTCAGGTGATTTCTTCTATCCCAATTTAGCTGAAAGTACAAGGAAGTTCTTTCATGAATGGTGTAATCAATTGAAGTGTTCTAAATTGTCCTGCAATAATGGATATACTGGGTTTGCCCAAGTAGAATGTTTTTGAATACACTTAATATTCTCAATCTTTCTGATATTATAAAAAATCTAAATTGCTAGAAAAAATGTAAAATCCATCAAAAAATTTGCAAAATTCAAAAATGCCCCAAATAGATTATATGGCCTGTTAGTTAATAACTTGAAAAACTTAATATTAATAACAATGATAGGTTAAGATACAAGGTTTTCAAAACTTCAATTAACTTCCATGCACAGCAGTGTTTTTCATAGAATTGCTGTAAGTTTATGTAGTTTGAAATTCTTCTTATCAAAAGTCCATTTTTGTATTTTAATGTGCTGATTTTACTTTGCTGGTAGCAAAAGTAAGCCCAAATATGATACATGTACATATGAAGGAAATTATTCATAAATATATGTTGTTGTTAATTATGACACTTGGACAAGCCAAACTTGCTATGCCTCATAAATATATAGATAGATATATTTCAGAAATATGGTCAAATTGCTACTCTACTTTTTATTAAATATTATAATGGTAAATTTTCTTTAAAATTTAAAATATTTACTGTTTATTTTTCTTTTAATATTGTAAATGAAATCAAACTTTTTTGCATAGAGGGGCTAGAATTTTGCATCTAAAAATTTTTAAACTTGTATTTTGAATAAAAAATAATCTCACAGTTTTCCTTGTAGGCCATGAAGCAGATAATCGAAAAACAACAACCATTTGAGCTATCTGTTCATGGAGCTCTCTCTTTCGGGAATTTGCAAAATCTAAAATGGAAGAATCAGAATATCAGGAACTTCTGTCGATAATGTATCAATATAAAGAAACAAATAAGTAAATGTTGTTTCCACAGCTTTTATTGATTTTATTCTTAACTTAGTTTTTATTGAATTTTAATTATTTTATTCATAGATATTTTAATTTAAATTGGTTAAGATTTATGTCATTTTACTAAAGCATTCATTAACTCACCAAATCCTAGCATTCAGTACAGTGATAAATAAAGCAAATTGTGATTTACTGTGACAAAATGTATTATGGTGGATTTATGTCACAAGCTGCTGTTAGCATGTATAAAATTTTGGAGTTTTAGTAACCCTTGAAGCATTTGTGTTTTGTTTCTTTCATTTATAGTTGAAATTTAAGTGTTTTCAGTTTATTTTGTTTTGAAAGTGAATCAAATTGAAAATTTTGAATTTTTGTATTAGTGTGAAATGTTTGTGTTTGTGATGAATTTGTGTTTTATTAATTTTTCTACTGTTGATGATTAAGTTGGTACTTTTACTTTATGAATCATTTGATAAAATTGTCATGATATGTAATAATTTATGAATATTATTGAGTATTGTGTACAGCTAATTAAAATCAGATTTTTCATAAAGTGTATGTAATATCCATCATTAATTTAACTTTATTCCCGGCTCTGCCTGATGTAGATTGCATTTATATTACTTTTGTTTTTTGAAAAGGGCACCATTGCCTGATTCATTAAAATCAGAATTTTCATAAAAAATATATGTTATTTACTTTATTGATTTAGCTTAATTGTCCAGCTGTCTCTTGTGCTAGATAGGATTTATATTGATGTTTTTTAAGGTGAGTGCCACACTCTCTCTGCGCAGTTAATTAAAGCCTGAGGTTTCAATAAAATGTATTATTTACATTTCTAATTTAGTTTTATTGCCTAGATGTCTTCCACTCTAGAATGCATGATATTTAATTATTTTATATTGTGTTTTATAATTTGTAATTTGAGAAATTAGTTTCTAGCTCTTATTTTTTTAATATTTCTTTAATAAGTAATTATAACAAAATATTCAAAATTTTTATATTTGGAGTTTAAAAGAGCACGAGATTTCAATGTTTGAAGCTCAAATTTGAGTTAGGTCAGTTTTTTAAAAAACTGTTTGTGCAAGGTGGTGTAGTTTAGGTTGATGAGATAAATGCAAGATTTGGCATGAAAGGTTAAAATCAATTGAAACCAGTATCAGCTCATAGAATTTTAGGCTTAAAGTACATCAGCTATTTTACAGAAATAATGTTTCTAAATTATTTGTGAGTACTTTTCATGATTGTTTGTATCTAAACTATTTAATGTATTACTGTCATCAAATGTTTTTAAATGTATAAATTTTGATGACTATTACCAGCTATTTCATTGTTCAGACTAGTGTTTTTTCCTTTTGCATTCTCTTTTCTATTCTTATTCTTTAATAATAAATTTAATATTTGTTTTGTTTATTAACTAGACATATTGTGCATACTTCAGGCAGTGTAACACATAGTTATACTTTATGACTTATCAATTTTTACTTGCAGTTCAGATGTAATTGGTACATTGACAAGTTTCTACAACATTTTAAGAAATTATCCAGAAGTAAAACAAGCTTTTGGAATGTTTTTGCCTCCTGATATGAATTTAAAATTCCAAACTGGACATTATGCGACAAAAGAAGGTATTTTAGCTGATGGCAAGGAAGAAAATGAATTATATTCTTCTAGAAAACAACCAGTATGTAATATTTCTGTTTTGTGTATTTGTATATAACTTATATTTATATTATTTTTTATATGACCTACATTTAAATATGTTATATTTTCTATTGCAAATATATATGTATATATTTGCATATTTATGTTGATATTTTGGCGTGCAAAATTTAAAAAGGAAGCAGAGGCATCTGCATGTCTACTAAACAAATAAATCTGAAGTCTGAAAGACTTTGCAGTAAGTTGAAATGGCTTAGATACAACTGTCTTGGATATACATACAGTTTACTGTTGTGGATGAATGCAAAAGAGTGCAGTATATGCTTAGCACATATTGTGAAGTAAATTTAAAAGAGACTATCCCACAGAATATTTATGAATTTCATTAGAGATTAGTAAGTTGGAAGAATATCAAAGTTGGACTTATACGACTGCAAAGTGCAGAATTGCTTTCACCAATTATGGTTTTAAGAAACATCTGTTTGAAAGTGTTGTACTGGACATTTGTAAGTAATCATAGGGTGAAGTAACCAGCATAATTTGCTTCCTAAGTACAAAAAAATGGACAATACATTGCGAAAAAAATTACAGAATATATGATATAGATTATTAAAATTTGATAATCACATGTGGTCCAGAAAACTACACTAGAAAATATGACTGAATACTTTTTATGATAGTAACAGATTTAGCTCACTACATCTTTTTCTACATTCAAAATCTATATATATATTTTTATTTGAGACTGAAATATACTTCATAACCCTATCTAAGTCTTTCTCTCTCTCATACACAGTGAGATATATAAAAGTAAGTTTAGTAGTGACAAAATTCTTATTTCAGCTTTATAATCATGAATTTGAGTTAAAATAGCATAGAATTTTTTTTTGTGATGGTATAAAGCTCACAACAATTTTATAAAATTCCATGATATAAAGAATAATTTGTTATTTTTTTAATATGCATATTTTTATAAGAATTATTACAAAAATGAAATGAAAAGTAAATGAGATAAACCAGTCAAGTTCACATGTTTCTGAAAAGTAATGTGGTATATTAATGGTAATGTGTCATTGCTTACTACAATATGAAAAAAGCCAATTTAGAAAATATCAATACTGCCTCTGTTCCATTTGGCAATTATTTGGTTTCTTACTTTTGTGTGTAGTTTTTGTATTTTGATTATATATTAGAGGACTAATGAATATAAAAATGATCAATAATAATGATTCATTGAAAACTAATCTTATTAATTGGTGAATACTTATTAATTGTGGAAATCACATTTAATTTTCTATATCTGTGTGTTTACCTTAAAAAAACATAATCTATAATGAATATTGAATTGAAGTAGATTACAATGAACAAAAATTATTATTGTATGAAATAAAATAGATATATATATTATATATACACACAAACATACATACATATATATATATTTATATAAAGGCATATTGCAAATTTGTATAAAACATGTTTTCAGAAATATAAAAATTTGTCAACAAAGGACATTCAGTTTATAACTTGTGTATAATTCATGGATTTGATTTTAATTTCTATTGTTTTTATGCTTTGCCCCTGACTGTAGTAGTTTTTGTGCACAAAAAGTGATTATTGAGTAACTAACTGAACTGCTTTTATTACTCTATCTGAATCTATTCTAAATATAATATTATGTTATCATAATTTTTTGCATTCTCGTATGTCATGAAATTTTTCTTGCAGGAATCAGTTAGTTCTATGAGTTCTTCTGATTCAAATATTAATGTGAAGGTAAATAATAAGATTTCAATTGAATATGCTGCTACATATCTGACAAAAGTACAGGTAACTACGTGTTCCTTACTAATTTTATTGATATCAATTACTTTTTTTATTATAAGCTTACTAATGTTAAGCTGTTAATTGAATTAAGAATCTTTAAACTATAGAACCCTAGTTATATTATGTCTATAATGATTATACAACAATAGATTAAAATAATCTTCAACAATTTTAAGAATTTAAAGTATTATTCCAAACTTAAATTATGAAGAATAAAATTAATTTAATAAAATTAATACTGAAGAATAAAATTAAAAAAAAATGTTTTTGTCAAAGAAAATAACTTTGCAGATTATTCCATTATATTATAGCAGAAGAATTCAGATGTGTTTTTTCAATGTTGATTATTTAAATCCATTTTTAATAGTTTTTTATATGAAATTTATTGACAAAACTTAATTCTTTTACTTTACATTATCACTTATATATTTTTTTATTACTGTTTTTCGAATTTTCAATTTGCCCTTATACTTCTAAAATATGTCAGGGATTAATCTAAAATGTAGTCAAGAATTTAGTGTCTTATCTAATTTTTTTAAAGGTGATCAAATATTGTTTTATTTTATCTACATTTTATTATTAAAAATCAGAATAGTCATTGAAATTTTAATAGTATAAGTGTTTATTTCTAAAGTTTTAATATTTACCTGTATTTATTTATCAAATTTATCCAAAGAGTTAAATATATTTTATAAAATACAATTTCTTTCACAAAATCATTGAGTGTAATGTACTGGGAGCATTGATGCTTCGTTTAAGAGGTTCTGTGAGACAACCTGCAAAGTTGCTCAGCAGTGGATTCCTAGAGGAAAGCCTCGCAATTGTAAACCTTTTTGGTCTCTCCATCTTCAGGCTCTAAGAGGTGCAACAAGGATCGCATTTCTGCTGAGCAGCCAAAGAGGGCCGAGGAAGTACAAAGCTGCAGGAAATGTGTTGCTAACATTTGAAGGGAAATTTATGAGGCAAAGTGGAAAAGTTTTAATTCTTTCATTATTGCTATGAATTATAAATCTGATTCCAATAAAGTTTCTAAATATGTTAACAACCTAAATGCTGTTTCTTTACAATTTACCAGAACCCCCTTTAGGGTTATTTTAACAAGTGACAATGACATTGCAAGTGCTTTTATTGCATTTTATTCTATAGCACTGAGACTCAGACAAGATCTCAGGAGAGATCAAAGGGTGTAGAAAAATAACATTCATAAGGCTGTCACTGGTCGTGGTCCACATCAGTTGGTGTTTAGTGCAGACTACCAAACTTGAACTTGAAGACTCTATAAAATACCTTAAAAAAGGAAAGAGCCCTGGCCTAGACTGTCTTCATTCAGAATTTATTAAAAAGTTAGGACCAAATGGTCATTCACAGTGCTTTTAATGCTGATCAACAGAAGCTGGAACTCTAATGTACTAGCAATTTGGAAGAAAGCTATTGTTTCAATTTATAAGCAGGGCAAACCTTCTGATATAGACCGATTGCTCTTACAAGTATTTTAGCAAAAATTATGGAGCGAATGCAAGGTTGACCTGGTTTCTTGAGCACCATGGTTCTATTTGTAACTTCCAACTGGGTTTAAAATTTTTGTTTCTACTAGCCAGTAGTTGTCTATATCTGAATCTAATAAGGTATGTCAATATATATATTGTCATACCTTAGTCAAAACATGAAAGATGATCTTGACTGTCGCAAATCTATTTTAGAGGACTTTATTGACTTCTCCTCTGCATATGATAAAGTCTGGCCTCCAAAATTGATTTATAAGCTGGTCTCCATGGGAGTTAGTGGCAATATGTTGCTCTGGCTACATAATTTCCTCGATCAACATTTTGTTCAGTGAAATTTGAAAACTCTCTATCTATATTCAAACAAATGGAATCTGGACTTCTTTATGCCACCGTATTGAGCCCTATATTGTTTAATATAAATCTCACCAATTCATTGGAAAACATTTACATTATTAAAATTGCTGCATTTGCTGATGACTTGGTAATGTGGGCAGGCAAGCCAAAGAACATTCAGAACAGACTCAAGGCTACACTTAATAAGGCCCTTGATCAACTTTGCTTTTGGTGTTCTGACAATGCCATGTCTGTCAACAAGTCAAAAACCACCTACTAATTTTTCTTCCTAAATAGGCGTCCTTTTGTACCTAACCTTAAATTCCAGGGTATGACAATTCAAAGAGCAGAAAGTATGAAGTATCCTGGATGCATTCTTGATTCAAAGTTAAGGCTCTTCCAGACCTACGTGGGCACTCCCGTTGTCTTGTCGCCCCATCTGGTGTTAGTTCTCAAAGCTTGTCGAGGGGAGTATCCAAAACAATATTATTGGTTGAAATTGCTTGTCAATCAATCCTTCGAAGTTAGCGAGTCTGCCAGATTTGGCGCGTTATATCATGAAAAATTAAAGCACTAACGCCATAAAAACAGCCAAAAAGAGAGTTTTAAATTTGCTCCTAACAGATGTTAAACCTCAAATTACCCTCAGGGTTCTTAGAATAGGGGTGAGGGAAAATGGGCCAGTACAAATGCTGAACGAACTGACACCGGAAATACGTGTTTCTGTCTTATAGAAAATTAGCTGCCAGTGATTCTAAAGAAAATATTATTTATTTATATTTTAGAGTTCGGCTTTTATTATTCGCACTAAAAAATATGAAGACAAATTGCGGATGTTGAGTGATTTTACAGTTACTAATTAAATGGTCAAAAATGATTATCAGAATTCAAATCAAACCTAAAATACTATATGAATGATTAAAAATATTTTTTTAAGTGCCTTGGTTGAATTTGAATTTATGAGACTTGATCCATTGAATGCAACAAATAATTAAAAACTATTATTTTCAAAACTAACTCAATAAAAAATATTTAATTTTTTCAAGTTTTTTTAAAACTAACACACACACATATACATATTCTAATTATATAAAAATAGATGAAATGATAAATTATATAAATAATTTCAGTTACAATATATATTTTTATGAAAATAACGTTACGATTATCTATCTATCTATCTATCTATCTATATATATATATATATATATATATAATAATCGCATCGTAATTTTCATAAAAATATTGTAACTGTAATTATTTATATAATAATCATTACATCTATTTTTATATAATTAGAATTACCTAGAGCTTGAAAGAGAGATTCATCTCTTATCTTTCATCTCACAAGTACCTAACTTTATTCCTCTATATAAATAAAATTAACTAAGTTATAATTAGAAGTACACGTTTTTTAAAAAGTTAATATTCTGGTGTAAAATGTGTTGTGAAATATATTTTAATTCTGAAGATTTTAAAACTCTTCAATTATTTTATTAGATATTTTCCCCTGGCTTGATAAAAACAAAATTAGATTAGGATTAAATATGCCATATAAAAACACACAGGTAAATTAGATTAAAATAGTTTAGTAAAAAATTGTTAGAAATATAAATTAGGTTTATATTTGTCAACAAATAATCAAATGCAAATACAACGTATAGCATACGAGAAAAATTATAATATCATAGTAATACGAGTAAAATAAAATACAATTTCATAAATTAGGTTTATTTGTCAACAAATAAGCAAATGGAAATACAACTTATAGCATACGAGAAAAATTATAATTTCATAGTAATACATGTAAAATATAATACAATTTCATGAGCCCATGGGAAATTTAGTTAGTACCTTGAAATATATATGATGTAAAATAGTAATTAAAATAAATCTGTTAATAAAATAAAGAAATGCTTGAGCAATTCACATTTCATGAAGAAAAAACAGAAACTATATATATATATATATATATATATATATATATATATATATATATATATATATATATATATATATATATATTAAACACTCACAAAAACTAAATACAAACACAAACATACAAATTCGTATAGTTAAACTTTTATTTTTTGGATTTTAATTTCTCATCTTTTTTTGTCTTTTTTTTGTTTGCTCCTCAATTATATAAGTGGGATTTCGTATGTCCATTGATCTAGGATAACGTGGATCGATTAGTTCTGGCAAAAGACAGTCAAAATAAAAATCATTTAATTTAGTTTTCATTTGTGTCTCCCAAAATACATCATCTCTAAAAATATGTTCAATTTTAATTCCTTTTGGGGACCAAATGGCAAACCAACAAAAGTTTCTTTCACTAATGTGTAATTGTCCTTGGATTTGATAGTAAAATTTATGATTTTTATTTATGCCATTAATTCCCACCCGTTAACTTGGCAACAATTGAATTAAATTGTTCTACAATGTTAGTATTAGCGTTATACAATAGACTTTTTGCATGCAGGGCTAAGGACTCTAAAATTTCTAATATTTTATATAAAATACCATCGTTTTTAAGGGGCTGAAGATCACTTTTTTACCATTTTCTTTACAAAAATACTTTTTGCATGTTTCATGATTTCCAAACACATGATTTGGGATATTTATTATATATGTTTTTAAATTAACTATTTTTTGATCAAAGGTTAGCAGTTCTTTGCGCCAATGACTGGCACTGGCTACCACATCTTTCCTTTTAGTGGAAAGATGAAGTTTTCTTTTCGTACTGTAATCACTTTTTTTCATGTTTAAAATAGACTAATTTTACAGAGTTTAATTAATGAGAAAAAGATCCAATTACATTTAAAATGGTAGAAGTGTTGAAATGAATTTACGAGAAATTTGAATTTTCCGAAAACAGCATTCAACATCAATTGAGAAATGCGTCAAGGTGAATTATATGTTCAACAGAATCTTGCGGTTGAATAGTTTGGAATGGCTGTATTAGAAAGCTGTTTGGAGACGGTATTGTACTGCGTATCCCATCTTAGTGACAACAAGCTGATTAGCCATACAGAGAAAGAAAGTTGTTCAATCACACAATTTCTAGACTAGTCACGTTGAGCATATCTAATTGATTCTCAATTTACTTCCTGATATTCTCTCTCAAGCATTTCTTCTCGAACATCAATACTATAACTTCAATTACATATTTTATATCGCCTTCAGGATATTTATTCATTCTTTTGATATTTTATTACTTTTATTCCTTTTTTGTCAAAAATAATGTCATTTGCGTTGCTCAGGACAATATTCTTCTCAAATAAATTTCGTGAGCATAAAATGATTCCTCTAAGAGCATTGATGTCATCTGTATTGTAGTGTGTTGTAATGTATTGTTATCATTCGTTTGGTTATTGAAATGCTTTTATGTTTTTCCGCTGAAGTTTTACTACAAACCCAATTTTTTTCAAAGATATATATAGTTTTTCAAATTTAAAATGTTTAATTTCTTATCAGACGCAATATTTTAGTATGCTGGTATCGTATGCTTATTAATCATACCTTATAGTGTATTTTTTTCATGAAATAAGTTGAAAATAAATATTCTTATTGTTCTGTCTTATTTCAAAATCGTAGTATATAATATAATTGAACAAGGTAACACAAAACAGTTTATAATATTTCATTTTTAAAATTTACTTAAATGAAAATAAACAAAGTTGATTTAAAAGTACATATCATAGCTACTTTTCCAACGCTAATAAACAGAAATCTAACATGCATTATTTCTAGATGTCTTTTCTATTTCATGAGTAAGAAAAGCTAATTCTTCTTGCTCGATTTGGAAGTGTTTGCCAACCACATGTTAAAACAGCGGGAATCATATGGGGAGAAGTTTTTCTCAGAAATTCCTCCTTCTTTAGGTTACCGTAGTGAAGTAGAAAAATCAGCCAAATTTGGCGTTAAAAATTTTCCAGTTTCATAGGTGGCGTTGTGTACAGAGATGGATTTTCAGAAATAAGAATGAGTTTGATTTGTAATAAAAATTCGTATCGAAATATTAATGCAATCAAAAATATTTTTAGCTTAAAAAAAACGAAAATGTTCATTTTGTAACTGTACGAAGAAAAAAATGAAATATCTTTTAAACCAAATTTTGTATAACCTCAATGAAATTAGAATTTGGTTGAAATTTACTCGGATGGAGATATTTTGACATTTTAAAAATATTTGGAAAAATTTTAAACGCTAAAAATGGGCGTAGAGGTGACAGTAGCTCTGTTTTTTGTAATTTGCAAGAGACCGGAAGTTTCTATCATGAAAATAGCACTTGTGAAACGTTAAAATATTATCCATAGGATTAACATAGGATTCGATTTTCCCCGACGGAGGTCTAGCAGGGCCTCCGTGGACATGTTGAAAATGTGTATGTGGAAAATTATTAAAAGACTCCTTGTTCTCAGGAGATAGGCTGGTTGCAAATGGGGATGCAGCTGAGACACTTTGATTACCACCTTCAAACTCTACATACAACCAATCTTCAGTTATTGTAACGAAATTCTGGTCTCTGTGGCCAACTAGTACCAAAGCCTCCGAGAAAGATGTAGAACAAGCCACAATGCTCATTTCGTGACGTCACAAGTGGGGTGCATTTCAAAACCACTGGAGCTGATACAGAAACGGCGAAAACATAAGTGGTGGTGAAATTTCAAGAGATAAATTAACTTTCGATACAATTGTTTGTGAATGCCTATTGATAATTAATTACTTTTTGAAAAAATTCATTCAAAAATGTTTTAAATAATTTATATACGAATTATATTAAGATACTTGTTTGTATGAATCAATGATACAAACTTCTTGTTTAATATGTTTAACTAATATTTTAAAAGAAAAATGTCATACAGATATTATAAAAACAAAAATCTAAGAAAATAAAAATTAGTTTGATATCCTAAGGGTAAATGTGTTTGAAAAATGTAAATTTCCTGCATTAAGATTTTTCATGTTGGATATGAATACTCTAAAAAATTACTGAAATTGTATTTTTAATTTCAAAATACTTTATCTTCTGTTAAAAAAGTCTAGCATTTCCAACTGCTTCTTTTTATATTAAAAATGCCAAAATATTGCATATATATTTAAAAAGGATGAAAAAATTTAAATTTCTCAAACAGAAGCCTTGAAAACATTGTTTACATTTTGTTGATTGATTATATTTTATTATGATGATTGATGAATTAATATATCTAAAAATTATAATCCATTTTCATTTACAAATTAAAAATACATAACTAATTTGTAGCTTGTAATAAAGTGTAAAAAAGTAATATTTACATTATCCATTTATGGAATTTCATGTATCATATATTTTAGAATAATGTTAAATAAGTACAACTTAATAGTCTTATGAAAATGTGCTTTAGAATTCATTTAATCCAATGGAGGAATATTAAGTTAAGGTAAAATATTAAGAAATTATAAATAAATACAAATTTACATAAATTTAGGAAATGTAATTTTTAAATGTTATAGATTTAATTAAAAAAATATTTTCATTTTAATAGAAAACATTTAATGTATTTAAATGTGTATATTTGATATCAAATAAAATAAGAAGTTTACAAAATAATCCACAGACAGAAAAAAATATCTTTATCCTAAGAAAAATATAAAATCAAAACAGCAAAGATAACATTATAATCAAACCTGTTATGCATGTGACATACTTCGTAAAAAACTAAACAAATTGAGAAACTGATACTAATATAACTTACTGAGAAACTAATATAACTTACATTTAAATATTACATCCTAATTTTGCTGATTTCAAAGTCATTAAGCTAAGTAGCTTCAATTTCCTTTCAGACTCCAAGATTTGAGTTATAGATATGTGATAGTTCCCACCTCTCATTAACCTATACTGCCTAAAATGTGTTTCAAGGTTGTCGGTGGAATTTTCCTAAAAGCACATATTTAACATTTAAGTTATCAAACATGTACTTAGTGATTAATATTAAAGTACGAGTGGAGTGAAGCAATGAAAAGTAGGTTTCCTTGGAGAGTTTTTCTGTTCGTGAAGTAGGCTTGCTAAATGATGACACGGAAAGCAATTCCCATTTTTCTAACCAGGCACAGAAATCACTTAAGTAAGTTATACTGTGAGAGGTGGAACTTATTAAAGGCTCACAATAAAAATCTCTTTTATGTTTTCCTTTCTGAGTAGCTTTAACATTAACTATTTTCCACCATTTCGAAAATATGTCAATAAAATGTATGGTTTCAAATACATCTTTACCAATTTTGTCCTTTAATACCTCAAGAGCTGCTATTTTTGCATCAAAAACTTTCAATGCCTGGACAACATTCTGCCTTTCTAAATGATTTGGATATAAAGTTTTTCTTGATAGACTTGGAGCAATTTTAACAACATTTTCACAATCTTAATTGTATAAAGTTTTTAAATGTAAAATACTGGCAAATGGCGTTGTTGTAGAACAGTTGTTTGACAGAGATGGCATAGATGGTATAAAGAATGTTTGATTACTTTCTTTTTGATTCTACCAGCTATTACGAACACTTTTAATAATATGGACAGTATAGAAAAGGAAAAAAAGTTCTTCACTGGGATCTACAGGATTCTTAATGCTTGATTTTAATGCTCCACCACATATTTTTTCAGAGGTCTTTCTGTTAACCCGATTATTATCTGCAATAACAGATAACACACGATAACCAGTTTTAAAATTTTTAAAACTTCTAGTTAGATGGCAACAAATCTTCAGCTGCTTAATTTTTCATAGGATAAAGTCCAATAATATCTTTGTTTTTAGAAAATAAAGAACTGGCCATAAAGCTTTGTAAAGTTGTAGCTTCTGTACTTGGCATATTCACTGCTAAGCCTTCAAGTTTACTGCTTTTATATGACACTTGGGACTTTACATAAATGTTGTAAATGACTTTACATCATTTAACACATTTACTGTTCTTTCATATTCTGATAATTCTTTACATTTATTAAATAAATAATTTTGCTGTATACCAATTTCTAAATTTCCCAGTTTTCATATCAATATTTTCAAATAATATGGATGTGGTAAAATTAAGTTTTCAGAATCTCTCACAAGACGATAAGCAGAAGGATGTGTGAAATAAAACTTTGCAGCCCATAATAAAATGTCAGTTTGATATGGTGGAGTATTCATTAAACAAAGTTCAAGTTGCAGTATTAAAAATGTTAATTTTAGATTGAGTGAATTATTATTAGATTCTTCAACAATTTCTTTTAACAATTTAATACTACTCTCTAACTTTTGCTCACAAGAAGAAGTATCCAATGAATTTAAATGGCTCAGTAAGCATTCAAATATAGAGCATCGAGTACATTTACTTGGTACTCCTAAAAGCCATTTCAGTTTTGAAGATGGAATCAAAATATTTTTGTGCCAAACAGTTACTAGAAATTCTGGTGATATTCTGACACTAATGCTGAAAGCTGGGAAACTTGCCACATCTGGTTTTCCAAAGAAGATGTTATCTTTCGTTGAAATTACAATCCAATTTTCCAGTAGTTTATCATTGAGGTTTAACTTAAAGCTCTCAAAATCCTCAAAAAGCTCTCAAAATTTATTTCATCTTTTTCAGACCACTCCTGGAAATTTTTCTCAGCTTTATGTTCTAAAGATTTTGTTCTTTCTTCCGGAGATTTTCTTTTAGCAGGCAATTTTGCAGTCATATAAGATGGTTGCTCTGAAAATATAGATGGATAAGCTCCGGTTTTCAGAACATGTTTTTTCCTAGGAATAGAAAGCACTGTTCCATCTGGTTGAGTAGCTTCATTGTTTTGTTCGATGAATTGCTCTTCAAAATGTTTAATGCATGTAACTGAAGAGTGTAACTGTAAAATTTTCTCCGTGAATTAGCCGTTCCCATTTTTTCCTTGCAGCAGAATCTTTGGGAAAGCTGAATACATTAACATATTTTTCCCCTTTATAATTAGATCTGCAACCAGGTGCGCAACATGTACGAGGCATCTGTTAAAAATGAATATTTTAATATAATGCAAATATATGTTATGCAATATACCTGAATATACCTGGTACATTTCTGTTAATTGTTAGTGTACAATTTTGTTTGCCTAGTTATCTTTAAAGAATTTATTGTATGTGTATTATCTGTGTTAAATAAATTGATAATAAAATTATATTAATAACAGATAATATTAAAATAAACATTACAGAGAAGAATATCCTGAATACTGCATCACAATATTTGATAATCATATTTTCTCGCATTAAGTATTTTTAAAAACCTACATAAAACTGAGAATGCACAAGCAAAGTAATAACAGTGATATTAAATTATATAAAAATATGAAAGCAGTGATAAATTTAGATTTATACTCTTAACAGAGAAGCATTAAGTAATCCCATTTTGATAAATATTCAATAGAATGGATTAAATTTCAATTTTAGCTATTTTAAAAAATATGATTAAAATCAAATATTTCACAGTATACAACATATCTTTTTCATTTTTGAGAATATTTTTAAATTTTTATAGATACCATATCTCTAATACATAAAAAAGTAAGAACATTATCTTGAATGAATAATAGAAGAGAGTTACTCATTGACAGAGTCCTAAAGTTAGCAATGAAATAATAGACTAATATATAAAGACATTTCTAGCTTTTACTGTAAATGCACAAAATACTTCAATAATTTAATTAATAAATTGTAAAAGTTTGGTTTTTAAAATTTTCTATAAATTGCTAAAAATTTTATGCATTTAATATTAAGTTCATATATAACTATTTCATTTAAAAAAGTTCCCTATTTGAAAAAAAATTCTGCTACAAATAATTTGGTTTCAGTAGTGGCATATTAATGTGTAAGCACAACACTAATTGTATGCAAGGATGTATAATTTATATACTGTCAATTGATTCAGAAGTTGTTTAATAACTATATTGTGTAATACCAAATATGTAATGAATTCCACTTATACAATGTTCAAAATATAAACTGTATAAAAATAGATTATAATTAGTTACATATAAGAATAGGGCAAATTTAAATTTGTCTAAATAAAGAATAAAATGGTAATTTTAGCATAAGCAAAATCTGTAAGTGAAGATTATCCTTTGACATATATCTTTAAGAACTTTTCAACAGATATGCATATGGAATGTGTATGTAGATGTTTTTATCAAAAATAATACAATAAAATATAATATTGTAAAACAAAATTTGGTAACTTACCTTTAAGTATTTCTATCAGCGAAGTCAAATGTCACAAAAATGGTCCTCCTATTTAAATAAAAAGAAGTAAACACAGAATTTTTTCAGAAACAGCAGTAGCACAATAACTGAAGAATTCAAATATGGTGATGAACGAAAAGCTTAACCCCTGTCGTGTGACGTCACATGCGTAACTCCAAAGTATATTCAGGTTTCATTCTCTTTCTAGGAGGCTTTGCTTGTACCATACTAAAATTTGAAACTATGCAAAACCAAGCCCTCCATATATTACTGGAGCTGTAAGAACCACTCCTATTTTAAGAATGCAGTGTTAACCCCAAACCCTTCAATAAGAAACATAATTAAAAGAGATGCTGTCCTTCTTTATGAAAAACTGATACAATTACCCAACAATATTTTTAAAAGGGCTTACGAGACTAACCGAGAGAGAAATCTTAAAACCCAAAAATGTTTTACCCAATATGCTCATTCTGCAGCCATTGACATGAATATTCACATCAATCCTCAGCTTCTCTGTAGACTTACTTGCACTTTGAGCTATGGAGAGATCTCTGTGCATTTGAAGCTGGATATGAAGGTTAACAAGAATCACATGAGCGATCTACAGGTTTGTGTCATTGCTCTCTATACCTTTGACAACAAATACCCAAGAGATCAGGGTTATATGTATAAACAGATAGATCAATGTTTAACAATGAAGACAGAACAGATGCTGGTGTGTTGAGAACTTTTCTCACGTTATACAACTATAGGGGCCCATTCTACCCATTACGATGGCGAAATGAGACTTTATTGCATTAAAGCAACTGGCTATTCGCCCCTCATTTTGCTGAGAGATTATTTTGTCAGACTCCCTGTCTGCTCTTCAGCTTCTTGCAAACAGGGAATATAGAGATAATACCTGTTTACTAGAGTGCAGAGAGCTATCATCATCATCAATCTCTGTTGCTTTCCAGTGTATCCCAGCTCACTGTGGGATTTCTGGAAATGAGGATGCCGACTTTTTGGTCAAAAAAAGTGCAAGGGTTCTCCAGAGACCTTTGAAAAGTCTCTTTAAGGCCATTTATAAAAATGTAATGCTACCTATTTGATAATCTTCAATTCCTTTTCTAAATTAATTAAATTTAACTTAGATAATATTAAGTAGAATTGTTTTTAAAAAATTAGGAAGCTATTAATTTGTTTATGTAAAATTTGCTAATGTCAGAAGTTTCCAATGCTTGTCAGAATTATCAGTATTATATCATTTATAATGCCAATTTTAACAATTAATAAAAATATGTTAGTGCACAGCCTCTACCAAATAGTTGTGCAAACAATTTCAGTAGTTATCTAACATTTATGAATGTTTTTTAAATTATTTACTCTGTTTTTTTTCTAAAAAGACAGTTTTTCCTCTTAAATTTCACAACTTGTATTCATATTATCCAACATGTATTGTGAATTAAGTTGTGTATCTTACATGAAATTTCATTTCATGGAAACTTTGGTACTTTTCTGTTTCAGGGGACCATTATTGAAATTTTTTTCTCTAGACCACCCAACAAAAAATAAGAAATATTAATTCTTATTCATTAGAAATACTTGTTTTGGAATAAATTTATTGCATTTTAAAAAGGCAATTTCTAAAAAATGAAGCCTATGAGAGGAAAAAAGTAGCAAAAACAAATAATGTACCACAAAAATTAAAATCTTAAAAAAACAAATCTCTGACACCCGTCTAAGTCATGAAATAAAAAGAAAAAAGGATAGTAAGGTTTGACTTTTTTTTACAGAATTTGCATTTTTATATGAGATTATTTCATTTTATGTACTGAGGTATAGGGTATATCTGTACACATAAGATATACTAATATGTAGAATATACTGTTATGTTGACATAGGATATATTGATATACAGACATAAATTATGTATTGAATTATGTTTGTCTCAAATTAATTTATGGGTAGCCAAATGATATTAAAATTATCTATGAATCTTTCAATGAAAAAAGTTTATTCATAAAGAGTAACAAATCTCTTTGATTTTGAAGGGAATTTATTTAAGCAGTCCATTGATTATTCATGCACTTCCTCAGACAAAGCTCTCCTTTGCTTGTTATAAATAGAAAAACTTCCTAAATTATCAAAAATTAGCAGAACAAAATATTCACTTCCATCTCTTAATTTTTTTATCTAATTATTATTTAACTTCATGCTTGAGAGATGTTTTAAAACTAAGTAATTAAAATTTATTTTGTTTTTAAATAAATTCACTTTAATGTTAATTTTGTTAATGTTTCTGATAATTTGGATGTTTTTTTTTAATTTTGTGACTAAAATAATAAAATATCCTAGACTTCTTATAGTGCATGCATATATATCTTCCTTTTTTAATGTATTTCATTATAAAATGACTATAATAAGTAAAAATTGTTGATGTATAATATGTTTTATAAACTCTTAAGTTTTCTGAGAACTTTTCTCCATGTAATAATTACTGAGGATAAAATGTTTTTTGATTAAAATATATAGGAATGTTTTGAAGATAATCTTGAAATTTATCAAAGATTTCTGGAAATATTGCCATCACCAACAGATGTTACGGTAAGTTTGAAAATTCTCTTTTCAACACCAGCATTATTTAGTATCTTCAAAATATATAATAAAACTAAAAAAAATTTTTTAATGATAAAAATTTTAATTTTTTATTTAAGAAAAAGTATTTTTTTACAAACTTGTTGTTGTTTATTGTATTTTATAACTATTGTGTAAATTGAAGGATGTTAAATATGAACTGATACCATTGCTTAGCTTTAATAAAACTTATTATAAAAAGATATTACAATGTAAATATTTTTATAATAGTTATTTGAGTTGCAAAGTAAATAAAATTCTTTTTCATTTTAAGAATTTATCTAAGAGAAAATTATATTGTTATTCGATAATTGACTAGTTGTATAGATTTAGGCTATTTTAGAAAAATTTATTCAGTAACAAGTCCTAGTGCTGTATCATTTTTTAGTGATTTAACCCCTTAATCGTCTGGGGTTCAGTGAAGAAAGTGCTTCATTTTTGCTTCGTGGTGGCAACATAGTTTTGGCTTTCTCTGCAATGCAAGTTTTTCCCCCTTTAGAACTTGTCAAGAGTACAAAAGCCTGTAACTCTTGATGAGGCATATTTCCGTTTTACCCTGGACCACCTCACAATAATCACATTCTAATCACTTACAGTGGGGAAAGACCATCAATCGTTGTCAGCTGAAGAAACCCACGTGTGCTAGTAATGTGTGCTTTGTGAATGTTCTGCTTGAAAATTTCTTCAAGTCTCTTTTATAATTTTTTAATTACAATGAACATAAATTTTATTATTTTGAAAATTATTATCAATAAATTTAATTTTTTTCTAAGCAGTTTTTATATTTAAAATTCTTAAATGAATAAAAAAATATATGATAGCTAACTCAATGAATATCATATTATCATAATTTTAAAATGATATTTCGATATATATATAATCAGTTCTTTTTATTAAAAATCTGAATTTTTTTTTTAAATTTCCCTAATAGTTAAAATTGTAATGATTTAAATAGCTGTAAGAAAGCATTAATTTGCTATTTAATTATTTATTGATTTTAATTATTGTAATAATTTAGATACTTTTCAAATCAACACTATTTTTTAATATCATCAAATAATTTCCAAAATTATTGAAAGAAACAGCTCTGTTGCTTTATATACAAATTGGAGAATTTCGAAAAAATTTTATAATTTTAATAGTTTAAAAAATAAAAAGCTAACTTAATTGCTTAACAATAGACTTCACAGAGTATATTGTAAACTATTCATTGCAGTTGAAATTTTGTTAATTTTTTATTTGAATATAAATTTTACATTCAAAATGTTTTTAAATACACTTTGAAGTCTATTGTTAGGTAAAAAATTTAGCTTTTAATTTTCTTACGTATTAAAATAACATGTATTAAAATACATATTAAATTCTTTGTACAGAAAGATTTCTGTTTCTAACTATGCAAGAAATATCACTCCATATAAGATTCATATTGTGATTAGATATCTTTTATATTTCTTAAATTGTTTTGCACAAATAATAAAATGTTGTATCTCACGCTAAAAATTTTTAGAAGGAGAATAAAAGCAAAATTAAAATCCAGGAAATCTTAATGCTATTATTTCAATAATATTCTAATAATTGAATATTTAATATAAAACATGTCAATATCACATTTTTTCAAATATTCAAATTAGTCCTGCATTAAATTTTTTTCCCTTCACTAAACTAAAACTGCTTTGACATGCAAATCATTAACAGTGGTAAATTTAGCAAACGATTTTTTTTAAAAAAGTACTTTAGTAAAATAATAATTTGACTTCCATTTTCTTTTGATGATTATAAAATAAAAATATTTAGCTAGTTTTCATTAAATTAATCAAATATTTTTAAATAGTTTTGATTAAAATATTCACAAAATTTATTTTTAAGAGTAAATTCATTAACCAGAAATGAATACTTCATCTAATTTCAACAGCATTAATTTTGCATTAAAGTTAACCCATTAAAAAATATGTATCTTAATTTATTATTTTACCACAAAGATAAAATTTATTTCTTATGTGAAAAACATCTTATTGAATGTTGAATTATTTAGCTTAATATTAGAATTAAGTCACATTGAAGTTTGTTTTCGCGTGTTTACACGAAAGGAATAAAAAAGTCATAACTTATAGTACTTATTTGTAATAATCTGTCTCAAGAATGTAAACGTATAATCTTTACTGCAATTTTGTTAGATATTGAAGTATATAAAAAACAAAGCATAATACTTAAAATATTTATTAAATTAGTAAATCAAAATATTTCTTATACATGCTAAAGAAAATTTTCTATTTTCCGGAATTTGTTGTTATTATCACATATGACACTTGGACAAGCCAAGCTCACTATGCCTTGGCTATGCGAATTTAAGTCATTTGAGAGCGTCTTTCGTTTTAATCAGAGCACCATGAAGGTGAAAGTATGACTTTGCTCTACACACATACCATAGGAACCCGTTTATAGGGTAGGCAACCATTCACACCTCATTCATTCAAGGAAAGGACAAAGACAGGATAGATAAAGTACATCCATGCCCGAACTGGGATTCGAACCCAGGACCTCCTTATCCGCAGTCAGGCACGCTGACCACTTGACAAGTTGAGCAACCCGAATTTGTTAGAAACAAACTTTTATTCAATGATTTTAAACTATATTTACGAAATATTAGTTTAACATATCCTTAATTTTATGAAAAAAATTACTAAAATAATTTTGAACCTCATAATTAAAGAATTAAACAGTTTAACATATTATCTGCTGTTTTCCTTATACGGAATAATGTTTGTGATTACTGAATTCAAACATTTTTTAAATAGTTAAATTGATCGTTAGAGAGAGAATTTATGGTGAAATCATATTATAATGTCTCAAACAGATATGCATTTTTTAAACAAATATTTAAAGGAATATTTCTCGTATTTTTTCCAAAATTCGGAATTTTTGATGTATTTTAATATCATTTGCTAGTTCTACACCAAAGTGTGAATTTAGTGAAAGTTTGAATCAAAATTAAAGTTTTCTTTCTAAAAATAATAGCTTCTTTGTAAAGTTATAGGCCTTAATCGTAACAAAATAATATATTTTTATGAGGAATGAAGGATAACACTACTTCCATTCTAAAATTCGAAAATACTTATATAGTAGAATTTATTCCTCCAATTTTTGTAATTACTTTGTGATCTTAATATTTTAAACAATGGTTGAAACATGTGTACTGAAATTTTGAGTGGTGTGAAGCTATCAACATTATAAAAAATTTCGAAACATGTTTAGCCAAATTTTCGAGTAAACAGGAAATTAATGTACATATGTTTAATTTTATATTATTAACAAGTAGAATGAAGATTGCAGAAGATCAATTGATCTTTCTGATTATATCAATTTGACATCAGGATTGATGGTATTGACAAATTTGTAGAACTTGGGAATTTTCAAATTCCGTGGGAAACCGATAAATTTAAATTGAAAACAAATGTAATATTGGTATAGTAGATGCATATTTCCAATCAATTTATCTTGAAAACATCTATCTAATGATATATTCCATGTGAGCGAGTCAATAAATCGCCTTCAGCTGGCCAGAACAAATTATTGAAATGTCATACTTTCACCTTGCCATTCTTGTTTGTGTATTTATCTATATATATAGGAGTGCGGTTTAATATACCTTCTCTCTCAGAAGCTAAATTCTTATAGTTAGTTGCATCTGTGAAAATATTACCATTTTACAAACACTATGTCTGATTCAAGCAGTGAAGAAGAATTTTATTTTTATGATGAAGATCACTCTTCGGACATGGATAGTGAATTTGATGATCTTTCTGGGGCTCGTAATTGGTACCCAGTTGACAGTTCAGCGGCGATAGTTCCACCAGCATTTCCATTTACAAATAAATCAGAAGTCAACATATTTATATTGGATTCTTCAAATCCACTGGAGTATTTTTGCTATTTTTTTGATAACGAAATTTTAGAATTCATAATTTTAAATACTAATGAATACGCTAAGTTATATATATTGAAAGTAATGAATTAAGCCCAAGTTCTCGTTCAACTCAGTGGGAAAATATAAATAAAGAAAAATTGCTGGTTTTTCTTGCATTAATCATTAACATGGGTATTGCTCAAAAACCCGAAGAAGAAATGTACTGGTCAAAAAACACCTTGGTTGATACACCATTATTTCAAACAGTGATGACTGAAAAAAGATTCAAATTAATAATGAAATTTCTTCATTTTTCCAAAACTGTCTAGAATCAATACATAATTTATAAAAAAAAAAAGTGTGGAGAAATGTCCCACTTAAGTTTTCGGTTAACTTTAGTGGAAAAACGTTTGGAAAATTTTTCAAGTAGAACCATATATACAAGACCAAGCAAAAATGTGATTTTGGAAACAGTGGGAGAACATTTTCCTGAATTCATTCCTCCTAACGACAGAAAAAAATCACCAACACTTTGTTGTGGAAAATGCTGCAATAAAAGGAATGAAAAAGATAAAAAAGTAAGGCGAGAAAAAGTTTATTATCGAGTTTATTACTGCAAAACTTGTGCCATTGCACTTTGTCCAGTTCCTTACTTTTGACTTTTCCATTCTAGTGAATAAAAACAAAATTATAAGGTAAGCCAATTTTATTTAAATTAACTATAAATAACACATAGCTATGAATGCATATAAATGTGATGGTCTGAAATATTATCGTACTTATTTTTAGAAAATTCGGAGTTCCTAAAATCTACATAATCACTTTTTATAATTTGTTCTAAAAAGTAAGAATTACACTAGATTTATTATGATGTGTATAATATATATATATATATATATATATATATATGTTTTGTCTCAAATTTATATATTTATATTTTGTTATATGTTATGTATTTTTTCTTAAATTAGTTATAACTTTTAAATTTATTAATGAAAAATATTTTAAAATGTGACGGTAAACATTACAATAAATGCAAAATATATATACATTTAACAATATATATGAGTTTTATTTATTTCATTTATTTTTTGAATAGCATGATATAAGGAAAAATAATTTTTTCTATTATTTCTAAAGTAAAATCTGAGTAGATATTTGATTTTCAAAATTTCATTTTATTTAACGTTGCTACAGTAAGCTTCAATTTTCTCAAAATATGAAACCAATTTGACTAGTACACATTTTTGAGAAAAATGTAAATAATATGTGTTTATTGATATAATGTGGGTATGAAATGTAAAAATCGATAATCATTTTTAAATAATTATCCTTTTGATTGCTTTTAGAAATAATTTTACAATTGTTGCTTAAAATTTTCAAAGCACCAAATCAATTTTTGTATATGGCTATCTACCTTTTCATATTCCTTCCAGTACCATAAATTTCTATAGTGACTTCCTAAGCTTATATTTTTTTGAAAAAATTTCAATAGCATATAATTTGTCATGCTATTTTAGATTAAGAACTAATAAATATTATTTTTTGTGGTACATTTTTTAATTTTGCTTTGAATAATTTTAATTGTCTAAATTACATATTATCTAAATTTGAAAAATCATTTTTATATTCTAAAATATGGAGTCTAAATAATTTTATATTTTGATTGATAGTTTGCAAATTATCTCCAATTCACAAAAGAAAACTGTTAGCCTAAGTGGTGAAAATTCTGTAAATTTTAGATAATTTAAATAAATATTTTAAGACTGTATTTTTTTAAAATCTGAATATTTGATTCCAAACAAAGCTTATGAACGAGATGTTACGATATAGAATTAAAAATTTCATGATGTTAAGATTTATGCTTTAACTGAGATTTATATCCCTCGATTTATTTTCATATTTTTATTGTTTTTATAAATAAATATAATAAGTAATAAATCTTCAAAGAATAATTATAACATTAATTTGCAAATATTTTCATGTCACATGTATAAAATAAAATATTTAGAAGTTTCTTCAGTAAGGGTATGCATCATACTAATATTTAAGCATAATTTATATTTTAATATAAATGTATATGTATCTCATGAAATAATGCCATAAATATTATTTTTCTATAGAAATAATTTCATTATTAAAAATTTAAATGCAGTTAAATGTTAAAATTTTATAAAATGTGCATTTTTTTAATTTTGAGAAAATTCCTGTGTTAAAAAAGATGCACTTAACTTGATGACGAAAAAGTCACAATGGTCGCCAGTGGAGTATGGATATCAAACTAGTTCCTTTATAATAAATTCAAATAAAAGTTTTAATATTTATAGTGCTTCTGATTTAATCATCACTCTATTGCATTTGTAAAATTAAACTGATTGCTTAAAAAAATCAGTGCTTTTTCTGTCAATAAATAAAATTCATGAATTATTAGAATTTTGTAAAAATTTTAAAATTGCATATTGCTTTTATTTATAAAACAATTCTAACTGAAAAATATAGGTGATTGCTGTGAAATATACGATTTCCATTTTTATAATGGAAATCTTACTTTTAAATGAGACTCATTACAATTATAAATTAATTTCATTCTTTTTTTGAATATTAAATTGTAAAAATACACTGTTAACCTTGATGTTCAACAGGATATTTATAAAATATTATAGAGTGAACCAAACTAAATTAATAGCAAATAAAATTGGTTTTTAAAATCTCAGAATTTGCATCAATTAAGGTCAGAATAATTTTTTTAGAAAAAAATTTCTCCTTTAAAAAAAATTTATTAGAATGTATAAAACACTTTTTACTCTTATTTAAAAAATTTTTATATGTGCAAGATATCTCTTATTAATATTACTTAATCATCTTCAAAAAATCAAAGGAGAAAGTTTTATATTTTTTGCCTTATTTGACAGTTTTGTAAATCCATGCAATTTTGTTGTACCTTACAAATCAACGGAATGCTGCTTATTGTACCTTCGAAACTATTATAAGTTGGCGAGTATGTATGTATGTGTTTATTCATTCATATATTAACTTTATGTGTAAACATATTAAATAAAATATTTAAAATCATTGCCCATTGTTAACCATTTGAATTTAATTTTAGAATTCAGGAGCTGATTTTGAGACCAAGGCATTTAATGATGTTTGTGAATTGTTTCAAGATCATGAAGACTTGATTGAAGAATTTAAACATTTTGTTCCCAATGCTGATTACAGCTTTCAATATAAAGTATGAAATTTCTTTTTGATTTATATATGAAATTGAATTGTTATATATATAATGTTATTAAAGTGACTGTGTTTTATAAAAAGGTAAAAATATTTGTGTTGCTTTTTAAATGAGCTGATACATACATGCATAAATTAACTTGCACAAAAATATTTGCAGTTTAAAAAGCACTCTTTATTTTAACATAATTGCAGCTAAAATGTATATATATTTTATATTAAAATTTATAAATGCCATGATAATATCCCTTCAAGGGACATTTTTGTCCTGGAAGTAAGCACGCTGCTGTCAATTACCCCAGTGATTTGTCCTTTTCTTTTCATCATTTCAGTGCTCTTCTTCATTCCTGTGTTTGTCAATGACTGAAAATCAAGTGATCATCATGTTAGTAATGTTATTGTTTAAAATACAGTTTACAATTATAGACGTCATGCATCATGTTCTGTTTGTGCAAGCGAAGCTGATGCACTTGTACATGTTCCAGAATATGATCCAGCTGCCATAAATAATATTAAATCTATACAGATAGCATGAGTGTGATCATACAATTACATTATTTTAATGATAAATCCCACCCAGTAATTTTGGAAATATTTGATTTTTAAATATACTGAAGAGCAAAAGACTTGACTTCATGTTTTGTTCAGCTCCAAGCCATGTCAGCATTGCTGGCAATGAGCTTGCAGTCAATGCTAGTAAAAATCCACCGATTTTTACTTAGTACTTTTTTATGCTAAATAAGTTGTAAAACCGGACTTGGATTTTGCAGAAGAACAACAAATTATATAATGTATCCTGTTGCATTCTTCCATTTTCATTTAGTCCCATGTAAAGAGTTAGTGTAAAACTTCATATTGTTTATACTCTATTTACACACAAATGTTTATTATAATCTTATAACTTTTTATTTGTAATATACCATATACACACACACACACAGTACATCATATTTTAATTGTCTGTCCTAATTTCAAGGATTTATGCTTGGAAGTATTTTAACTCCAAAAGTTTAATTCTACCAAAATTAATTGTTTAATACATTCCTTTTTTAATACATTTATCTGAATAAAACATTTTAAACAGAATTTATTTTATAATGTCAGAATTATGTGACCATTTATCATAGAATTTCTAGTTCTAAACTTTGTATGGGGTGAATTTGTCCAGTATTAAATCTTGCACCAGTTACCCTCATAAAAATTAACTTAAATGAATCAATTACAAAAATATAATATTATTTATTATAAGCTATTTTTCATCATTTTACATTACATTAAAATTTTTCTTAGAAATATGCACCCAGTATTGATTGTTAACGATTTGCTTCACATGTTTATTTAAGAAAATATAATTTTTCTTTTTGGAATAATTTTTAAATGGATATATGATTTTTATTTTTGGAAAAGTTGATTAATTGTAATATTTCAAAATAATGTTCTAATATGTATATTTATTTTATGAAGAGCACAAATATTGTTTATGCTCAGAGTAATTTTTTCTTATTTCCTAAGAATTACAAATGATTTTTGATCTTTTATATTTAAGAAATGTTACATTTCTGCAAAGTTTTATATGTGAATATTTTTTCAAGAATGAATTTATAAATTAAGTGATGGGAATCGCTTAGGTAGTTAAAATGTTCAATTTTTTTATAAATTTACTGATGTTTCTATTAATGTGCACATAATAATTATCTTAGTTCATATTTTAATTACTTTGTCAACTTTTCTTCTATTTCCTGCTTTCTTTAGATTATAAGAGATGCATCTTTACCATCCTTAGAGAATGCATCTGATGCTGAGGACTCTGATGTAAGACTAGATTTCCTAGCATCTTAAATATTAATAGAAAAATTGCATGGGATAAGGGATATTTTTCTCAAAGCTGAATTTTAGTAGATGTATGAATTTAAGATTAAAATATTAATTAACGTTCATCTAAATATTTTATCGAGATATTTGTAAATTTTTCTTAATCTTTATTTAATTTATAGTTTTTTTTTTGTGAATTTTATAAATTTTAATGCATGTGATGTGTATAAAATCCTCAATCATAAAAAATAAATAAAACTATAAATCTTTCTTAAAAATATTATTTAATTACTTTTTCTATTGTGATGATGGTATTTCTCGATTTTAAAATATTTATTTAGAAACTTATAGTAGAAATATCCAAATTTACTTTCCAATAATTTGAAATTAAATTTAAGAAAATTTAAGTTTTCAAATTTTTGCAAAGGAAGCTCGATTTGATAAATATCATATCTGTTCCCATTCTCATATCCATTCCCATAGTTTTTTTTTTTTTTTTCAATTATTTTTCTTCAGTAATAGTTGAATCTTTAAAACTTGTCCATTCTCATTGGAATTAAGAGGACTAAAAGCATAAAAGGAAATTATTTTTAAAGATTATAATTATGAGTTAGTTAAAATGTTTTAATAGTTTTGTCAATATATGTGTAAAACTAAAAATACATTATTTTTTACAGAATCACGGATAAAAAAATATTTTCCAATATTCATTAAAATCATTGTCTTGCAATTTTCTCTGTTTCTAAAAACTAATAAGTGTGTTTCATAAATTGGAAATATGTTAACTTATAGACTTAAGCTAATAATTAGAAAAGAGCTAAAGTGACAATGTCTTAGCCCAATTTTAAATTACTTTTAAAATTGTATAGTTAAACAAACACAGAATTAAGATTTAAAAAATGTTGTCTTTAGCAGCTTTGACTTCTCAAAAAATTCAATAGAAATATTTTGTGTATAGAGTTAAAAAATAATCATTAAACAACATTTTAAAAATGATACACAATCACGATTTATTGTCATCGTTGAATGTTTAATTTATTGAATTTATGTGAAGAAAATATGCTTTACAGAATTCGATCACTATTCATATATTATTTTGAAAGTATGGTAAGTTATGCTATGAAATCTTAATTACTAGAATTCCATAATGAAGTTTAATTTGATAGGTCAGTTATTAGAAATTTAATCTGTATAAAAATACTGATGAGTATTATATATTTCTTTAATTTGTAAGATGCTTTTTATAGCTACTAAATATTTTATGAATACATCTTTATTTTGTATTCCTAAAATGCTTAGTAGCTAGATTATCAAACTAGAATTGCATACAGAACTGTATATCAATGTATCTACTCTGTCTGTGAGACTGCTGATTTATAGGAAGACTGTATAAGTGAATCAATTTAATTACCTATTATTCAAGGAGGAATTTTTATCATTATTATAAGAAAATTGATTTAATGTCTAAAAAATTGAAAAGCTAATTCTTTTCTTTTTTTAAGAAAAAGTGGCAATGTTAACTTATTTCTAGTGAAAGTAATATCTAAATTTGTTTTAAAAATTTTAAATTCTGATTTCTTTACTTTTACTGAACAAATTGAAAAGATTATTTATTTCTGTAGTCGATATAGACTAAAATCAAGGTACAGATTTTTAAAATTTTATTATCTATTCATAATTTTAAATTTCATTAATGAGATAATTGTTTGCTGAAATCTATTTTATTTTCATCACATTATATAATGATAGAATTCGTTTTCAAGATAAGTTTTTTTAAAAAAAGAAAATACTAATTTCTACTTGTAATAAATAAATATCTTATTTTCTTGTACAATATTCTGTAATTTTTTGGAGTAATTTCATTAACTGTAATATGCAATGTTTGGTGTTGTGTGTAAATAATAATACTGTATTATATGTTATTCAGTTTTCAAGTTAATGTATTATATATTAATATTTTAAAATAAATCTTTTTAACTATTAAATTAATACTGAAATTTTTATTTCTATGTATATTATTATCATTTAGAGTTCTGAACTTAATGAAGTAAAAGATCCATCTATAGCAAATGTATACAAGTTTGGTACTTATGAAGAGCATTTATTTTTTGATAAAGTAAGAACTTTTTTTAAATATTTATATTTTTATCATTTATACATTCAAAAATGCTTCATGTTAAAAAAATTCTAAAATTTATAATAATTTTTTTGAAGGTCAGAGAAGCCCTTATTTATAAAGAAGTGTACAATAATTTTTTGAGATGCTTGAATCTCTATAATGAAGATGTAATTACTAATGTTGAATTGATAAAGGTCTGCACTTCATTTTTAGGGTAAGACATTCTGTTTGATTTTTATGCATCATATGATTTTTATTATCATTTCTTATGCTATCATAATACTTTTATGTTAAAAATGCATCTTAAGTGTTCAATTATAAATATTTGATAGAATTGCTATAAAACTTGTACTTTGCACCTATGTTAAGATATTTAATTAATCAATGTGAGATCATTTGATCTTAATTCCAGAATTTCGTTCGCATTATAGCAAAAATCAATTTAATTAGAATTCAATTGTATATATATTAAATAAAAAAGCAGTTGAAAAAAATAAATAATTTATTAAAATATTTAAGAAAAACCAATTGAAGAATAAAAAATTATAATTGTGTAATAATTTGTTCTGTAACAGTGGAGAATTGAATTCTTCAGTAATTACTGTGAAACTATTTTCAACAGTTCTTAAAATTGACTATAAAAAATTAAAGAAAAGAAAAATTATAACATAAATGCTAAAATCTTTCCATTGATGAAATGGTCAAAGAATTACTATTTTAAATTTTTAATTAATTTTGCTTTGCTTAAATTTTCAAATTTAATTTTTAATATCTATGTGCATGATTATAAAATCTGTTTTATTTTCTTCATAATATCTGTTAATTGTACTAACATTTTTAAAGCTGATAAATTTCTCTCCAATTAACATTTTACTTCAAAATTGCCTGGGAAGCTATATTACCATATAATTGTTTAAAAAAATATTTTAGTGGTTCCAAATTACCCACTATTTAATACTGTGAAATTAGGAATGCAAATTTAAAATTTAATTTTTCTGTCATTTAACTTTATTAGGCGCCACCCTGAACTTTTAAAAGAACTTAAAGATATGCTTGGGTTTAAGGAAAATGGTGAAAATTATGAAATTATTCCTATGAAAATTGTGAATATGGAAGACAGCAAGTCTGATCTGGAAACAGCATTAGATATTGGTATGCATATTTATTTGAAATTTTATTTATTTCAATTTTGTTTAGATAATTTTATATAGTAGCTGTTTTAAGGTGCTTATCAATAATAATTAAAAATAATGCTTTATTATAGATTATGCTACTGATGGGAGAAATGGTGCAAGTTACAGAGCATTACCTAAAGATTATGTTCAACCAGTATGCTCTGGTCGTACACCTTTATGCAATGAGGTAGTCATACTTAAAAATTTAATATATATGATGAGTGTGAATTAAAATATAAATATTTTGACACTACATAGTGATAGCTTAATGGTGGAAGGCTGTTGTACAGCATTTTAAGATCCATCCTGTAAATTGCTTTTCTCAATTGACTTTTCATAAACATTCACAATATTTAAAGGGGAAAACTTAGAAAACTCCTAAGCACCCACTCCAATAGACATACATGCAGAACCAATATCAATCTCCCATGATTCAACAGTGGCTGGGATTAAACCCAGTTTACCACTAGGCCATGGTAAGCCCAAGTTGAAATGTTTGTGAGAAAGTTATGAACATATTTTTCAATAGCTAATAATTATAATTCATGTAAAATTGCTATTATCAACTATTGAATTAAAAATGCTCAAAATAAAATTCTTAATTACTTGAAATTAAAGAAATACATTAAAAGTGTTAAGATACTTTGATTCACCATTAAACAATAAAGATTTGTTTTTCTTTTTTCTAATGTAAATTTATCATATCTTAAAATGTTTTGTAAAAAACTTATGTTTATTGCCTTTTTTCTATTATTCTGGATTCTAATAAATGAATTTTAATTCTAATGCTTTGAAATAGGTTCTTTTTATTCATTTGAAAACACTTTAATATTGTGGCAGAAAATTTAAAACAATTGTAAATAATAGTATGAAATTGCAGTGTATATTATACATTATTGCTCACTTGTAGGTCTTGAATGATACATGGGTTTCATTTCCTTCATGGTCAGAAGACTCAACTTTTGTGACATCATGTAAAACTCAGTATGAAGAAATAATGTATCGTACTGAAGATGAACGATTTGAAGTAGGAGCATTTTTTGTACTTGTTACAAAACTATTCTATTAAACTTTCATGTTTTTTAATTAATTTCAACAGCTTTTAGTTTTGAAGAAAACTATCATTTTTTTAAAGAAATTGTTGAAATCTTAATATTTATTAAAATTGTTGCTTTAAATAATAATATATTTATTATTTATAATTCAAATATTTTATAAGCTTAAAACTTCTTTATGCATATAGTGATTTTAGAATGATAAAAGCAATAAGAAGTAAATAAGTGCCAATACCTATTAAGTATTGACAATTTATTTCTTACTGTCAAATATTCTGGTCAGTTCAATAGCATCTTTTATGTGTTATTTTTATTCTAATCACTTTTCTTTTCAAATCACATTAATACATTTGAGTAAATATAATTTTATAAAGTTGCACAGTTATTGAAAAATGTTCGTTTAAACATAGGAGATAGTTGGCGCAATCTTCATTTTTGTTGGTGCATTACTCTACAAAAATGTCAAAAAACTTTATGATCTCATTATTTAAATTGACTCTTCTGATAAGTTCATCAAAAGATCTCAATCCTTGATAACAAACATAGCTTTTTTTATTATTTGCTTTATTTTAAAAAGGATGACTTTCAATTCATATTTTTTGTGAAAACCAATTTAATCTTTGTACTAAGTAAGAATATTTTAAACATTAACATTTGCATTTAAACATTTGTTAATTTTGAATAGTTTCAGTGTTTCTGAAATAATTATGAATAAATTTATTGTTCACTGAAAAATTATAAATAAAATACAATTATTGCTGTGAAATGTTTGCGATAGGTGTAGTTGAAAAATTGTGGGAAAATAAATAATTAAATTTGAATATGTGAACTATTTCATCCTAGCAATTGATTTTTTATTGGCTATTGTAAGTAGTTTAGTGTTAAACTTTAAGTAGAAAGAAAAATATTTATTTAAATATTATTGTGTTATGATTTTAATGTGAGGTTAAATTAAAAAGAATTCAATCAATTTTTACTATTAGCATTTAAAATGGAAGATCCATCTCAATTTACTCTATTTAGGTAGTTTACAAAATTCTTTAGTGGTTGCAACTCTCTTCAGGATTTAGAATACACATGCAATCTAGAATAATGTGTCTGCCATCGGGAAGTGTTAATTGATACTCTCCGTACACATCAAATAATACACAAGAAACTTATAGTCAGATTAGCCACTATATTACAATTACATATTAAAAATTGTGTATGAAAAAATGATTTTCTTTTGGGTTTTCCATAATTTTAGCTGGGGGCAAAAAAGACAACACATTAAAAGCAATAAAAAACCCTCGAAATTACTTTAAAATGTTGACACTTCATTTATAAAATGTGAAAGGGTCCCATTCCTATCTCGGTAAAAATGTAAAAGTGTAATGCTTATCACTTTTTCCAGAAACAGTTTAAAACCATTAAGCTGGAAGTTCAGAAAACAGTCCCAACTGAATATCTTTCAAAAATTCTTCACAAAATAAATATTAAACTACCCATCCTACACAGTGATATGCATATTCTTTACAGTTAGCTGTATTGATAATTAAGATTTTTAAACAAAAACTCAACAAAGTGATAGAACATCTATCTTATTTCTTATGATCTAGCTATGCGTGACTTTTGGCGTTTTTAAGAAAAGAACTTACATATTTGTTGTTTCCCTTCCAAAGATCAGATTGATGAAGCTATAAATGTTTCATCAGTTCTAAGAAATAAATACCTTGAGGCATTTAACCTTTAGAGTTGTGTTTCTACAGAAGTTTATTGGTGCTGAAGGAGATTATTTTGAATACTTCTTAAATTTCAGAAATTTTGAACTTTAAATACAACATGTAATTAAAAATAAATGAACATAATTTTAAAATCCTTGGTTCATCTCAAAAGTTTTAGAATGACCTTTGCTATGGAAAAATACTTTCAGTGATAGAAAGTTTTTAATAATTGTGTTTAGTGCTCATTGAATATAGTTTTTAATTTAGTTCTTGGTATCGTGTAAAATATCATTGATATGTTGTTTACCTATTACTGTTTATTAACATTAATGTTGAAATTGAAAAATATTTTGTACTTTTTAATTTCAAATTTCTCATAATTGATTTAAATTTTGAGACAATATGCTTTGAAAAAAATTTAAAATAAATAATTTATAGTCAAAGCAAAAACTTTTCAGTCATTTAATTAAACGTAATTTATTGGTCATTTGATTTGTGAGAATGACAAATAATTGAAATATAAATGTATGTTCAATTTGTTTCTATAGTTTACTCAGAAATGTGATTTCAATTAATATCTTAGCGAGCTGTTTTCATTCATTTTATCTTTCGTTTGTAATCATTAACTTTATATAAAAAGATGAGGTATCCTTCCTATTACATTTTCCAGACTTTGAATTTACAAATGCATAAACTAGTAGGGTATTTATTAAATGATGCCTTATTTTTTAAGCATCTTATTAGAGGTGAAACTTAAAAATTATATTCATTATTCAAATTTTATTTTTGTATTCAGATGAATGCTTTAAATGATAAGATAAAAAAATTATATCAAGAATTGATTTTAATTAGGTCTGTGATCTAGTAAAACTCTATTCTTTTTCAAAAAAAACTATAATACTAACAATTTAAAAATTAATTTTTATGGTTACAAGCTTATAATTTATTTAGAAATTTTTAATAAAATCTTAATTTTGTAAAATTCAAGTGAAAAAACAGTAAATCTTTTTAATATATTTAGAAGTAAAATTTTCTACTTATTATTAAATTGTTTTCATTATTAAAATTTACAAATTTGAAGGAAGGAAATCAACAAAAACTCCTTTAATGTGTGCTAATGGAGACGATGTACATAACAGTAATTTATTTTTTTAATGATAATTTTCAAATATTTTATCTAAAAATTTTACAAAATTTCAAAGTTTACTTTTATTAAAATTTGCAATAAATATGGCAAAATGCATTTTTCCAATATCCCTTACTTCCTTTAAGGAAGTACTTTTGGTTCTAAAATAGTTTATAATATTTTAAAATCTTACATGGCATTCATATATTTAATTAGACTTTATTCTACTTTGATTGTTTGCATTCCTTTTATCGTTTTCCAGATGGATATGGCTATTCAGTCTAATGCATATGCAATTCAGTTATTTGATAATCTTCAGAAAAAAATCAATAAAATGAAAGATGAAGAAGGCGCTAACTTTCATTTAGATGACACCTTAGGTGGTACCTCTACAGTTTTATACTTAAGAGCTCTTCGACGGTAAGTTAATTGGAATTTTTTGAAGATGTTATTTGTTTTGATGAATTTAAGTTATGACATGTTTCTAATATTTCTTACTTTCATTCATACAATTTTTACTTTATAGCCTTTATGGAGTAAAATTAGATGAACTTTTATCGGGACTCAAAAGAAATCCACTTGTGGCAGTGCCTCTTATACTGAAGAGGTAATTATTTATAAGCTAACCTTAATTTAATTGGTTACTTTTATTGAAAATAGATGTGAAATAAACATTTTAATTTACACCAATTCAACTAATTTGACATAATTAATGGTAATTATAAAAATGTCTGCTGTACATATCATATCATGGTCATTTCATGCTGTTGAAAATTCATATGAAAATTACAGTTTAGAAGAAAATAAATGTATTAATACCTTTTTCTTCCTCATGATACATTAGGCTCTACTGTATTAAAATATACTTCTATAATTAAAATTTACTGTAAAAACACTTTTATTTAAGGCTGTTCCTTAAAAATCATCATTCACACAATCATGCATAACTACTTTATGTATGAGTTCAAGACAAATGTAATGGATTATATAATTTGGCAAGCATAGTTTTTCATTCAGCTCTTTTCTGTATTTTTTGTCAATATAAATTAAATAAAGTACATAGTAGTGAATCTTTAGATCAAAACAGCTTTCTATGAAAATATCATAATTTGGAATAGTTTTTTGTCTTGTGTTCAACTATAAAAATAAATTTATTTTATTTGCATTGTGTATTTGTATTGATATTTTGCCATGTCAAAGATTCTATTATTTTAATCTCTAAATAAAATTAAAAAAATTTTTAACTGTAGGGGGATACTGTTCTTGTTAAAATGTTGAAGCAGACTAATTATCCAAGATATGATTTTTCATGTTTTAGAATTTCACTCTACTAAGAGTGGGGGAATACATATGGTTTTCTATATATGATTTACTTGCTATTTTAAATTTCAAACTGTTTTGCTAATCTCATTGAATATTTTCTAAATTATTTGTCATTTTAACATTTTAACAAATTTTAAACCATAAACATAAAATACCATTTTTTTATGACTGTCATTTTAAACATTTAAAAAAGTCTGTCATAATATTTATAATCATAACTAGACTTAAATTTCAAGACAATTATTATCAAGGATTATTTATGAGAATTAAATGGATCAAACATGATTCTCATGTCTAAGTTGCTATGTGTTTACTAGTATTGTCTTGAACTCTCTCAAATTGGTTATATCTACCTTGAATTAGTATGACAGATTAACCTTGCACAAAAATCAGTCAATCAAATAAATTATGATCATCACTTGAGAGTCTTTTAGTATGGCAGCTAGTGATCATAATATTATATTCATTGTAACACTGGTTATTTCTGCTTATTCGAAGATTAATATCACTTCTAATAAGTATTTTAAAATAATTTATCTAAATTAATACATTTCTAGCTGTGATAGATGCAGCAGTTGATGTGGTCAAATAATGTGTTTGATGAATTTAAAAAACATTTCAAGATTCATGATCGCGCTTCCACCCACCCCACTTACCCCAAAAAAAGAAAAATGTGGGTACTAATTGAAAATTACTACAAGAATTGATAAAATTCTAATAAGAAATAAAAATCTAGAAAAATGGGGTCAGAGCTTTCAAGGAATTTATTGGATTATGGGGTTGAAGTATTTCAATTGTGTGGAAAAGGTTTTTGGAAGTTGGCATTATGGCAATAAATGCAATGAAAAATTTTCTAATTCAAAAAAATGATGAAAAATTATTTAGTGTGTGCCAAAAAATACTTTAAAAGATGATGAAACATTTACTTGTGCATGGATGCAATTCAAGTGTATTCAAAGAAAGTGAAAGCAAAACTTCAACCAAATCTTGTCTATAGACTGAAACACACAAACAAACAAATATTTTGGAATTTTTTCACAACAGATAGTATTGGAGACTTAATTCCTTCTAAAGCATGAATTATGGCAAATATATGAAAATATTACGTAGTTCGATTGTTCCATTCATGAAGTATTTGATGGTACATTTCTACATGATTTGGCCTATTGTCACAACTAAAAATTGGTCTACTTTTTTATGTGGGAAAATAAAATTAAAATGCTTGATTGGTGTGATAATTCACATGACTTAAGTTAACTGAGAATTTAACGTAAGGGTGGTCAGTAAAGGTGGACGATCCTTTCACAAATTAATTCTGAAGAACTGAATCTTTCAAGAGGGAAAGTGAATGATGATTCAGGGGGGAAAAGCAGAAGTTCTTTCAAATTTACTAGGTCTCTCTTCCATACTCATGAAACCATTCACTCCTCCACTGGTGAAAATGATCACTTTTCCCCTCTTCTGAAACTGGTTACTTTTCTGCTTTCGCTCTGTCAATTAGCAATTCTAGTTGTGATCTCCAAGAATTCACAATCTGTTCCAATCACTTTATTTATGTTTACTTTGTTCTTTGCGTTTAGTTCGAATTTTGACTACATTGCTTTTTAATTCTTAGAAGCTCTAGCTGTCATCAACTTGTCTTTCTCCACTATTCTTTATTCTTTTACTTTTTTGTTTTTAGCTTTATCAAATTAATGGTAGCTAAACTTGTGTTTTTTCTCTAATTAGATATTCTGTGTTTTCTAAGAGCAACTATGTTTATAAATAGATTGTTCCTAGTTTTGGTGATAACATATTGGACAAAATATTAAAATTTGGATTGAATCAGTTGCCAAAAAATTCCATATAGTCCAATAAAATTGCAGCAATTATAACAGACAATGCTGCAGATATAATACTAGTTTTATCCTTTTTTAAATATGCTATACTTACCTTGTTTTGCCTACACTTTAAATTTGATGGTCTAAAATGCCATAAAATTTTCATTTAAAAAATTAGTTGATGTAGTAAAACTAACTTTCATGTGTTTTGTAGAAGTTTAAATGGTTCCAGCATATTGATTGAAGTACAAGAGAATTTAGAAAAAGATAAACTAATCAAGTTAAAATAAAAATGTTTCCACATGCAGAAATTTAATATATGAAATGATATTAAAATATTTGTAAATAATGTCTCTTCAAATATTTTTTAAACAGTCATCCGCTAATATCTTCTCTTGCAATGTTAAGTGATAAAAATGTAAATTTTACAGTTTATAATTTAAGAAATTTTGCAAAATCCAAAAGCTATTTTAAAAAATTTTGATAAGGTGACTTCTCAGAAGTTTCCTTGGAAAAATATGTTTCTTTAAAACTGTAATTGTGATTAAACTAATTAGAAGGCAAAAAATTTCACATTATTAAAAATGATAATTTAGAGCGAATTAAATTAGAAAAAATAAATTGAAGTTTCATTAAAAATATAATTACTTTTTTCGTGTTGTTGTTGCTTATGACACTTGGACAAGCCAAGTTCGCTATGCCTTTGGTAGTGCGAATTAAGTCAAAGAGAGTGTCTTTCATTTGGATCAGAGCACCACAAAGTTGAAAGTATGACACTTTTCTCGTATAAATTTCTCTATAAAATGTTGAAAGCAACACATACTGTTAGTTCATTTATAGATCCGATATAAACATAAACATTGATGTGGCTTAAAATGCTAAAAATACAAAATGAAATATTTTAAATATATTTGTTGAAAAATTAGACACAATATTTTTATATGTCTATTAATTGAAATTGAATATTTCACGATAATACAAAAGTTTTTTTTTTTTTGCTAACAATTTTACTTTTAAATCTTTCAGATTAAGATTTAAAGAGGAAGAATGGAAAGAAAAACAAAAAGAGTACAATAATCAATGGCGATCTCAGATTGATAAATTTTACCTGAAATCCCTAGATCACCAGGGAATTAATTTCAAGCAGAATGATTCTAAAACTTTCCGTTCCAAAACTCTTTTAAATGAGATGGAAATGGTTTATGCTGAGGTATCATATATTTGACTCTAATTACCAGCTTACATTTTATAAAAGTTTTTGATTTTAAATAACTTATTAATGATATATGTGCAGTAATTTATTTGTGTTAATGTATTCATTGATTTTAGATCATAGCACATAATAACAAACTTTTGTTAAATATATTGAAATATCATTGTATCATCATATACAGGAAATATTATTTTTTATATTTTTCTTATAGAAAATTTTTCTTTTTGTTCAATTATCATCAAAAATCAATTAAATTAACCCTAGTATACAAAATAGTGGGTGACAGTAAGTGACAAAATTAGTGAAAAGAACATTACTACAGTGACATCCTTATGTTGAGAGAACAATTAATAATTTTTTATTCATGGAATTTTGAAGAAAAACAATTCGAGTAATTTAATTGCTATCAAGTGGTGTCATATATAAATGAAATACTTATATTTATATACATGATAAATTTACTTAAAATTTTAATTTATTTTACATATATTTTTTTACTATTATTTCTTGAAAGTTTTTTAATATGTAAATATCATGTGTTTTGATTAAATTTAGTGCTAGGTAACTAAACTCCAATTTAATAATTTAAAATTACGAATAAGAATTCATTGAATTTAACTAAAATATATATTTTGATCTGCGTCTAAATCCTTAACTATGTGATACATCTTTAATTAAATAAATGGTCTGTAAATCTCTCTACTTGCAAAATTTCTATTTGTAATTAAAATAGTGTATATATGCACATAGAATGAGAGAGTGATGAATCAAACTAAATTATATTATTTAATAACTTACTGAATCCATGTTTATAATATTTTTTATAACTTATGGTAGTTTTATCATGCTAAATTCAATTTATTTTAATTATGCTTTGATTAAAGATTTTCTGGAATTTTTTGAAGTATTTTAATAAATATATTTTTTTCTCATTTAAATTAAGAATGATAATTTTAAACTATAACAAAATTTGAATTTATTTTTATAGAAAAAAGAAAATGAAGCATTTAATACTTTTACACCTCATTTTCTCTTGGAGTTTAAGAATCTCTCTGTTGTTGTAGATGCTCTCAATCTTATGAATCAGTATTTGAAAAAGCTTCCAGGTATATACATATATCTCATGTCTTATCTCAACAAAGTTCATACATTTATTAATAACCCTGTGTGAAATAAATTCTAAATTAATTTTAAGATATACTTTCCTGTGCATGAATTTATTTAAAAATATTTTCATCACTTATGTTTTAAACTTTCGCATTATTGATATATAAGTTCAATAACTTTTATTTTTAATAGTAATTTGATTAAGATTTTTATCCTTAGTTCCAAAGTAATTTAATTTTGTATCTAATATTTGTATTATACTTTATTATTATTATAATGAATATACAGATTTTAAAGCTTTTAACATTTCTAGGCATTTTTCGTAGTGATCGAAGCAGGATAGAATATCTCATACGGCATTTCATTCCGGATTTCTTTGGAATTCCCCCTGGTGCTGTCGAAGAAAGTGATGATTATGAAGTTATAGAAGGTGGTATTTTTATTTCTCATTTAAAATCTACAGTTTTTTTCAAATAATAATTATGTCTAAGAAGCTTTTTTCTTCTGCTTAAGACTTGGAAAGTCTAAACACTTATCATAAATAAATGTTATAGTTAAAAGATATTTTAAAACAGGATATTTTTTCAATGGATGTATTCTACTTATAAGCTGGATCAACTACATCTATGAATCAAAAAAATTTAAAAATTCCTATTTATTAGTTATTACTTAAAAATTGTAATGAATTTTGAGGCAAATCAATCATTGTAGATTAAATGAAATTTTTATATTTAACTAGAACCTTAATGAACTTAAAAATAAAAATAATAATAAAAACTGCCATTCAAAAGATGAATTGAGTTAAAAAAAATTTTTAACAATAGCAGGCACTGGGTGACTAACCCTTTGCCTCAATAAGGTTGGAAATTGCTACTCATTTATTGCTATTCTGTTGGCACCTGTGATCCAATTCATGGAAGCGAGTAGCATTACTAATACCATACCACCACAAACTTGTTTATTGTGTGGGCCACATTCATACATTATCTCAGAAGAAAGGACAGAGAAACCCAAAGAGAAATATCCATGTCTGAACCAGGATTGAAACCTGGGTCCAACAGCATAGGAGTCAGGAACACTAACCACTCAGCCATCAGCCAGCTAGTTAAATATTTGAGAAATAATGTTTGCATACATAAAACATAATCATAGCAAATTGTATTCAAAAAATGAGTTATATGATAATATCATGAATGTGCAAAATATTTAAATTAATGTTTTTCACATACTTAGATAGTCAAAAAAATTCAAGAATAAAATGATATTTTTCCAATTTCTTAGAACAATCAATACCTTTTAATAAGTACTTACTAGTATTTAATACCTTTTAATAATTATTGAAAAAAGTCAGTTTTTCTCTTTTAATTATTTGTAAGAATCTCAATATTAGAGAAATTTCAGTAATTGCTTTTACAAATTTATTATAGCATGACCTATCAGCATCAAACATGCTATATCACATACTAGCAAATGTATGATTACCAGTTATGCAAGTGTTTTATTGAAAGATTCTCCTTTTTATTTATTACATGATACAAAAGCTGTAATTCTCAGAAACTAATGCAGTGTGTGTGTCCATTCTTTTATATGAAAGTCAATATAATTTGTTGTTTGATACCAAATCATCATATTCAACAATTTATGTACACATTATACACATATTAAGATATTAATTGATTTTTTTCTTATATTTTGTCTTATTTTTTTAAAGTAGAACCACTCTGTAAATTTTTTGACTAGTTGTGCTACAATTAACATGTAATTATTGTTTTATATCTTGACATTTTTTTTATAAGTGTCAGTATTCTAAAGTTGATTTGAATTTTATTCTTGTAAAAATAATGTCATTAGTATAAAATAAATTATTTTCGAAAGCTATTTCTTAAGTAATTTATTTTAAATGAAGGACATATAATGTGCCATTAATTTGAATATATAATATAAGTAAAGGAATTTATAATTTAAATAAAGATGTAGCTTATACAGAGATCTTTTTTTTAATATTAAGTGATTTTAATCGTAGTAACTGAAGAAAAAATGGCTCAGGATAATCAATGTGAGGAAAGAAGTAGTAATACATCACCATCTAGTAGTGTAGTATGTATGAAAGAAGAGGTCATGAGTGATCAAGAAGGGTCTAACTCTGTAGATGACAATGAAATATCAGATGGATCTGATAAAAGTAGCAGCTTTATTGAAGAAGTAGATATATTTGATAAAATGGAATCTCTACAACCTTTAATAAAAGTAAATTTTAATTATTTTTAATATTTTTTTATTTACAAATATTTATAAGATTTTGATTTTTTAAAATTTCTACACAGATTGGTAAATAAGATCAATAATAAGTAAGTAGAAAACTTTTTTTGGGGTAAATTCTTATAAATAGTATATGCAATACAAATTATTAATATTTTGAGAATTTTATCATATTTTTTGCAATGAGAGAATTTATTTTCTAAATACTGTTGACATTCATCACTTCATTAAATTTTTATGTAAATTTTATGGACTTCAAGCAATTTTTGTTGTTTCAAAAACTTTCTTTGATGTTCCAAAAATCACTTTATTCATATCAAGAAATTCATTTTATTCCTAAAATGGTGATCGTGGAAATGAAAAAGTGCAGCAGAATAATTTTTATTGGGATATTTAATTATTCAAAATTTAATCTGATCACATTCTAGTTTTATTAACTTATAATTAGTTTTTCATGTCTGATAAAATCTATCTTAAAAATGCTCAACTTATTCCTTGAATTAATTTTCACACTTTCGCTTTACTTATTTTTTTATATATACTTAAACTATATACTGTATTTTCCTGTATATAATCCGCTGATTATGTTTTAAAACAGTTTTCAATTTCGCTGTGTGTATAATCTCATAAAAAACATTCTCCATCGAAAAAACTTACAATCAAATTTTTCTAAAAAATGCTGTTTATGTTTTATAAAATAAGAAACAAATAGCAGTACAACATTGCTAGCTTATTTCAGTTTTCTCCAATTGCCTTCAAAAACAAAATTGGTTCATCATAAAGATAAGATAGTTGTAATAACAGTTGCTATCACCATTTCAGATTTTGTCTTGGCCTGTATTACTTCATTTCGAAAATATTCAAATTCATGTATCATCATATGGTGTAAGAAAAAACTTTTAAGTTAAGCAAGATTTTAAACTAAAAGTTGTAGAGAAGGCAAATAAAAAAATGTCGACAAATGTGTTAAGATAAAAAAAAAACAAAGCATCCGCTGTACAAAAGAAAAATGTATGCTATGCGTAATTTGAAAATAACCCATTTCTTTCATCAAATTATTAATAAAACAAGTTTTATTTTTAAAAAATATATCAAACCATGTTTTAAGAAATAAAAATCGACAAGTTTTTCTAACTCGTTTTTCTTTTTTCGACAAAATCGACAAGTTTTTCTTTCTCTTCTCGGATTATTGCTCTTGATTGATCTCGTGCTTTCATCTCAATTTATTGCACTTTGCTATGAGGTGGATTCAAACAATTCTTTTTCATAATTTTCTTTACAATTTATCATATTTTTAATCACAAAGTGTATTTTTTTATTTTACATAACAGTCACATTATCAGCAGTATATATTTTTGACTATTCGCCAAAAAAATATTGCAGGTTATATGCTGCTGCGGGTAACATGATATATTTATCATTTTATGTAAAAAAAGGTCTTGCAGATAATGATAACCAAAAAGCAGCTGCCAACAACCAGAACATATGCAATTTCAAAAGGGTGACTTATTACATCATCACATTAATTCTCTCTGATTGGTCTATTCCATTGGCAATCCACTTAGTGTGTTAGTACGTTTTGTTGGAATGAAGAATACACATACGAAAACTAGTACTTCAGAATCGAGAAGGGCAACTTCTTAAAGTGTTTCATTTTCAATTTATGCAAATGAGTATTGGTTATATAAAACAGAACTGTTGGCTTTTACCTCACCAATAGTAAGTTTATCTTATATTAGTACAGGAGTACAAAGGTATGCCTAATATTACTAAGATGGAAGTTCAAATTAATTTGCTCACCGAATACTGATTCTTCCTGAGCATGTTTACCAGTGTTTGCTATCCATTTGTACTTCTTGTTAGCAATTATGGATTGGGAATTTCTTTAATTTACCTCAGGTATTTTTCCAAATTTTATTCAATATAGATTGTATTGAAATTAGTTTAACCTTTTGTAGTTTTATTTTTATTTGCCTGTTCTTCATTTTTACTATTGAATATTGAATTTTTATATTGCATATTATTATTGAAATGATATTACATATGTCAGCCTTAATTTAGCTAAACTATAATTTTGTCTAATGATTTTTGTAAATAATTATTGTTATTGAATAAATTTAATCTTGTTTTTCACACAAATCCTGTCAGTATTATTTCAACATACTTAGTTGCAGATATAGGTACTTGCATGATAGTCAGGCAGTCTACAGATAACACACTGCTACAGATTTTATACAGGAAAATGGGGTAATAGTTAAAATTCAACAAAAACTAAAACATTTAAATAATGGATGCTAATAAAATAGTTATTGTAAATTTAAGAATTATGTAGCATTAAATTTTCGAAATGTTTCAGTAAATGTGCTAATAAACTGATACCAAGTTCCATGAATACTGATTATTTGAGAACAATATTGTTTGTATAAGTTAACTTAAAGAAGAATATAATTTTACTAAACGATCTTGTAAAAATAATGTTTAAATTAAGATGTAAAAGTGTAGAAATTAGGTATTTTTTAATGTGATGGGAATACTAAAGTGCTTTAAATTCATTATTTAGCTTATTACATCATGCATCTAATCCATTATAATTATATAATTTTATTATAAAAATAATAATGGATTGTTCATTGTTATAATAATGGATTAATCCATCATAATGATTCATTAATTTTTTGTTCTGAATAATTTTATTTCATTTTCATTCAAAATCCATAAATAATTTGTGATTTGTTAATTGTGTGTGATATATTTTACCTGTCACCCAATATCTCTCTTATTTCCATCTTTAATGAAAAATATTCTCATCTTCTCCTGTATCTATCATTATAAACAAATCTGTAAATTTTGATTAATGTTTTAGGGAAGTTTAATCAATGAATTTCCATCATATTTGATTAATTAAAAATTATATTACTATATCTTTATTTTATTATAGTTATTTATCTGTGATCAGTCTTTGCACAATATCATAAACTAATGCATTGAAAAATCAGTAAAGTTGCATATTTCTCATTGGCATACAGTATCCCTTAGTATTGATCTTTCATATTATGTTTTGGTAATAACACTTTTACCAAAAGAAATCAATTTGTAAGAGAAAATTTATTTGTATCTTTATCATCCTGGGAATCTGATTCAAGATTATTCCATCTAAATTCTGTATAAATGATCAAAGAAAAATTCTCCAATGTCTCTATTTTGTTATTGATTATTAAGAAATCTAATAGAACATAGCTGCTAACGCTACTGATATTAACGGGAAACTCCTGATTTTTCACCATTTCTCTGGATTTCCCATTAATGTATGAAAATCTACTGATTTTTGGCATTTTCTAGTGAAAAACTTATAAACAGCTGAAACTTTGCCGAAAAAAGTCTATTAAGTTGTTTTAATAGCTTGAAACCAGTTTATCAGGCGGAGCTCCTGTGTAGAATGCACTTATCTCCAATATAAATTTAAACTAATTCTAAATTTGTTAGTCTTAATGTGTAGGTTATTTAATAATAAATGGGTTGTTATTTAATTTTTAATTTAACTCTAGAGAAAATTAATTAAATAGTAAATTAATATTTTTACTTAATTAAATTTATTTAGTAATGTATTTTTTTTACTTAATTTTATAAGTTGCATTGGTATAGTAAAAGTTGTCCTATAAAATTAATATTGCGATATAAATGTTGATGTTTATTTTTTACATGTAGTATATTCTTTTATTTTTCATATGAGGTTGATGAATATTTTATTAAGATTAACACTAAATATATTTAACATAAATCATTCGCAGAATGTATAATCTAAAGAGTAAAATTGTCTTGTTACAGCACTACCGTTTTAAACTTTCTGTTTCAAGCAAAAATGGCTATAGTAGTGTCTCCTGATTTTTCTCTCAAAATTAGTAGAATCTACTGATTTTTTTCCTTCAAGGTAGGCAGGTATGATAGAAGGACAGATATATATATTTTCAAAATTTAGCTTCGGTGCACATACATCTATATTCTCCTTCCAGATCAAAACATAATAACATTCTGTTTACCTTTTTTGGGAGCATGGGATCTCAATCTGATGTCACCAATGTTCAATTGGCAATGAGGGTTACATTTTTTATTTTTTTTTTATTTTTATGATTGCCAAGATTTCCAACATTATGAATGAAAATTACCTTTAAAAAATATTAACATCTTTAAAAGGAAACAGAACGATGTTATTAAAGTATTCAAATGTTACTTTTATGAATTCTTTTCTTCTTAATTTATGATAATTTAAAAAAAAAACCTAAAATTAATTTAAGAAAACTTTTTAGAGATAAATATTCTAAAAGTTCAGAGTGACAAATCCATTAAAATCCAATGAGAATTGTTGGATGTGACAGTTTTTGTAAATAGTGTATGCTTTTATTTCTTAGAGTATTCTTGTTTACATTCTAAGAAATTAATATTATTTGTTTGACAAATGTTATATTTCAAAGCTGTCAAAAATAAGAAAATTGAACTGATATTTTATTTAACAATGCAATTATGTTTCGATAATCTTAAATAAATTTTCTGAAATCTATTTTTCACTTACTTTTTTAATGTCTAAGTTAAATAAAAAATATTAAACTATTTGTTACATATTGTAGACTTAAAATTATTCAAAAGGTGGTGTATTTATTACAGGATAGATTTTTCAGATTCAATACTGCAAATCAAATATGTTTTGATTATTTATTAATGTATTTATATATAGCATAAAAAATACTTAAGTTTTCTATTCAAATGTATTTATAACTCCATAGATTGATCTTTTGCATTAGACTAGTCTTGTTTAGCAGAACTACTTTTATATTGTATTAAAAATTTATATTATACTTTTAATTTATTTTCAATGAAATATTCTTTATGATGTTATATATTATCCTTAATTATTATGTTTTCTTTTTTATGCAGAACCTTCCATACATTTTGTTTTTTGTGAACAAAACTTGGTATGTTTTCTTTCGCCAATTTCATATTTTATGTGAACGACTATCTAGATTATTATTTGAAAGCATGCGCAAAGAAGCTGAGATAAAAACAGAAGAGGAAGAAGTAATTCTAGGTAAGTGAAGAATAGATGAATATCTTTGCATTTTATGTTTAGAAATGTAGTTGTAAAGTATTTTCATATTGTCTCTTAAAATTCTTAAAATTTAATTTTAATTTCAAATTTTTCTTAGTGAGGAATTAATCTAATGAGGTTTCTTGTATATAGACAAAATTAGTTCAATCCATTTTTCATAAAGGAATTTTATATATATTCACTGGAGTGCAAGAGGTCGACTTTTCTGTCCTGTGCATGGATTTTGTTTTTTAAAAACACTTGATATTAAGATTTCAATTCTGAAATTATGTTTTAAGATAAATTTTTAGTTAAATCTAAAATTTTCTTTCAATCAATTTGTAAAAATAGCTCAATTAAAGGGACTTTGCAATATGTATTAAAAACTGTGTGGCTTGAGGGAATCTTATGAGCAAATTGAATAATACTTTTTTTCAATGTGAAACTACAAATAAAATGGATGTGAAATAATAAATAATATAAAGTTTTTATTGGGGTGAGAATAAATAGATTGCTGCATACTTAGGATCTAAAATAAAACGAATAAAAATGTATTTAGTAATTGCAAAGCAATATGCTGTTATTTCATTGTTATTCGACCATGCTTAGATTAAAAAATATTATAGAAAAGCTTTTCTGTGAAGAAAATATATTTTGATTGTCAATAAGGATTTTGAAAAATATGAGAAAATGGCTTAGAAATTGCACACTTTGAAACTTTCCTTTTAAGTTTATAATGGAATAGTTTGAATAGTGTTTGTTGAAGTGCTGACATGAGCTGTATTTCATTCAATGTTATTTATGTATTTTTCAAGTTAACTTAATTAGCTGAATATTACAAAAATAGTTATTTTACAGTTTTTTTTTTTTCATGTAAAAGATTTTATAAATTGAATTATGTATTTTTTATAGTGTTTTTTAGGAAAAAATAATTACAAATGAACTATATTTAAATAAAATTAATATCAGAAAATTTCAGGTCCTGGACAGAAAAATTAGTTTTAATTAGCTTAGGAAAAATAGTATTTTAATATTATTAGGGGAATCGGAAAATAACTTTCTTAAGTTCCTACATAGGTAATTTACCACATTTCAATAAATTAGTAATATTTCTTCAGAATGAAAATCCTATTCCTCTGTGGTATACACTGGGTTATAAGATTTTGCTGTGCATTTATTTATTTTTTATATAAAATGTGCAAACTTATATATATTGGTACATTTTGTTTATCAAATGTCATAGATTTCTAGAGAAACAACTTCAAACACGATGGAAAGCTTACCTCAGTTTAATAAATGTTTCATTTGCTTAATAGATTCAAAATATAGAAACGATTATATAAGCCTGTCAGCTTTTATAACTTTAGCTCTACTCTTGCTGTTTGTGATCACTAAAGAAAAGTCAGACTGTTTGAAAAAAAATTGATGTTAAATAAGACGTAAAATGGTAAATGAAATGAATATTAAATTATACAAGTGGAGTAAAACTGCCCAAATTAATTTAAATTGGTAGTCTCATCTTGAAAATAATTCACAATGGTATAATTGAATGTAAACTATTAACTCTTTTAATGAAGATTGTTTTACTGCATTTCAAAACCTTATGTTGAAGGTTTCTTCTCTCATTGTTATGGATGTTGTTATTGCAATTGACAGAACAATGCTAAATATGGAAAATAATGAAATAGTGTGTTATTTCAATTCAATATAATTAATTAAAAAATTACCAAGCTTCTCTATTTGAAAAGACTAATAAAGATTTTATATTTCTATATGTTAACTGAGACTAGGCATCTTGCATTTATGAGTATGTATAATTTTTTCATTATAAATGTCTTAAAGTTACTATAGTGGTAAACTAATTTATGAACATGACAATAATGAAAATTATATGCTCTCCTCTTTTCTTGTTTGTGTTTAATTTTTTCAAATCATTCACCTTTTTATACTGTTTTGATTTTTTATTAACATTTACAAAAAATAATCATGAGCTAATGCTTGTTTTAGAGAGCTTATATAAATATTTTTATAAAAAACATGATTAAAGTATATAAAAGTATTATATTGAATTAAAATGTATCTTGTTAGTTATTTGAAATGAATCAAAATAATAAGAAAATGAAAACAAATGATATAAAATTTATTTATTGACATTGCCTAAAAATAGATTAAAATTTTATCAGACAAAGCCAATATAATATTTATTGTTAAATATTATTGAATTGTAACTTTCCAACTTTTTCTATTTGGTAAAAATCAAAAAGCAATCCTAAATATGATTACTTTTTTTAAAATTTTATATTTTATAAGTTATGTATTTTTATTTTAAAATCTTAATGAATTTTAAACAATCATTTACTTTATCTAAAGGCTTAATAAAAATAAAAAAATTTTTAAATAACACTTTATATAATAGAGAGAAATGATTATAGAAAATGTGATTAATAATTATTAATAACAAGGTTTTTTTGTTTATTAATATTTTATTTTTCTGAGCAATTTTTTGCAAAATTTACTTAATAAAAAAAACGAATTTAGCTGAATTAATATTCATTTGCATTATTTTCATGATCAGAATTTACCAAATGCTTATTTATGATAAGTATTAACACAAATAATTTATATTTCCAGTATATTTTTGAGGGTTATTCTCAAAACGTTTGGAGTTTTACTTAATGTTACTTTCTTAGTTTGTTTTCTTTGTTTCATATGTAAAGGAAATAATCATGTTTCAGACTTTTATTATACTTTATAATTAATTGGATGATATGCTTTTAATACTTAAACGTATACTTTTCAGAGCATCCAGCCAATCCATCATATCGTGAACTTATTGGAAAACTGAGCATGTTGTTAAATGGCACAAGTGATTATAATCAGTTTGAAGAAGCAACTAGGTCCTTGTTTGGAATTCATGCATTTGTTAGTTTTACTATGGATAAGTTAATTAACTGTATTGTTCGTCAAGTAAGTATTTCAAAGTGTTTAATTTACATACCAAATTTTCCTGTTCATAGTCTGCAAAAGTGTATTATCCACAAGACCTTTTTTAAGTAAAAGAAATAGTGGCTTAATCCACAATGTCGTATAATCTGCAGCAATTTTTTCGTCAAATATTCGAAAATATATACTGCTGATTATGTGTGTCATATAAAATAAAAAATACATAATATGATTAAAAATTTAAAAAATTGTATAGAAAGAACATTTATTGTGAAAAACATCTGACTGTATCCTATTTAAATCAACCTCATGAAAAGTGAGATAAACAGATGAAAGTAGCAGTCCATAATCAAAAACAATAATTCAGAAAAAAATTCTTATAGAACTTATCGATTCTTAGTTTTTAAAAACTTTTAAAAGGAGGTTTACATATTTTAAAAATAATATTTGTTTCGTTGATAATGAAATGAAAATTGGTGAAATGGATTATTTTCAAACTACATATTGGATACTTGTTTACATTTGTACTGTTAATCCTTTGTTTTTCATCTTTTATTAACAGCTTTGTTGCCATTTTTTATTTGCTTTCTCTATACCTTTTAGTTTAAAATCTGCTGTGTAACTTATATGCTTTTACTTCTATATGACGATATATGAATTTAAATATTTTCAGAATGAAACCGCTCAGGTTAAGACAAAATGACAATAGGCAATGATAACTGCAATATCTTTCTGGGGAAATAAATTCATTGTGAATGTATATAGATAAAAATGATTATAGCTGAAATAAGTCAGCCAAGTTGCGGCAACAACTGTTGTATTTTTTATAAAACAAGTGGCATTTCTTTGATAACTTTATTATAAATTAATCTGATTGAGAATTTTTTTTATCAGATTATCAGCGGCAGTTTATAATACCCACAATAAAATTTGAAACTTTTTTCAACACATATCTGGGCATTATATGCAGGAAAATAAAAAGTATGTAATGAATTCAAAAGAATACTTTCATGATTTTTTTAAAAGCAATTTTTTTAAATACATTAATTATTTATTTGAATTGTTGTAGGTGTCAAAGAAAATGCTTAATAGAGGAATTCCTCTAAAAAGTGTTACAATTATCTTTTTTATAACTTGTGTATAAGAAATTAGCTTCATTTATGAGAACCTTTCAATGAGTTGAACTATAGAGTGATGCCTTTTATGAGGACTCTATTTAAGTAACTATTCTTCTTCTTGAAGGCAGATAAAAATCGATGCAAATTTTCAAAATGTTGCAAAATTGAGATATTTTATTTACAAATTTTAATTCATTATAATTTAAAAGTAATGAGTGATGATGTGAGTTATACTTTTATTTCCATTGTTCATATACAAGTTGTTTTGTTCTTTTAGTTGCAACAAATTGTGTCTGATGATATGTGCAAGCAATGCACTTCATTGTTCTTCAATCACACCAAAGCCATCTCTGACTCTCCTTATATTTCTCTGTTAGAAATGTCACATATTGAAGCAGATTATTTAAGGAAAGTTGAAGCTGATATGAACGATGAAAACTGTTTTCAAGTTGTATGGGTAAGCAAGACTTTTTATTTAGTGATGAAGAGCAACTTTTCGAAAAAATTTCATTGTTAAGTATAAATTAAAACTAAAATTTTTTTGAATTAACATAAAAATTCAACAAATTATAAAATTTGTGATCTTAAATGTTTTCAGTGTGCTGCTGATCTCTACATGCCTTGTAAACAAACAATTTTTGCATTATACCGGTAATTATGCAGTACTTTAAAAAAAGTTATATTGCAACAGTCAATTATGGGTGATAATTTTTCAAGAAAGATAGAATTTTTTAATATAAAGAATGTCTCAAATACTGATAATAGATTTTTAAAAAAGTTAATCAAATTATTACTATTAATTTAGTCATGATCATTTTACACTTCATTTATAAGCTATTGATTATTTTTTAACCGAATAGTTTATGAAATAGTTATTAAAAATGTAGCTTTACTAAGAAATGATTCAATTTCATTCTTTTTCTGTAACTCAAAATGCATTATTGAATAACCAGTTATGAATCACTGTGATTGATGATTACAAATTAGTTGCAATTTTTGCTAAACTCATTAAACAGACATCTAGAGAAGAACTTCATTCAAAGACATAAGGCATCATTGATAAAAATATTGTTAATTAAATTAATGTTAACTGGTATCTTGTATATGTGTGTTGACAATATCAAATTTTCCTCATTTTTAACTTCCCCAGTAAATGTTCACAAATTTTAAAGTGTTAAAAGTTAGGAAATAATAGAGTGTTCATGTAGAATTATTGGTCATAATAAAGATATTTGAATATTACAATTAAATTGATAACATTTCCTTATTTAGGAATATTCTTCATTTTATTGTATTTATTGTGAAATGGTTTTTTGCTTTTTACAAATATCTGGTTTGTGTTAAAACTAGATTTCTTTATAACTCTGTTAGGACAACAGTTATTCTTATTTTTGACACTAGATGGCTGCACCTGTAAAACTGCTTTCTCAAATTGATTGAATGATGTCTAACAGGGTTATAAAGAAAACCAATTAATTCTATTTCTTAAAGTAATGTTTTTTATTTTATTTAAAAGTAATTTATTGTTAATTTTTTGAAATAATTTATATTTCACTTTTGTGTAATTTTATTTTTATATCTCTTAAGTGTGTATCAATGTTAACTGGAAACCAAATGGTACTTGTAAAAAACATGTTTTGAGTGCCATGTTTAGTTGCTTTGCAGATGAAATCGATGCTGCACGCTTAATAAAGTATCTGTTAGAATGCTGAAGTTTGTTGAGTTATTTTGAACATCATGCAACTTAATAAACTGAATATGAATAAATGACACATCTAATAGCTCTGTAGATCCACAAGAATGTGATTCAATACACTTATAGTATAACTCTAAATATTTACATTAAAATAGATAATTAATGGTAGATAAGACCAAATAAATTTTATGTATAACAAAACGTGTGTGTGTGAAAGATCAATATTATACCATATAAACATTTATATATCATAGGTTTTTCATTCTATTCTAAAAGTGTCTTTTAGGCCATACTGTAGAATAACTTCAAAAATTTTAAATGTAACAAATTGTTATGATTTAAATTATTCTTTGTTTTAAACAGTGAAACAAATGAGATGCAAATATTTTGCACATTGATTACTGTTGTTTCTATAGGAAAAGAATGCAGCAATGTCATTTAAAGTTCTCTTTCTATCAATAACGGTTTTATGTGTGTTTAAAAAATATCTTCTGTAGTTTACAAAATGGAAAAGAAATGCCTAGAAATGTGTGAAAATATCAATAAAAACCTGGATTCAAACATGCTGAAATCGTATTCAAAGTGTACAATAAGAAAATATGTATGATAGTATGGCAGAAAGGATTAGTTAGATTCTAATTTAGTTCAGGATTTGCTTAATCTTTTTGGAAAAGTTATATTTTGTTGACTCCAAATGATGATATTGTAAGCATTTTTGTTTTAGCCAAATTAAGTTTAAAATTTTCTATTTTCAGTCATTTAATATCTTCCTGTGATACTCTATGATATCACCTCTATAGTTCATATGTTTACATGATTGTTTGTTTTAGTTCATTATTTTTAACTTTAGATCTTGGTGAAATTTGCCTTTATGTGCTTAAAATTGTCCAGATTAGATTAGATTTTATTGAGGATGGATGCTTCCAAAAAATTTAACATTCAACAATAGGTCTATTATGCTATACCATAAAAAGAAAGCACTTGTTTAAAGAGTGTAATGGCTGAAGCAAAATTCAGCAGCAGGGATGTCCTGCCGCATCCAAAATTCAATTAAATGCTGACCCAAGTATTCAAATCTATTGCAGAAAAAGTTTCACATTAGCATAGAATATGTAATGGAGTTTCTTCCATGTATTGACAACCCCTGAAAATTGTACCATCTAATACACCCATTATGGTGAGATGTCTCTTAAAGTGGCAGTGCCTTGTAAGAAGTCCCACTTCTCTCCTTAAACAGTTTCTACTGAACTTTAATAACTTTTTTTGCTTTTATTAGGACATGTTCTATTTAATAGCTTTGCTTGTCTTTGATCATACAATTCAAAAACTGTTGTTTTTTGAAGAGATCGAAAACACTGCTTCTGATCAGTTCTTTTACAATACCTAACATTGGTTCAGGACCAAAGAATCGGTTGTTGATTAAACTTTCCCCAACTCATCAGCTAGCACATTGTCTGGAACTCCAGAGTACCTTAGTACCCACGTTAAGGCAAGGAATTTATTGTTAGCTAATTTGCATAGAATATAATAGCATTCCCAGACTAGGAAAGAAGTTAAGGTAGACTTCTGTTAAGCAAATAATGCAACTTGATTGTCAGAACAGATAATTATTCTTTTGAGAGAATAGTTTCTATCCACACATATTCTGTTGTACCTGAGAATGGCAAAGACTTCTATTTTGAATACAATTGTATGTTTTCGTAAAGCAAATGATAACTTCGTAGCATCAGTTGGATAGCAAATACCAGCCCCAGTGTTGGAACTCATTCCAGTCTTCTCATAAGAGATATAATTGTATGAAGCCTATCAAAAGGATATTTAAAAATCATGTAATCAATAGACATACTTACAAAAGGATGACTAATTGTCAGCATTTATGTTTCTTCAGGACAAAATTCTTAAGTATCTTCATCTGAATTGTATTTTTAACCTTTTTATGCAAATTATAGCTTCTGCTTCAATACACATATAAAAAGGATACGTATCTAGCAAAAGTGAGAGTTGTTTTACATCCAGAGATAGCTACACAAAACAACCATTGAAATTTTGTTAAATATGCCTTAGCTTAAAGTTTCATTTCTGATTCTAGACCATCAAATCGCTGAACCATAAGTGCAGATGGGGAAAATTATCATTGTGTAAATCTAATAAGTAGCTTTGGGATTTAGGTCTCAAGCTCTTCCAAATGCATTTCTATGTGATTAAAAAGTTTTTTTGTAAAGGTAATCATAGTCGTTTTTTGAGGATTCGCAGAAAGACCTTCATTTTTACACCAAGTCTCATTTTATTTAAGGGCATTGGACATGATGCTAGAGATTGTTTTGCCAATAACCTGTGACGATAATAACTAAGTCATCTGCATACTCAATGGTGGTTATGCTGAGCTTGTTTAAAACCTCTAAATGGGAATCACAGTCAGCTTTGGCTTGGATCTTCATGTTTTCTATTAAAAAGGAGGCATTAACAAATCTGTTATTGCGCAGGTTTTTTGTGCAGGCTAAAAACAAATAATGTCATTGATTGCCTTTCTGGCAAAATATTCTAGAATGACTTCAATAGTTCCATTATCAAAAGCATCTGCAATATTTGAGAAAACAGCTAAAGCAAGTATCTTATGCTTAAAGTTCTTCTCCAAAATGAATGACAGATTGTAGATCAATATTGGTGGATTTACCTGGTTGATATGCATATTCATAGTTAGAAAGTGGTTTATTCATTTAACAAACGTCTCTGATAAATCGGCCTATCAACTTTTCAATTGCCTTTAGAAGAAAATACGTTAAGCTGTTAGATCTGAAAGATTTAGCTTCTTTGTAAGTATTTTTTTCTTTTTTAGGAATTAAAATCACTTTTGTATGCCTCAAAGAAATAAGTATATGGCCAAAGGCTGTACATAATCTGAAATTTTTACAAAGAATTAAGGTAATGCACTTGACTCCTGCAATAAGTTGAGCCGATACAATACCATCCAGTCCTGGTGATTATACATCATTTAGTTCCATCATAAGTTATGGTTATTTTAGCAACATTCCACATTTACTTTTACCACAATTTGATGTAGGGAATGTAAAGGTAGGAATTCCAATTATTTCTTTGAAACCGGGAAAGTAAACTCTGTACAATTCAACCAGATTCTGAAAATTTATCATTCAGCATTTTAATTGTGTTTAGATATTACTTTCTGTCTTAAGACATTATTTCAACAAGTCATCCAGTAGCAAACACAGTCTTAATGTCAGTACAGTTATTTTGCCTGGAATTCCATTTAAAATTCCTGATAGCTTTATTATATGTAGGCAGTCCCAAATTATATTTCTGCTGCTCACAATTCTTCTTGACTCTGTTAAAGAGCTTTCTACATTGTCTCCATAATTTGCTTAACTCTTTAGAACACCAAGGAACTAATCTTGGCAAGCAAGCTTTCCTGAGCCTTCAATTTTGGTAGTATGCTTGGAGAATGGCATATTGCAATTGATCATCTACAACTGACTCCAAATCTGGTACTGAAGATGACTTATTGAAGTCACCTCCCTTGAACATGACTTCTAGATCTTTTTTTAGGACCCCAGTTTGTTCTTTTGGTTCCTACCTATCACCCACTATTTGCTCCTAAAACAGAAATGCTAATGTATTGATGGCTAGATAAGCTTACTTAATCATTGAACAAGTCCACACATTTACTGTTACATAGAGTAAGGTCAGTGACTTTTCTATTTACAGTAATAAAAGTAGGTTCATTACCTTTATGAAGGATAAATATCGATTATAATACAAAATGCATTCTAGAAGATCCTCTCCACATCTGTTACAGTCACTACTTCCCTACATAGTGTATTGAGCATTTGCATCACATCCTATGATGAGTTTCTTACTCAAATTGTTATGCTCTAAAAGAATAATGATTCACACATTGAATATGTCTTCAAAGGGAAGATATGAAGGCATAAAGATGAATTCTTCTTTGATTCCTTGCAATAAACAAGGTACTTTTACAACAACATTATCCTCATTTAGGTTTTTAACCAGAATAAGGGCATTTAGCTTGCTAACAAAGATACTAGCTCTTGATCTCAAACAACATTTATTGTAAAAGATGTAAAAACCTTGAACATGTAGGTCCAAAACAAAATCATTACATGTACATAGCTCATGAATCAATACTAAGTCCTCCTCTCCTCTGTCATCTTCTTACTAAGAATAGCTGAAGCTGATCGACTATGATGACAGTTGATTTGTGCTACTTTAATGATGCTTACCATTGTGGCATTTAAATAAGCTTAGAAGGGCCACTTCTCCTTGTGTGACTACAAAGAGAGTCACTTACTTAATTTTCTTGAGAAACCTTTTCTAGTTCTTCAATACTAAATAAAACACTTTCCTTACTAGAAGTAGGACTGGATTTACTTATTTGTGAGGAAGTTGCCTGAACTTCTGGCACTGTTTCTATCTCTTTAATAGTTTGAATCCCTTGTTGGGGTCTTTAATAATTGATTGATAGCAGAAGGTGCAACCAATCCTTTGTTATTTTTGTATTTATAGTCATCCATAAAGTGACCTGAATACTAAGAGAAATTTTATGGTCACCACATAAAATTTCTCTTGGCATACCCTCCCCATACAGATGGAAGATGAAAATACAACAAGGTTTTGCCTGGTTTTTCAAGGGACCAGTAAACAATAATATAATCTTGCCATTCATCCATCAGCTCAGAATCTAGCACCTTGGATTGGTTGCCATTCTATATTAGCCAGGTATATGTGCACAGCCTTCACACGTAATAGGCCTACAATTAACCTAAAACAAGTTTAGGTTTCAGATGTATATCACTTTTGCAACCTGTTTACACTCTTACACCACTTAGAAGTTACAGAATATGATTTGTAAAAAAAAGGGTCACATGAATAACATACAAACATTTGACATGCAATTGTTGAGAGTGATCAGCTAGAGGTTGCAGTCTTTACGAGTCACTTTTATTTTCTCTTGTTAAATCTACTGATCAGGTAATAGTTCATTTGAATGATTTTACCTTTAAATATGTAAGTGGTTATAAAATAATCGAAATACCTGTTCATAAAAGTGACATTTTTATTGCACTTCATAATCATTAAAATATAATAATTGCTATCAGTTCTTTTATAAATAAAAATATGTATATTCTAATAGTATAATAGTTACCAATTTATAAGGAGAAATCTGCATATATTCTAGCAATATGAGGTAGCTTTACTGGAGTTTTGTAGGCCTTGAGTGTTTTTCAAAAGTATAAATCTCTCAGTTTTGGGAGAGGCCAGGTTGTGTAAATAAATTGAACACAATAGTCAAATTACATCTAATTGAAGCAAGTTGGCCAAAACAATCCAACTTTTCAGCATATCTAGAGGTACAGTGTCTAAAATCATAATATCATACACATTGCAGCAAAACAAACTTGGCTAAACAAAACAGCGAACGGTAAAAAGAATCTCTATGAAAGAGAACAAGGGGTATTCAAGCAAATTGTAATATCTAAAAAATGAATAACTGTAAAATAGATACAGTAGAGCTCAATCAGCATCTGGATTCTCCAGTATCAATAATTACAATTAAAAGGCATCTTCATAAACAACATCAATGCAGGGCCACTTGTAATTGAAACTTGTAACAAATATTAATTCCATGCATTTTTACAGTTATATCACCCACAAAACCTGGTCAAGTGATAAATAGAAGAAAGTAATATGGTTTGACAAATTGTGCTTCGCATTTTTCTCTTCAACAGGATGGGTGCATGGTTGGAAGGCATTAGCACAAATATATAATCATGATTGTCTCCTTCCAGTTTTCAAGCACAGAAGTGAATTCATCAAGATTGAGCAACCACATTGTAGTTTTCTTTTGGATCATTTGTAACATTGGAAGTAATGATTACTAAAATAAATGTGGAGAAAATTTAGCTGACCACATACACACATATCTATCTTATGATGCAAATTTTGTTTCTTGCAGGATGGGGAATTTTCCTGGAAAATAATGCACCTAATGCAGTGAGACTTGTCCTTTCATGGTTTGATGATGTTATACAACTACCTTTCTCTCTGGAATGACCTCAATATAATTGAACTTCTATTGTCTATTTTATAGAGTTCAGTACAAAATCGATATCCTTCACTAGCATCTCTCCTTGAACTTTGACTCCATGAAGAATGATTTAATATTCAACTAAACACTATTCAGCCTTTCTATCTAGCTGATTTCATGCCAAGGGCTATCTTACACCGTATCATAAGGATTTTTTATAAATCTAGTGTGTTTTCCATGTTTTAGGCTCTTAGACCCATAGCCGGTGGAGCTGGCTCCACCCCAATCACTGCAATGGAAATCCAGGCCAACATTGAGCCATTGAAATTAAGAAGAGAGAGAAACAACTTTTAAAGCTTAATGAAAAATGCAGGGGTCTTGACTTAGACCATTGGAGGGATTATATCCCCTTCACATTAAGACTAAAAGCTTATGCAAATTTTTTGTCCAAGGCTGAGAGTCTCAAAAGGGATTACCCCCTGATATTCAAACCTTCCCGTCCTGTCAAATATGAGCCTCTCCCTGATCGTAAAATCCCAACCTTTTGCCTCACAATCGGCACTTCAGAAAAGAAGTGCAACGCTAACCCAGAGGTTCTCAGAATCCATTCCCTAGAGACAATCGCTACAAAATACCCAAGTGATGAATGGCTCTACATTTACACAGATGGCTCGGCAACAGGAGACTCAACTGGAGCTAATGTGTACTGCAAAGGATTTTTTGATGAATCTTTACCTGTGGGATCTGGGACAACAAACTTTGATGCTGAAATTGAGGCCATAAAGTGTGCCACTGTGAATCCACTACTCTACTAAAGAAAGTTGTCTTTTTTATTGACTCCCAGTCTGCTATTGTGGCCATCACTTCATACTCAATAAGCAATTCATTTCATGTGGAAGAAGTAAAATCACTCTTTAATCATGCCATTTCTGTCGGGTGGGAGATTGTTTTTCAGTGGATACCTAGCCATTGTAATATCTATGGGAGCGAAAAAGCAGATGACCTTGCAAAGAATGGATGTAAGCTGCAACAGCCTGATTTTATTCCATCATACCAACAAATTATGGTATCGATTTGGGAGAAAGAAATCCTACCACCGGATTGGCAATTAAGTATTCTGTGCCCAATCCACAAAAAAGGGGACGTACTGAACTGCGAAAATTATAGAAGAATAAGTTTACTGCCTGTCACTTATAAAGTGTTTTCAAATATTTTATTTAGCCGTTTGTCTCCTATGATACTATTGTTGGTGAGTATCAAAGTGGCTTTAGAAAAGGAAGATCGACCACTGACCAAATCTTCACGTTGAGACAAATTCTAGAGAAATGTAAAGAATATGGAATCGCGACACTCACCATCTATTTGTAGACTTCAAAGCAGCCTATGATAGTATCGACAGGACAGAGCTACTCAATGCGCTTGTTGAATTTAAAGTTCCATTAAAGCTAATTAAGCTCATAAAGCTCACTCTCACATCAACCTTCTCTGCAGTACAAGTCCAGGAAGAAACATCTACCCCCTTTGAGGTCTGCAATGGAGTTAGCAAGGGGATGCATTGGCTTGCCTCCTCTTTAATATAGCGCTTGAGAAAGTGATAAAAGATGCAAGAAAAAGATTAACATAGAGCACTGTTTAAATTTTTTCGTGGCAGTATGAAAATATATAAATGATACAAAAAATTAATTTGAAAAAATAAGTATATTTCTAGCATTTTTTAAATGCTCACTTCAAATCTAATAGTGTGGATATTTCAGATTTTAATTCTCTATCTTTACAGTGTTTATTCATATTGTCATAATATTATTAAAATTAATTCAATGGTTTGAATTATAATTCTTAAGAAATTAATAAACTTTTTGGAATAGAATGAAAATAGTAATTCTCAAACAAATTATTCACTATTTGAAAAGTTTTTAAAGTTTGTCCAGAAAAAAAAATTAAAAAGAATTATATCAAATTTCATAGAAATTTCTCAATATAAAAATTAGATAGCTTTTAAATAAAATAAATGTAGTTAAAATGCGTGTGATATAAATATCTTTCTTTATTCTTTGAATTTGCTTTAAGCAGACTATTTTTCTCATGTTTTTCCCTTCAAAAATCTGTTATATGTATTATAACTAATCTTAAAGATATTCGGGAATTAATTTGTTGATCTTGAATAAGAACTACTTTGTTAAATTTACTTTTCTGTTCTTTAAATAATTATTATACTCTGCTTAATTTATATTATTCAGTTGTTTCTCTTTGTCAAGAGAGGATGATTGAACTTATATAAGAAATTAATGAACTTTATTTCTACAATAATTGTCTTATTTGCTTTCACACATGTAGATATTTTCTTTATATACTAGTTTCTGTATCTACATATTTACATAAATATGTGAACTTTTCTTCTTATTAAATATTGTAGCATAAAAAAGACCAGACTCTGACAATTCAACTGATAGAAAAAGAATGTGATGAAAGCCTTCCAGATCCTTGTGAGACTGAAAAATGGTCTCAGTATCTAGAAAATTATGTGAATACAGATACAATTTGTGAAGATATTTTAGCAGAGGCTACAGGACTACCAGTGTTTTTGCCAAGGTAAGCTTCTATTTATTTAGTTTAAGTTCCAGTCATTCAATTGTTTTTCAGTGTTATGGGGGAACCTTTTGAGATCACAATTATCAAACTATAACACAGCTTCTATAGTTTTTCATGCAATTATAAAAAATTTATGTCAGAAACTGTAAATAAGAAACAAAAAAGTGATAATATATGTTTAAATATACTTAGAAATATTTTATGAATAAATTATTTGTCAATGAGAATACTGTTAATAAATTATTTGAAGTGCAAAATACAATTTGAATCTTGTTAGAAATTCTACAATTCAATTTTATAAAGGTATGAATAAATATTGTAAGTAGCTTGTTATAAAACATTTTAGATACTCTCTTTTAGGATTCTTTAAATTACACACCTACCTTGAAGGAAAAAAATCAGTAGATTCTACTGATTTTGAGGGAAAAAAATCAGGAGACACTTATTAGTGACATTTTTGCTTGAATGTTTAAAATAGTAGTACTGAAGAAAGACAAGTTTACTGTTTAGATTATACATTCTGAGAATGATTTAATGTGAAACATATTTTGTGTTAGTCTTAATATTTGAATAAAATATTCATCAACCTCATAGAGGAACTGTGAAAAATAAAAGAATATACTATACGTAAAAAAATGTACGTAAATGTTTATGTCCCAATATTTATTTTATATGACAACTTTTACTACTCTAATGCAATTTATAAATATTAAACTTATAATACATAAAAACATATAATACATTACTAAATAAATTTAATTCAGTGTCAAATATTTTCCTAATTAAATTACTAATAGCTAATAATATTCATCCCCTAATTGAACTGCTTATGTAAACAGGCACGTGGTGTCTACTCTGAATGTTAATTATATGACTGTCACCTTGTAAGAGTTTTTGTCACCCTAGTGGTTAAAGCCTCATCCTGCCACTGTGGATAGATGGGATTCGAAATTCAGAGGAACACATTTTCATGATATTATAATATCCTAATATTATAATAATTACATCAGTGCACTATCTGTTGACTATTTAAGCTACTATAACAATTCAATAGACTTTCTTTCCAGCAAAATTTCAGCTGTTTTTAAGTTTTTCACTGAAATTGCCAAAAATCAGTAGATTTTCATACATTTTCGGAAAATCTGGAGAAATGATGAAAAATCAGGAGCTTCCCAATAAAATCAGTAGAGTTGGCAACTATGAGGTTACAATATCCAATGTGTTGTCAAATGGCACATCAACTTGATGAAATTTCAATCTCTTCCTTAAGAATACATTTTATAAATACCTATAAAATGGAAATGAATAATTTTCAGCAGTTATTTGACAAAATTATTGTTAGAAGTATAAAGAAATCTTAATTGTGTGATGACTCCACATACTGGAATGATGTATACAGTATTCAGTTGCTGTGAATGGTTTTCTGAATCAGTTTTCATATCCATACATAGGCTAATACAACTATAAGCAAGATTAATTTAAACAGGCAATATTTTTTAAGTTTCAAAATACCAATAGCAATACTGATATACAAAGAATATTTCCATCAAAAGCAGGGCTGTTGTTTTTGACTAGTAATTGAATCAATGTCACAGCTATGTGTAAGTGGCGACTACCTTGCTAGCTACTCAAGTAATGTTTAAACTGAACTGAACTCACAATGATCTGAATGTCCATGAAATGAACTAAAGAAAATTGCACTTTAACTATTCATTTCTGAGTTTTATAATGTTTATCTCACATTTCCACTTGTTATTGTTTTGTATTTAATAATATGTTTGCTGCTTTAATTCAGTTCAATTTAATTAATAATTGTTGAACACCTTCAACACATGTCATATACAACAATTTTCAAGTTCAGTTTTTACCACAAGCTTTCACAGCTGTTGCGATTTGGAATTTATTAAAGGAGTTGGTGTTTTAAATTCTAATTTTGATTGAAAATTATAATTTAAAATTATAGTCTTCAGTCAAATTGATCTCATGTTCAAAATTGAAAATAGAGCAACAGAATCAAAGAGAGTGTAGCTGTGGTCACTCAACACACATGATGAAATTCACATGGTGGAGAAAATATTGAAATCATAGTAATATAGTTTATTGTGAAATATGTCTAATATGTTAAGTGTTTCTACTCAAATGTCTATTGTCTATTTATCCCTTATACATTTCCCACATATTTAGTAGAAATTTTATGTTTTTCTACTTCATATGAAGGAAGATTATCAATATTTTTATAAAAATTAGAATTATATTCCTATGTCAAAATTACTGTACTCCATCATATAAATTGTGTTTAAAACCTGCTATTGATTCCTGTAATTAGAGACAGCTGGCCAATATTTAGAAATGCTTTTTATCACTACCTAATGTGTTATGTATGTGCCATTTCATTCATTTAAATTGACTAACTTTTTTATTCCTTATTTGCAATTACATGCTTGCATTAGTTCTGAATTCTCTTTTATATTTGAAAAGCTTTTAGGATTCACTCAGGGATGAAAATATACTGTATTCTTTTTGAACGAGAAAAAAAATGTAAGCATTCAAAATGACTAAAACAAATGTCCAGTTAGACCTTTATTTTAATTATTTTGAATTTAATAATTTTATAAAAATTTTTTATATTTTATAGTGATTGGAGAAACTTGGTCTGAATATTTAGTGAATTTGAAAAATGAAAATTCCTTCAATCTTTAAACATCCAAAGCTGATATATATCAATTAAATATATTTAATTTTGAAATTCAAAACTTCTTCGAGTTTCAAAATTGAATGTAAAAAATGCTTGCACTAGAAAAAAAATGTGAAAATTTTTTTTTAACTGCAAGCTATTAAAATTTGTCCTTAATTAAAATACTGTGTGATCTAATTATTCATAATTAGATCACACAGTATTTTAGTTTGCATGAGTGGTGAAGTGCTATATGCAAAAGTTTGTATAGTTCTCAAAACTGCTTTGCTATTATTTTTTTCTGGTGAAAAAGTTTTACATTTTAATTATGATATTTCTTATTTGAACAAATCACTCTTTTCACCATTATTTATTATGACTATATATTTTAAGCTGAAAATTTCTTTGTTATAAAAAAGAATAAATTTAAGTTTTCTTATCTCTTTTCATTTCTATTTAATAAAATGCTTTAAATTTGATATGTATTGTTGAAAATTATTTTATACCATTCAGACATTTAACGATAGTAATATATGAAACATTGAAACAAGTTTTTCTGTCTTTATTTACACTTTAGGGCTAACTGTGGAGTAAATTATAAAAGTTGTCTTGTTAAATTTTTTGTGCTTTTTTGCTTTTCATTCTTTTATAATTTGTAAAATTTGTATATTATCTGTTAATAAAATTGAACTTTTATTTACCATATTTTCCTGTATATAATCCATGGATTATGAGTTAAAAAAAGTTTTCAATTTTGTTGTCCTTATAATATGCCATTGCAGATGATCCAATAAATATTCTCCATCAGAAAAGCTTACAACAAAGTTTTGAAAAAATGCCGTTTAGGTTTCATAAAATAAATAACAGGTGGCATCACAACCTAGCTGACCTATTTAAATTATTGTTAATTTTGCCCAATTACGTTCAAGGACGAATTTGATTCCTCTTAAACATATTATTATTGCAAAAACAGTTGCTGCTGTCATTTCGCTTTTTGTCATGTCCTGGGTTGTTTTGTTCTAAAAATATTCAAGATCGTATATTGTCATGTAGAAGCAAAAGCTTTTAAATTAAACTGCAGGTTTTAAACTAAAAGCTACTGAGAAGGCAAATAAAAAATAGCAACAAACATGTTAAAGTAAGATTTAAAAAAAAGAAAAAACATGCTCAATACAAAAGAAGAAATGTATCCAATACCCAATTCAAAAATAATCTATTTCTTTCATTTAATTATTAAAGAAAAAAATAAAAATAGGTCCAACCTCATTTTAAAAGTTAATAAAAATATAAAGTTCTAGCTTCTCGGAATTATCGCTCTCCATCCATCTTGCGCTTTCATCTCGGTTTATCGCACCTGATAAGATAGATAAAAATAGATTTTTTTATAATAAATGTTTTTTTATGTACAATTTATTATATTTTTTATCATACAGTGTATTTTTTATGTGACATCCACACTATTAGCAATATGTATTTTCGTCTATTCACTGAAAAAAATGTTAGGAATTTTACACTGCTGTAATTGAAGCAATGCTTTTTTCGTTTACTTGGGGGAAAAAGTCTTGTGGATTACATACAGGAAAGTACGATAATTGAGAATTAGTTTTGAAAAGATTAGGGAAAAATATCTGTATAAATATTTTTCTCATAAATTTTGAAAATAATTTTACATCTTAGTGTTGAAAAAAATTAACCTAAGCTACTAAACTTAAAAACTAATATAATTTTAAGAGTTATAAAAATGCTCAAGATTTCAAACATCAATGACTAATGAAAAATGTGGAAAATCATATAAGTTGCTTAGTGGCAACATTTTAAAATTCTGTGTTTAAATTCTGTTAAAAGATGAGGTTAAAACTGAACTTCATCTTTGATGTGTACCTGACAGTGAGTGCTATAAGCAATTATTTATTTTCTAAATTTCAGAAAATTCAACTGGTTGAACAAACATTTCCTACCATACTTGTCAAATCAGTGTAATATTTTCCTGCCCTTTTCATAATGAATGGACAAACTACAATTAAAGGTTATTGAGGATACTCTCCCTCCTCTCTCTATGTCAGCAATCATGCAACTGTCCTTTTAATGTTATTTGCCAAAATATAATTCTAATTGTAAAAATATACCTAAAAATATAGTAATTCTTGATTCAAATTTTAGTGTCCATGAAGAAATGCTATCGGTAACTTCTCCACACAAGTGGATTAATATCGATTACCAGGATTAATATCAATCTCAGATACAGTGGGCAGGATCAAATTTAAGGATTGTGATTTTCAGTTAGTCTTGCTTCTGTCAAATTGAAACAATAAATCAGCTTATTCTTAATGTAGTGTTAAGTCCAACAGGTGCCTAAGACATAACATTCTGCTACATGGATTCTGGTAAAAAATATAATAAAATAAATAAATAAATTATATATTAATCTGTATTGGTTTTCTGACCTCCAGATCTTGCTCCAAATAAGTGTGTTTGTAATACATTGAAAAGTCAATTTTCAGTTGTTTAAGAATATCACTGGGTTATAAAAGTCCTACATCTATGACTGAAACTAATGTTAAGAGTTGTTTTTCAGTTAATTGAAATTAACATTCTTTTTATTGGTACCATTAATAAAATATCTTGTTTTAAAACTGTAATCATTTGCTATCTTGAATATTTAATTGAGTCCACAAGACAAATGTTGTGATAGTAGATAAAAAAAAATCAGTATGTATATACATTTTTAAAACAGTGTATTTATTTTATTTTTAACTTTATATTTTATTAGAAATTTGAAGAAACAACAAGAATATTGGCGAAGAAAAATCTTATTTGTTCAAAATTTGTGGAAAACGAGACATTCGCCGGCATTTTTGAAAAGGAATCCACCATATTCTATGAAAAGAAAAGCTGCTATTCTTGCCAGATCCTTACAGAATAAAATTAGACGTTTGTCATTAAGTTCAGCAGTAGCTGATATTGCACCAAAATCTGAGGAGGACAATGTAATGGATGACACAGATAACCAAACAACCAAAATGGAAGTGTGTGGGGAAACTGAAGATATTAAAGTTGCTGATACTCAAGATGTGAAAATTGCTGATACTGAGCATGTGAAAGTGACTTGTACTGAGGATGTAAAAGTAGCTGATAGTGAGGATGTAAAAGTACCTGGTACTGAGGATTTAAAAATAGCTGATACTGAGGATGTGAAAGTAAATGATGCTGAGCATGTGAGAGTTCCGGATATTGATGTAGATGGTATGAAAAACCAAGTATTTATATTGGTTGATCTAACTGATGATCAAGATTGCCATGAAGAACTAATTGAATGTGTTGAAGAACCTATTCAAGAAAATCCACTCTCTCAGGAATCTGAAACTAATAATAATTTTATAAATGAAACTGAAAGTAAATCAAAAGATAGTGTAAATGATTCGGGTGATGCTGATAAAGTTGAATCCTTACATTCAAAATCGGTATCAAAACAAACTGGCAATATGTATGCTTCTGAGTCATTCCAAGATGTGGTAGAAGATGATGTCACTAATCAAATTCGTATAGAAACTGAGAGAGCATCCCAAGTCATTGAACTAGCTACTCATGTTATAGAAACCATTACTGTAGAAGATGCTACTGAAGAAATCTCTTCAGTTTCTGAACTGCCTGTGTCAGAAAAAGAGATTCAACTTGATGATAAAGAAAATGATCAAAAGGTGATTGAAGAGGCTCAAGAAGTTGAGATAGTTAAGTCAAAAGTGAGTCGATCAGTTCCTGAAAGTACTCCAAGGACAAGAAAAAAGTTGACTGCCAATTATATGAAGAGGAGAGCCAAGAGAGTTGCTAGAAGTGCTCAGTCTTTAAGAGAAAAACGAAGAAAACAATTGAAATCATATGAATTTGAAGATGTACTTTTTGATTATGAAAACTTCTCTGCTCTTGCAGAAGAGGATAAGCACACATATTTAGCTTTGAGATCTTTGATTGTAGTGGATAACACTGAAGTCTCTTTCAAACAAGGAAGTTATAAAATGTTTTTTGTCCAAAACTGTGACACTTATATCTATCGTAAAGGCTCTTTACCAAAGTCAAAAGAGGTATGTATTTATTTCTTTTCAGTTCAAATATTTCAAAATCATAAAAACATCATACTCAGTTAAATTATTAAGGGTTTGTATTAATGCGTTATATAAAATTTAATCATTATTTTTCACGATCATGAATGGTATTAGAATTTTGTATCTTTTATTTTTAAAATATAAAAAATTCTATTTGAATAGTTTTTTTTATAATTATTTTATTATAAGGTCCTCTTAAATTTGCTTTTTTGATAAATTATATATGTTCTCAAATGGTTTTGTTTTATATAAGAATTATTTAAGACTAGCATAGTAAAAAATGTTAATATTTTTTTATGAATTTATTATAAAACTAGTTCATTATCAATCTTTAGATCAGGTCTTGGGGAATCTGTATATTGATTGGAAAATTTTTGTTTCTCTTAATTAAATAGATTGATTTTTTAATGAAATTTATTGCCTCACATATCTACAAAACTTTAATTTCATTTAAATTTTTATTATTAAAAATATTTATTAAAATATGGTATGAAACTTTTAATTAATCAAGCTATCAATTTTTTTTTCTAGAATCATCAGCAAATATCAGAAATCAAGACTTCAAATTTTAATGCTTGGCACAAAGTGTGGATGGATAGATACCTTACTCCTGATATGATTAAATTTTGTAATAATTGGTTCCTTAAAAGTGAACCAGGAAAATTTAAAGTCATTCGTTTGATTATTAGTGATTGCAAAAAATCACCTTACATTCCTTATAACAAATACAAACTGAGATATTATAAAACTCAAACAGCTGAAGAAGTAACTTCTTAAAAAAAGTAGGAAAAAAATTTATTTTTCAAAATGTAATTTTGAATTACGAATTTGTTAACATAAAATATGTTCGTGATTCATTATGAAAGAGATTTTAATGAATACATTAAAATTAATTAAAATGATTTTCATTAGATTCTAATCAAAAACGTTTTCTGAACTTTAAAAATACATTAAATATAATGTTTCAGTCATTGATCTAAAAGATCTGAACAAGACTTAGCTTTCAAATGATTTTGTGCTCACAAATCATTCAGGAGTTTTAAAATGATATATTGATTTTGATTCTATTTGATTACTTAATAAACTTTACCATAGTTTTAAATTATTAAATTTTATGAACTTATAAAAAGTTAAAGTTTTATTTATATTTTTCTTGCTCTGTGTATTTAAATGAATGCTTTAATAATTTAATATCAGATAAAATAGATCTAGAAAATTTGCAGCTAAACATTATTCAGCTACTTTTAAGCCTATATTTCTAATGTATAATTTATGGTTTTTTTTAAATTATTATTAATGAAGAGAGAAATGAGATATAAATAATTATATTTGTATCTCTGAAACATACATAATATTCTTCAAAACATTTTGAAATTATATGCAGGTTAATATTTATGCATGTTATTCTATGTGTTATATTAGTGTTCATGGATGTTATTCATTTTATTATAATAGACAAATATAGGTGTTTTTAAGCCCTATTTTGAATTTAATTTTGATAGCTCTATATTTGTGATTTTCTAAGGAAGTTAATAATTGCTTCTGTACTGTAGAGTGTGCTTAAAACATTAACATGATAATTACTATTAAGTATGATTTTTCATTTGTAGATATTTTCTTTCTAAATATTCAGTTAGATTAGCGATCCTTTTAAGATAAATTTTATCTCAATTTTTTTAATATTAATGAAATGGAATATTATGTCTTTATTAAGGCTAGTTTTAATTCTAGATTTAAATATAAATATCGTCTGATTTTTTTTCCTTTTATTCAATAGGGAAAAATTGTATTTAAGCAAATCATTCTTAAAAACTAATCTGTAATATTGAAATACTTCCAATTGTAAAATCCATTCCTCTCCACTTTTACTGATGCTTGTGGTGTTTTTCACTGAAATCAGCTCTTGATACTAAGAAAATCTTTTTATATTTATAACTTATATAAAATATTATTGTTTATTTACAAGTTATATAAAATATCAGAAGTGAAAATATTACTTACATCATGAAAAATATATTTTACTTGCTACATTTAGTGATTTTGTTATCTCCCTATCATGATGTAACTATGGTATAAAAACGCAGTTTTTTAGTGTAAATATTTCATTATGAACATGCTACATATCAAAAATGCTTATTTTGTTTTAAAATTGTAATCTGAAAGTAGGATCTGTTATATTAAACTAATATTCTTGCAATGCTGAAAATATAAATAACACAAAAAAATCACTCTTAATTACTTTCAAATCAAAAATATTTCTTGATATTTTTATTCTATGAATTTATTTTAAGTTCTTGCCCAATGCACTCTATGTAAAAATAAATTATGTGTATGACTGCATATTAAGTTCTGATTGTAAGTTGTTACTGAGAAAAAAGTAACCTTTATCTTTTAAATTTTAGACACTTCTATAATGCTGCAACTATATCTAAAGAATAATATATATATATATATATATATATATATATATATATATATATATATATATATATATATATATATATATATATATATATATATGCATTACTTTGGAAACAAATACTAAAAATTAATTAATTGGAACATTTATAACTGCTCGACTTTTTTAAATATTTTCTTGTTCATATTGAACACAGAATAAAAAATTAACATTGTAGCTAATAAATACTATAAAAGCTTTATTTCCTCTAATTTTAAATAAAATGTTCAATTTCATTTCAGTATATACCTATCATTTTTTATTAAAAATTAAACTGTTGTCTTTTAAGTCTTTTTTATTATTATTTTTTAATCTTTTTCAATTATTTAATATTTGCCTATGTGTAGTATAGTAAGTTTGTTATAAATGTATAAAATCTTTTAAAAGTTACTAAAAGATTCAATGTTACATGCCATGTTCATATATTAGAGTAGTTTTTTGTTGCCTGTACCCGTATGTGGAAAATCATTTATCATTTTAAACATCTACTAGGTTTGATTTGTGCTCATTTTATTTTTCATGAAATTCCTTTTGTAAAATTATTCATATGTGAATGTAACTCATCTGCACTTCAAAAAAAGTTATGTAAGATAACTAACACAACTTTTTTTGTCTTTAATTGTGCCCAAGTATAACATATTTCAAATCATTATTTAAGGCAAATTAATTTTTATTTTGTTTAGTATACTTATTTCTGTCTTTTTGAATCAAAAATGTATTTATGATGTGTACTTTTAATAAATATGTTGTCTTTTTTGTATTTTGAAATTTTTTTTGAATATGTTGAATTAATTTCAATGTTTATTTCCAAATTAATGAACTTTATATTTTAGTATAGATATTTTGTATAGAATTAATTTTAAGGTTGTAAGCTTAAATAGCTTTTACATTTTTTGTAAATAAAGGGAAAAAAATTCTGAACATTATATAACTGTTTGAACTTTTCAAATTTGCAGAAGTTGATGTAGAAGAATCTTGTATTACTTTTTCACATACACACAAAATTTTCTTTTGAATTTTCATTGCGAAACAATGTATACTTTTGAAATAATATAAAAATGATGTAAATGTCATATATAAAGTACATTGCTTTCAGCAGCTCTCTTATGAACTATTAATGAAAAATCATTAAAATATAGCATCCAATATTTAGGTAAAGAGTTCTCAGTATTAAGTAAAATGAATGAAAAATAATTAACACAGTTAAAATTTTCAATTTAATGCTCCTTCCTGAAAGTTTACAATTAATAATTCATTGGTTGATCTTCTAAAACAGGGTAATTATGAAGTAGTAAAGTGTTAAACATATTAAATTTTTAATAACTAGTTTTTTGATTAGTAGATATCTTTATTGAACCTACTCTGAATATTTTCTTAAACCAAATGTAAAAACTTGCATAATAAAATTATTAATTGAAATCTTATGCAACTTTTAAATCTTAAAAAGTGTTTTACTATAATATAATAAAGTTGGTGAATAAATTTTATATTATTATCAATGTGTTCACACACACATCTTATCGATCATAAAAAGTAAGGATAAATGAATGTATTACTTAAAGCGTTTTATAATATGTAGATATATTTGTCAGTGTTTTAACATTTATTTTTTTTGTAATGCAGCTCTGCCACATTGCCTGTGCCAATTCAGTAAATTGCAGATGCATAAGGAGATAAAATCATATTTTGAAATTTCCTTTAGTGAAATAGGAGGCAACTCTAAAGACAAATCAAGTGAATTAAAGAAAGGCGAATACTTGCCAGCATCTAGAGCATGGGTACCCAAACTTTTTTTTCTTGTGGACCACTTTCAAAGTTTTACTATTTTCGGTAGACCCCCTGCTGCTGCATTTCTACTGTATTCCCAAAACTCCTAAAAAATATCACCCTAAATTAGGGGTGTTAAGAAGGGGAAAAAAAGTAGCACACTTTCTTGTGTCCTATCTATTAAAAAAATACTTGTGGTTATAAAAAATTATAAACATTTATTATTACAAACAATCAACGATTGACAAAAAATCAACAATGAATTTTGAAATATAAATCAACAAAAAAAAAATAAAAAATAGTCATACTTTTAATGAGACATCGCACGGGCGGCACTTTCCAAGTCTCAACATGTGTGTACACTTGTACTATTATCTATTGTTCTATTCATTTCTATGTTTGAACTGAATCTCGAATATTTTTGAGTACCTACCTAGTGAATGATGTTGCCTGCCTACGTTGATAGGCAAATCCTATCCAAAATGTTTGTTTTTTATTATGAAAACCAGAAAATTTTTCGTGGACCCTCACTTACAACTTGTGAACCCCTATTTTCTTTTCACATCTATGTGGACCCCCGTGTGGTCTCCTATGGATCTCTGGGGTCCACCTGGACCACTTTGGGAACCTATGATCTAGAGTGTAAAAAACATGTTAATTGAATAAATTGTATAGACGTGGATACTTACCTGCATATTAAAATCGAAGCTGTGTTCAATGACATGAAAATTTCTTAGTGAATTATCTGATGTCTATGAAATGCATTAAATTTGTCCCTTTCTTGCAAATTGTGTGAACTGTTATGTCAATCATATTCTTTGGTGGTTTAAAAGTGCAATTGCTAGAGAATATTTCATTCAAGATATTCGTGTTATAAATGCAAGTACACTTGCATTGAATTTTTATTTCAGCTCAAAATATGCATCTTGTTCTTTTCTGGCGTAAAAATGTTTTCATGCTATTTATTGTAGTAACATCATGGAACAGTCACATACTTTGATTCTGGTGCATACAAGCAAATTTTAGTGACACACAATTGAAAGTGTTGGAAGATTTGAGACATTGGTTAATAAATATAGTTATATTTCTGTTCTTGTCTATTCATAATAGCGTTACATCCAGTTTTGTTCGATATATATGTGCTACAAATAAAATTAAAATATCACATTCACAATTGGTTTTTCTCGTTGTCCTCGCACAGCTGTCTGTGTAAAGTAGTTGCTCATCTGAGTACTCCGCTATTGTATTTCCAACAACGATTTCTTAAGCATTCCGATTACTTTTTATCTCTGTTCCAATTTGTAAGTAAGAATGTAACTTAGTTTCAGCTCCAAGATTGTGGGTAGGAATGTAATTTTTATTGCATGCCAAATACATCTTCATTTAATAAGAATTTTCTCATCAAAACTTATAAAAAGTAACTAATATTCTTTGTCTCGCGTGTAATGAATTTGGATACTTACAAAATTACGAGTTCTGATTCATCCTAGTTGGTTAGTATTTTGTTATAAATTATATATAATGTATCGGCCAGTATTTTGTTACAGGGACTAAATGGACATTTTATTCTGTGACATCTTGAAAAATACTGATTAATCTTTCATAGAAAAATTTGGGAATATTAAATAAGACTTTCGGTTTCTCGGCTGCTTCAATTTGACAAATTGTGAATTGGAATTTTTCTGCTTATTTCTCTATTTGAATCTTTTTCACGTTATTTTCATTAGAGTTCAAATCCTTACTTAAAATAGTTAAGCATATAACCAACATATTCATAAAGCGTAAATTATAAAAAATGAAATATAGATTAATAGTTCATTTTCTCACAAATATTAAATGCAATAATTAATTTCAATTTTCATTCATTACTATGAATAATTCGAATTAGTTTTCTGTAGACTCCAAATTTCCCAAATAAAGGTGACTCCATAAACATTTCAAGTTGACCCAATACATGTCAACGGGCTCTGTAAAATTAAAAAATTATCCTAGAAAAGCAAATTTTTATTTGCTTTCCTTTTTGATTAAATTATGCTAATTTATTCAGTAATTGCTCAGTGTGGCTAGTGATAGGAGAGTTGCCATCAGAACAAAAGGTCTCGATTTCGATCCAAGCCAGCCATTGAAAAATCTGAGATGTATATTTTGCTTGTCTTCGACATGCAACATGGGGTATTCTTAGTTTTTTTTTCCTGATAAATCGTAATTATTTGTATTAGCCCACTGTCTATAAAAAAGAAAGAAAAAAAACCCCCACTAGGTGGGTGATTTAAGAGATCGATATTAAAATGCCTTAAATTTAGGAACTGTCCTCTTTAAGGTGTCAAGATAAACGTTTAATTAGTTATTTTTGCAGTGTATTTTGAACCCTGTTAATGTGAGTGACAGCCTATTTTGTCATGAACGGTAAGCAACCATTCACAGAAAACAATTGACTGCCTCACCGTGTTGCTACTTCCCTGTTGATATATTTTTGTACCTTACCATTTCATCATGGCCATGATCTCACTGTGTTTCTCCCCAATAAATCTAGCCGCCTATTCTCTGTCTAGCCTGAAAATAGCTTCTGCCATTTTGTCTACCGATCTGTTGCCATCATTTGCCGCAGGCAGTGATTGGGAGGATGACCACATTCTTCCTCACTGGCTCCGTGAATTAGGGACGTATCCACGTTAATCAGTGATGTTCAATGTCTTTCGCTGTTGTTGCGGGTAATGTGGAGTAGAGAGTACCATCTCAGTTATGACTTCGTCACCTGATCGTGGTTCAAAATGAGGTGTTTTGTGATGGGGGAGCATTTTAAACCCGTCAACCTTAAGATAGTGTCCGGTATTTGCTCGGACCGCTAAGTATGTTCCATTGAAAACAAGATGCGTCCCATTTTTGACAGCAAGAGCCAGAAGCAAGCTATCAACTATGACACTGAAGTTCTTGAGAATTAGTACCCTAAATACCCCCAAACTCAACACCCTTATTCCCATTTGAAATGGACAACTCTTCTTACTACAGCAACCGACACTATTCTGACTACTTTGCGAGAGTTATTTTATGGTGGACTAACAGTAATGAGCTTCGTATCGTGTCTGCTCTCGATAATAGAGGAAAAACATTTTCTTTAATGAAATACATTTTAAAAGGTTCCTAATCAAGCACTAATTTACCAATTCTTTGATCTTTCATCTTATAAACTTTTAACAGCATATATTTATTTATTTCACAAACAGTTTTGGCCCAAATTTCTTTGATTAATCAAAAGTCCTAATAATTGTGAAGCTGGAATGATTTTTTTGTATCCGATCATAGGTTCTGACTACTTCAGAAATCCTGCACATATCTAAAATTTCCATGTAATTGGGAATTTTCTCAAAAGCACATTTTGAGTCAACTTTTAATTTTTCGAAAATTAAGTAAATCAAGAATAAAAAGTTACACGTAAAAATTTATATCTTATAAATTAATTCAAATATTATTTAAATAAAAATTGCATTTTAAAACTAACTTTTAAATTGATTATGTGAATTTTACTTATATTTATTGTATTTAAATATTAATTTTCAATTCTGAATTATAAATTTTCTAATTTTAATATCATTAATTCTTGTTTTTATAACATATCAAATAAATGATAATTTTTGACTTTCATTATTAAAAATAAGTGCTCATTATTTGGTATTTTATTTTTTCTTGTAATTCCTGTGTAAAGAAATCCAAATATTGAGTACATTTTAAAAATCCGTTTCATGTTTCTAGACGATTTAAAGTCTATTAAACATTACAAATTGAATATATTAAAGATATAAATCATGATCGATTTATTTTATAGGACTTGGTCACAGATTTCGTAAGAATTTGAATAAGTATGCTGTTTAAAGTTAAGAAACAGGTCGCTTATTAGTCATTTTAATGTTCACCTGTTCTGATAAAAATGCTTTAAATTGAAAATCTAAGATTTGAATAGATTTTTATTTAAATCATGAAAGAGGCTAGCTTTACCAATAAAAGAATATACGGAAAAATTAAATTTGTTTGAATCTGTTTTTTATTAAAGATGCTACATTAATTTATCTCTGTAATGTGAATATGTACATTGCTCATGGTTACTTAAGATGTCACTGGCCGTGTGACGAATTCTATGATAGGATTATGGAAAGATCATCTTTGGAAGAGAAATGTCTAGTTTTGCTCTATGTTAACGGGAGACAAACAGAGCATGTCCCAGGCCACCACATCAGAAAGAGGCTCAAATCGAATAGAAATTTTGTTTCCTTCTTTAATTGAACTTTTTTCAAACAAAAAATATCAAGATACAGTGTAAAATCCATCAGTTTTATGTTAGCTTCTTTATTAAACTATCGTAAAAATCTATAATTCGTAAATCCATGACTTTTTCTACTGCGGAATTCAGTTAAATTTTTGCAATTACGATGAACAAATTTGATCAATCAAAATCCTGTAATTTTTACATGTCGCAAAATGCGATATGTTAACATAAAGATTTAAATTTCTAGACAATTTTCTTGTTATATATCTGCAATGAGGTGAAAATTTTAAATACCTCCATAAAGTTCGATTCTTCTATTATTGAAATAGTGAAACAGAGGGGTGGGGGGGGGCGAGTTATATAGGGCTCAGATAATGAAAGGTGATGTTCCTGCATTGTGTCAGGGGTTCCCAAACTTATTCAACTCGTACTATCCTTCAGCGAATTCGAATTTTCTCACGGCACCGTCGTCATATAATATTTACTTGTAGTTTATTATTATGTAAATACATTTAATGTATATATTTCATATTTGTACGAATGTGAAGAAGAAATAAGGGAAATGGTGAGGACATAAACATAATATGAATTGAATTTAAAAATCATGCTAGCACTTTAATTTTAATTTATGAGAAAACAATATTAAAGTTTAATTTATACTAAATGATTTAACACACACACAAATGCCCTTATTATATTATATTATATATATATATATATATATATATATATATATATATATATATATACTCTGTTTAAGTATGACGAGTAAACCTTCTGTTTATACTGCACAGTTGTTCAAATCGTGGAATAAAGTTTGGCATTTATACTCTACTTTCATTTATCTACTAATACTACTCTCATTTTCTTCCAAATTAATTTTCGCGAATCATATTTGTTCTTTATAACAGCAACTGCTGAGAATCCAGCTTTCCAAAGATATGAAGTTACAAATGGAATAAGAACCATCATTGATTTTGCACTGAGAATAGGGTGTTAATTTTAAATAAATATTCAAAATTCTGCCGGCTCCCAAAAAGCAAATTTTGCTTTTAGGCTTTTGTCACTTCATAACTCAATTAGATATTTTTCTCATGAAACGAATTCTTTTTGAGTTTCAACATGGAATGGATTTTGGATCCACGCAAATTTCTCAGTTTGGTTCCTGAAAAATATTTTGAGAACCATCAGTCCATCCGCTGTATGTGATAAATGATTCATGAAAAGTGTCAACATACCATCTGAAAGTTCGTCTCCACTGTAGACCATGTACTACTGTAATACAGGAAAACAATCTGCTTCAATTATTCATTTTTCTTTTCCATGTCTGTAAATTTTTCTTAAATGCAGAGAAATTCTCCCTTCAAGTTTCAATATATTAGTGTTTTGAATAGATCACACAAGTGTGCCAATTTAAGCAGGAAGTCGGGATCTGCGAAATTGTTGACATTCACATGATCATTTTCTTATAAGAAATTGAAGTTTCTTGTCGAAGCTCAAACGTTTGAGATAGTACATTGCACGTGAAAGGCAACGCGATTTATAATAATATATAAAGGACGTGTGATCGGCCCCTAAGTCCTCACATAGGGGTTTGAAAAATCTGGCTTTAACTTGCCTAGTTTTCATGTAGTTTAGCACGTTTATTACGCATTATAGAACAAGATTTACTGGAAAACTCAAAGATTTCGATGCTAACATTTATCGGTGAATGATACAACGAGTCCAAAAATAATCCGGGACTTTGCCACGAATCGGTGCTTTTAGGCCTTCGTATTGACTAGTCATTGGTCGAGCGCCATCAGTGCACACACCAATGCTCTTTGTCCAATTCAAGTCATTTTCCATCATAAATGTGTCAAGGATAGTACAATCATCAAGGAAGCGCACGTAGCTAATGAGATGCGCATCCTTATTGCTATCTGTGGTCTCATCCATTTGAAGGACAATTTCATTTCCTTTCATTTTTTCTGTCAACTGTGATCGTTGAGATCTGGAGCTGTGTCCTGTATCCTTCGACTGATGGTATTCTTATACAAAGGAATATAGTCAGTAGTTTCCCCACATTTTCTCCCACTATAATATTAGCCATATCCACAACAGCCAGTAGAATTAATTTCTCAGCAATAGTGTGGGCCTTTTTGCATTTCGCTTTTCTATTCCACCTGGAATGACGCCAACAAAGCATTTTTTGGTACTGACGCTTGTTCAGTGAAAATATTCTTTTATTGGTGCAAATCTGTCATTTTTCTGCTAAAGTATTCTACGCTTTCCTGAATTTCTGCTATGTTTCCCTGAATTTTAACATTTGATTCTAATTTTCAAGTAATTCGTAATTGCAGTACTTTGTTGAGATGCACCAATGCTTAGTGTTATATAAGCTAACCATCCCATGTTTCTTATCTCATTGTTGCACCGAACTTTTGCAGTGTTGCTTACAAGCACATACATTTCCATCATAAATGACATAATCGATAGTGGATTCAGTAACTTCGATCATGCATTCAAATTTTATTTAATTATTCTAATTTTTATGAAAGTTTCCGTTATTTCCGTAACTATTTCTTGATATCTAGAAACAAGTATATTGAAAATAGTAATAGTTCATTCTTTTACATTCTGTCCATCATTTACATTCTTAACAATATTCTTTGATTGGTTGGTGTTTTCTGGGATTTTATGCTACCAAAAATGGCCGTGGTCTCCATTCTTAATAATATTCTTTCTCTGTTTATTAATTGACTATATCTATAGAGAAAAAAATTTACTCGCCTCTATAAAAAAGAAATCTTTCCTATCAAAATGTAAATCTTTTGAATTCCAACGAGAAAACGTTTTTTATATTATAAAAATAAGAAACTTGTGTTTCTTCATAAGCTTAATAAAAATCCGTTCTCAGTAACTTTATATTGTGCTCAAAGAATTGACTCTATAACAAAATCAACGTATGAAATTTGGAAATGAGTATAGTGAATGTTTAGAGCTATGACTTTGTTACAAAACATTGCAATAATTTAATAACAAAACTCTGGAAATGCTTTCCAATAATGACCCTAAATATGCTTAATTAAAAATTTATTTGCTAATTGAAGATTAAAAGCAAATTTTTGTAGAATTATTACCTTCTCAGCTGTCATCATTTTGAATAGAGCGAAGTAATAAATTGTAAATTATCGAGAAGGGAAAATCAATTAAGACTTGTGTGCATAAAGCAATGGAAAGATTCTTGTAAAGCAGATTGCACAAAATTTGAAAATTCATTCCTAATAAGTCACGCTAATGGATAATAATTAAATATGATGTAAGCAAAATTCCACTACCATAAATTTTTAAAAAGTCATATTCAATTCAACTTATTAGATTAGTCAGTAAATAATAGACACTAAAGTGTCTATTATTTAGTATACAGTGGGTGATCGGTTAACGGACAGTTCGGATTGCGAACACTTTCAGGAAAGATGCTTGTGTTCGGACAACGAACTGAAACGAATCATAACGAACACAACTCGGCTTTCGGAACATGATGAGTTGGGCTGCCAAACCGTAAGGACCAAAATCAGACTTGAGTCTTAAACTTCAAAGTTCTATACTGGAAAATATTTTTTCCAATACAATATCTATAGCCAAAGTAGACCATTAGTTTCGGTTTTGATCTCATTCAAAACCGAAAATGATTTCCTTTTGAGCATCCCCCTTCCACATTCATTCATTGAAGAAGTGTCAGAGCAATGATCTCAGAATGGCACCCAAACAAAGCTGATATCAGTAAGGATCCTTACAACAACAATACTATTAATTACTTCCGGAAAGTCTCAAAAAAGACAGAATAGCAGTCGACATTGGACGTATTCCTTAATGCCCCATAAACAAAAAATGAGAAGTACTGATTAATTTGCAAGACTAATGTATTATTTTTTAATGAACTTACTAAGAAATTATACATCTTTTTTTTAATTTAATTTTTAGAGCCTCCAGAACAAATTAATCAATTTCACGAAAAAATGCAAAGTAAATCGAGGATCGGTTAACGAACAATTCGTATAGCGAACATAGTCTTGTAACTTATTATGTTCGTTAACCGATCACCCATTGTAGTTTTTAGAGGGATAAATATGAATTAATGAGTAAATATATTATTTTTATTCTTAGAGAAAAGATTATCAAAACAATTTCTTATGTACGTATAAAGAAAAAGTTATTTACACAGATATATAGCAATTGTGCGGAAAACTTTTGTAATTAGTAAACTCACACATGTAACACTCCACATATGATCTCAGTAAATTAACTAAATTTGGGCTAAAATATTTCCAAGGATTAAACATAATTTTGTCAAATAGTACTAAAATTAAGAAAGAATTTTGGTTTCCGATGCATACAATTTTTGATCAAATAATGTATATATACGTAAGTGGGCCACGGTGACTTGGTTGGTTAGGGCGTTCGTTCTCGTTATCAGAAAGTAGTGAGTTCGAATCCCGACTCAATCAAAAATCCGTTGTATTCGTTGATTGTGGCTGGGGCATGTAAAATAGGTCGTAGTCGTATGTGCTGCATGTGAAATAATATTGCTGGGGTTGGCAGGCCATGTGTAGGGGTCTTCTGCTTGGTCCTTGCTTCGAAATTACGAAGACCCACTCACCTACTTTTGGCATCCATGATGGTCTCGAAAGTGAGTGGGACTTCGTAATTTGGAATCAGGGGCTGCAGAATGATGGCATTTATAGTCAATGCCCCAATGAACAAAGGGATATCACTTCCGTCCCTTGTGCTGAATATATATGTATATATATATATATATATATATATATATATATATATATATATATATATATATATATATATATATATTGATTTCAATCTTGACCCATTAAACGTCATTACATACAAAATTTATAATAATTGTATGTAATGACGGATATCCTTGATGTTGAATAATGATTACTCCTGGAATAATGGTTGTCAGCATTTTGGCAACAGTTTGTGGGTTTGATTCCTACCTTCGCTTTGAATGTAGTGGTTTAGAATTCCCATTAAATCGTTAAATCGTCTTTTTCTGTCAATTTAGCATACGCAAAAAAGGATCATTGAATAGCAAACCAAAACCAAATCTAAAATAATAGCTAAGCCGTCATTATTTTTCAAATATCAAAATTATTGAATAAAAATGGAAATCATCTGGGTTTTGCCCACGGCCTAGGAAATTTCTTAACAATAGAATTAACGCATAATTACACTCAAACCTGATTTTGTGCAGTCTTTTTTGTGAGACGTATATAAAATATTTAAAAATGTTCGCACACGTATTTTTTTAAATCAGATTCCAAAAGATCTGGCGGGATTCCGAGTATTATAGCTTCCGATCCTTAGGTCTTTTGATTTCGTTAAGAAAAATAATTTCTAGTTATTACCCATAAAGAGGTTGTGTCTTTCGTTTCAGTTGAGATTATGACTACGACACACTTTATTGCTATTCTCATTGGTTTAAAATACTCATGATGTCAGATAACGTTTCACGTACATTACATCGCACTGAGATGGGGTCATAAATCCAACTTGTCGATAAATTTGCTACCTGCCTTCAAATCGCATTTTTCGAACGGCAGCAAACAAGGCGAAGTTCATTTTGTTAGTAAAACGATTTCTACTTAATGACCAGAATTATCGGCTTAAGAAGTCGTTTTCCATGGATTCAAACCATTAATACGTTGACAATAAACAGGAAAAAAAGCAAAATGAAATAGACAAAATATCTATTTTATGGTTAGTTTAAATCGACAAGGACGATTTAAATTTTGAAAAATTTTATTTATTAATAGAATTTTAAATTAATAATTGCATTATATATAAACAATCACTTTTAAATCTTAAGACTAATGCCTTGCTTACACCAACATTCATCATTTTTTTGTAATTTTTTGAGTTATTTTCTTTAAAGACCTTATTTAGTTTATTCTATTACCGCATGAAAAATACTTAATTGTATTTCGAAAACTTTTTTATTGCTACTCATGAAGTATTGTGCTATTCTTTTATGATGTCCGTATCCACCGCATAAAAATAGGTTTGAGTGTATAAATATTATGAAAAATATTTGGACATCAAACTGAAGTTGAGGCTCTTGAAGATACCAATGACAATAGATCTGAAACCATTGAGTTATTTGTATATTTCATGAACCAAAAACTAACGAAAGCAGCGAATTTTATGAGTTTCATTTCTTTGAGATCGCATGTCAATAAATGGATGTTTTTTAATCCATTAATTGTGTTTTGATTCATTGGGTATTATTGAGAATATATTAATCATGTGGAATACGTTGATCTTCTCTATACTTTGTTACATTAAATTTGTTTATACGGGAAACAGGAGAAAATTAATAAAACATTCTGACTTCATTCATTTTTCAAAGTTTAAGTTTTTTTTACTCAACCTGACTTATTTGATTTTGATCTAATATGGTTTTTAAATGTATTCGACATTTATAAAATTCATACTATTTTATTCATATGTTTCTACTCTGCTTTTGTATTTCGCTCGTGATTTTGTAGTATAAAAACCTTTTATTTATGATAATTTATGGATTTTTTAACTTATATAAATACTAAGTAAATAAAGATTTAAACTGGAACTATGTATTTAATGTTTGCACGATGCATAAACCTTACTTTGGTGCAAACTTCAAAAATATTTTAGGCTTGAAAAACATTACATGCAAAAACATTATTGTAAAACAATGTATTGATTATTTTCATATTATTCAATTTATTGGATGTTTGAAACTTTTCCAATAAAAGAGTTTTTTAAGAAAATTTCTAAAATTTTAAGATTGCGTTTCTTTTTATATTGTTGTTGCTTTCAACTCGAAATCGATTTCTATATAAATGATTTTATTTCTTTTTAAAACATTCATAAAATGTGTGCTATGATAATTTTTCTCTTTATGCTTAAAAAATAAATCTACGCATTGTAATGTATACATGTTCCATAATCTGTTTAGAAAACTTTTTGTCTTTGTTTACATTATACACTATATCAAGAATTCTTATTGTTTTTTCAAAATATGATTACTGAATTTATTATATTTAATTGAAGACTTGAAAATATTGGGCCATTTTCTTTTAATACAATAAGAACTAAAATTGTATAATTTGTATAATTACACTTACAAATACTTAAATCACACAAAAGTTCGTATATTTATTTATGCGATCATAAAATCAACGATTTTCTTTTGGTTTTATGATCGTAATATTTCAGAATCTGGACAATGATGTAAGAATTGATGTTGTATTGCAGGAGTTTAAATTCTTACGGAAAATACATTTTATTTATTGTTATGATTGTCATTTATTGTCATACAGTTAAAAAAATTTTCACATAATTTATATTTTTGAATTAGTAACATGATAAAAACAAGCTTATTTTGACAGCGTTTCTAGAATAATTTCATAATATTTGAAGGTGATTACGTTTTTCTTATCTATATTTCTCTGTTACACTTTCTATGATGATTTGGGATGCTGTTTACTTGACTATAAATCAAAGATTGCTGAAGATTTAAATTCGAAATGTAGACCATTATCTACAGTTCTACCAGAGAAGGCCAAATAATTAGGACAACTAGCAAGTCTCATTACCAATGCAGATAATGTGTTTTCACCACTATTATTTCTGCTGTTATGCATATATTCCTGAGTCAAATATTTCTTTTGGGCGCAATTTTAAAAAGGGAAAATACATCATATCTTTTTCATATATAATTGCGTTAGCTATGAAGACGTTGAGTGTCATTCTTACTGTTTCGTTTATTTCAGGTTTATTATTACTGATTATATTAGCCTCACGTATTGAAGAGAGGTTCACACGCCCATTACCTGCAAACTTGGGCTAAGGAAAGATCTTTATTTGAACGCCTCTACTAGAACTAACTGCGCATTCTTTTCGATATTTATGGATTCTCTGTCACGTGGTACCCACATGACCGCTATGAAATTTGTTCAAAATTCAGAAATCGGTTATACTCTCCGTTACATGTGCACTCATAACTTACACAGTATTACTTCATCAAGCCTTGTAAAACATTTCTCAGTCGCTGTTATACTCATTCATCAATGTTTTTTAACTGTGAAATAATGAAAAATATTTTATTTCGTAAGACACTTAAAAAAAAGTACTTCTGAAACAATACAACGCAAATTTTGAATTGCTAATCGAGAAATAATTTGTAACAAGTTTTTCACTTACTGTTGAATTTTATTTGTAAAATGTGTGTTTTAGACGAAAAATGACACCCTCACCAAGTTCCTTGGCACACACCGTTACCGAACTACGAGTTTCCACCTTCAAGCCAATGGGATGATAGAAGAACTTCATCGTCCACTCAAAACTGCAATAAAGTGCCATGCCACTGAACGCTGGACGGAGGTTCTCCCAACAATTCTTCTTGGCTTCCGTGCATCCCAGAAGGAAGATCTCGGTTGTACCCTAACAGATTTGGTCTTTGGAAAGACCCTGGCACTTCCAGGAGAATTTCTGCACAAAAGCAAACCCGACTGTGATCCTGTCAGCTTTGTAGGTAAGCTCCATGCCCACATGAATCTTGTACGACCACTGCCAACCCAAGCACCATGATAGGTGTCCAACGTTCGTCCATGGAGAGCTCTAAGCTTCATCACACGTTTTCCTCCGGCGGGACTTCGTTAGGAAACCACTACAGCAACCCTACGATGGACCCTTTCGTGTGCTCCAGCGCAACAACAAGACGCTAAACTTGGACATCAAAGGAAAGTCTGTGACAGTGTCCGTGGATAGAGTGAACCTGCCTTCATCTATAACTCTGAGGACATGTTTGCAAACAAGAGACCTCTCCTACCACGTATCAACTGATGATTCTACACCACCGGCAGAGGCAAGAACCACTCGTACAGGAAAAACTGTACGGTTCCTAAGTCGGTATCGTTGACACTGGGAGGGAAGTATGGAGCGATGTACAACTCAACTCCGATTGACAGACTGTTTACTTCATGGAACTTGTACCGACGACTCACTCGCCTCTTAACGACAGTGTTTTGAATCCATCTGATTCTGTTCCACTTAACTTGTAGACTTTTCTTAAAAACTAAATTGGAGATTGTTTGTTGTTTATAAAGTGTGGTGCTAAATACAACACCCACAAAATAATAGCTTTATTTCACTATATTTAAAATTTATTTAAAAACACGAAAATATTGTATGCTAAATTGATTTATTCCATTGACCATTAATTTATTCTTGATATCAAAACAGAATAAAGTAATAGCAATTCCATTTTAATAGCAATATCCTTCGAATTCATAACTTTATCATTCAGTTATTAGTTTTTATAGACAATGGCTCGATTAGTTATATGGAATAATGGGTTGGCTCTGCCTGGAGAATTCCAGGCAACAATGCAGTTAAAATCGCCTCTTAAAAATCCTATGGGATATCGGACCAGAGGAAGACCTCTAACTAGATGGCTGGGTGACATTGAAAGATATCTAAGACTCTTGAAGGTTGAATCAATTAAAGCATATAAAAAGCTGTCCTACCTGTAAATATGGCATCGTTCTAATCGAAGTCAATTGCCCTTGAGCTTAAAAGAAATTCTACATTTCTAATCACAGTGTGCCTATATTTTTTCAAAGTAGAATGGCTATAAAGGCGTATGATAGTATGGCCACGATAATTTTTACATCTAAGCATTCTCTTGACAATTGTAACCATCACCTGCATTTTAACCATTCTTAATTAGATGGCCTCTAATATCGCGCATAAGTAGAGAATTTTCAATATCCAAAATATTTTGTTCGGAGTATAATGGATACGTTTCAAGCATTTGTCATATAAATACAAGATATTTATCAATGAACAAATTTTCACTGTCAGTATACTGTCCAATATTGATTATTAATCACAATAATGAATGATCATTTTCAGGTCAATGATAATACATCCGCTGTTTACTAGACTGTATAAGCTGCTATCAAATTTATTCCCTGTGATTCTTAAAATTTGCTAGAATAAAACCCAGAAGTAGCTTTTGGTTGAAAAGAAAAGGAAATTACCTGTAAGTTTCTGTAATTATAGATCTTCTACTGATCTATAATTTGAGGACGAAGTTTAAAATGATTATTCTGGTATAAAATATCTTAAAATAATTCTTGCTATTATTCGACCGTAAGAAGAATGCGATATAGGAGAAAATATTGCGTGTCAGTAAATAAGTTATGTAATTATAGCATTGAAAGTTCTAATTCACTTTTGTTACTAGTTGTTACAACTAAAGAATAAAAAGGTATTGGTCTCTCTCTCTCTCTCTCTCATTTAATTTATTACCATAAAGAAATACACTAACCAATATTCTTTAATACTTTTAATCATTATCTAGGTGTTATTGGAAAATAATCATTTACACAAGATCATTAAATCAATTTATATTTTTGTAAAAAGTATACACTAAGAAAAACTAGCTTTTTTAAATTCGAAAAATGTCAATGTATTTCAATTTTTTTTCAGTTTATTATCGTGTTTAGATTTTAATTTTCTTAATTGCTTTCAATTTTTTGCAGACATATAAAGTAAGCGGTTAAGTTTAGTACGCAAATAAAAACATCATTGATCTAGATATTCTTCTTTAATTGATATACAATTAACTAATCGATATGTTACTTAATCTATTAATATTTCTTAAAGATTTCCAAGAGCTCTTTCTGGGTGAATTCTTCTTAGATGAAAGGATTTCACGTACAAATCTGTTCCATAGTAAATGGAGACAGAGTTGTTGCGGAGCAATTTATACCAAGTAATGTGTAAAAGTCCTGGAAAATGAGAAATGCTTTGTCATTTCTTTATCCTTCAGATGATTTTGATGTTTTATAATGACTGTGTATTGAATTTAATGATTTTATCATATTTTTAATCCCTTTTAAAAAAGATAAGGCTATTTATCAAACAATTAATCTGAATTTTTTTTAACTAAAGTGTCGATCATTTAAATTTACAATTAAGTCAAAGCAAAGAAAAAGTCAAACCTCTTTTTAAGTTAAAGGAATTTCTAAACCAGAGTTCGTAGCAATACAGAATATATTCCTAATAAAATATTGTATCGTATAATCGGTAATATAAGAACAATAGAAAATATTCATATAAAAATTCAGTGAATATGAAAGATATTGACGACGTAATGTTTATTTTCAAGTGTTTGGTATTCGTCGGTATTCCTCTTTCCCTTGGAAAAAAGCCAAGGATCAAGAAATGTTTGGAATATGCATTATATCTAACTTACAATGCATTTTCAATTCATTTGATTTCTTTAAGCCTGTATTATATGTTGTTTGATAGAAAAATAACTCAGGAAATGATTTCTGCAACTGCTCAGTCCTTTTCTTCCATAATTATGCGTATATATCTGATTGCAAAACGAGATTCCATATTACAGGAATTCAAATCGTTGCAAAAAATCCATCTTACATATGCTCACCATACATACAGCCGCTTTGTATACTGGTTGCAAAGATGTTCCGTACTACTTACGTTTTTCATGGCAATTTTCCTTACTATTTTACCATTCCTAAACTCTGAAAACAATGTTAGTGATTATGGAACATTTTTATTGTTTGGACGGAGTGATCTATTGGGAGGAAATAAATACCAACCTATTTTCGTTTTGATGGTATCATTTCCAGAAAACTTTTTGAAATTCATACCGTACGGCTTGGTCATACTTCTGTGTGCTATTTTCTACAATAATTTAAGCTGTTGTTTGCTCGATTGTAAATTGAAAATGGCAACAGACCTGAATGCAGACTCATGTGGAACGGCAAAAATGTTTCCAATGAAAGTAAATGAATTAAAAATATTGGCAAACCTTGTTATTGGTGTAGATAATGTACTTTCACCATTATTATTTCTGTTGCTTAGTACGTTCATGAGTCAAATACTTTTGCTGAGTGCAATTTTAAAAAATTATTTTATGGCCATGAAAGTGACTATCATAAGTATCACTGCAATAGTTTTGATAATTTATATCATTTCTGCATTAGTCTTATTAATCTTATCAGCCTCAAGAATCCATGAAAGATTCATGGTCTTAAAAAATACGGTTTTTGTCATAGCCGGGCAAAGAAAAGACGTATTTTCGAATGTTTTGGATGGTATCAATTATGTATCATTTTCTAAGTTAGTGGATGCCATATCTCAAGATACTTATATGACGGCCATGAAATTATTCAGAATTCAAAAATCAGTCATTTTGTCTGCATTGTGTGCTTTCGTTAGTTATACAATACTATTTCATCAAACCGTCAGATCACAAGAAAAAAGTTAAAAACAGAAACGACAGTCGATTAAAAATTCAATTTCTGCTATAGCTTTCAAAATATTTTTGTATTAAATGTTTCACGGAATGTTTTAAAATGTACTTCATAATTTACTTCTCATACAAATCCATAGTTTGAATTAGATGATTTTTTAATATTATGATTGACGTACAAAGACATAGCGGAATGTCTAAGACGTTAAATTACTTTCTTTTTCAACTGTGTAATTAAGCACGTTGTCTCATTGAGATATATCCGTTATCGTGTGATAATTTATGTGCATGGTTTTGTCTAATTTCTCTCTCTACTACCATTTTAGCACTCTAGACATAGTTCGATTGGCACTTACAGTTTAAAGTGAATTCTACTCTTTTCTACAGATAAACACACCTGAATTTGGGTGTTTATAGTTAAAATTAACAAATATTAAACCTGTGGTATGTTAATCTGTGGAGTCCAAAATTCCATTGTGGGACAAGGCCTACAATGCCCATATCCATTCTTCTGACTGAGATATAGAGAGGGAAAACATACATCCCTGTTAAGTGATCAGCCTAACTTGAAACCCCCAGTGTCTAGTTCCCAAGTAAGCTTGGCATTCAGTTTATCGACCCACTGAAGGGACTCATTGAGTCAACCTTGCCCAGTCCAAGGACCAAAACTTGGGAGCGTGAAGCGTTACCACTAAGCAACCGGGCATCGGTGGCCAGTCACCACAGTTAAAATTTTCTACTTAATAAAGTTACACCAAAAATATAACTGTTAACATATAGGACTTCTACTGCTGGCTGAGACGTTTTTATTTCGGCCTTTGCAATTCACTCTCGGCTACCTGATGGCTAGTCTCCGGCTGTTATGGCCATAGGGGTACGGGGTGAAAATAAAATGGTCAGGTGCTGGGTGTTAAGAACTGGACCTTTTAGATTCATGATCAAGCTCAGATTCTTGGTCAACCAAATGAAGAAATCTATTACTTTAACTTTGTTGCTTTAATTCAACAATTATTTAATAAATTTGAAAAATCTTATCATTTTGTTTAAATTGTGTATCGAATTTATAGCTGAATTGAATCAAGGTAGTGTCATGAATTTTCCTAATCAGTTTCAATATTTTTATACACATACAGTCCCCAAATAACATTTTGTTTCTATACTCCTGTTCATCTTGCTGAGTAATATAGGGTAAAAAAAACTGTTGCTTAAAGGTACATTCAATTTTCAGTAGTGACTTGGATTTATATAAAACGACACTTGTGATATCCCAAATTGATTTTGAAGTTTTGCACACTTTCATCAAATGTTAAAGATGTACATTTTAATGGCGTTTGAATGCTTTATAAAATATACTCTGCAAGTCAGCATCTTTAATATGGAAAAATTGGGCTTCTTGTTCTTTAAGAAATAATTTAAGGAAAAATGATTGCAATCATTGCACAAATTAATTAATAAATGAGTGTTTCTGCCCTCATATTTCAATATGTATAAATGAAAGACATTTTAGTAGAAACATTGAGCTTAAACTCTTGTGTTATAAATTAATATGTTGTGCTTCTGTATAATGCAAACCGCAAATCTAAGTTAAGGTGTATAAATGATGTTATAAAGGAATATAAGATGTTTTAAAAATATTGTTTAAGAAAATCTTTCACTTTTGTACAAGATTCTTTCACACGATGTGAAATTTGATATAATAGAAAGATGATTAAAATATTTATTTCATTCAAATGTAGTGGGTAATATATTACAGATGAAAGTCTTCTTAAAAGAAGCATTTTAAGTATACATAGCTGGGCAGGTGTATCCTGAACTGTACATTAAGGTTAAAAGGTTTGGAATACTCACTTATAACAAAGTGCCTTGTCATTTTGAACAACACTTTGATGACGATATCACACTTGAATTGCCACCCCCTTTCCACATCCACGCCACACCAGTGGAAGGAGTTTGGATACCACAGATTAACGTAGATACATCCCAAATCCCCAACACACAGTCTCCAGAAATCTTGTGGGAGAGAATGTGGTCACTCATCATGGCAAATGATGCTTCACTCTGCTGGTCTTGAACGAGAAGTGGCGTGAAGGTATTGAGTTGCTGGGGTTCACCTTTTCAACATAGAATCATGCTAAACTGTGTCTAATTCACTTGTTTCATGACAATTACACCAATGTTTAACTTTAATGATAGTTATTGCTGGCCTTCGATCGAGTTTAATTTCGCATATTAACCGATAGACGATTGTTTGATCACTTTGATGACGAGATCACACTTGAGTTGCCGAGCTTGGATACCACAGATTAACGTAGATACATCCCAAATCCCCAACACACAGTCTCCAGAAATCTTGTGGGAGAGAATATGGTCACTCATCATGGCAAATGATGCTTCACTCTGCTGGTCTTAAACGAGAAGTGGCGTGAAGCTATTGAGTTGCTGGGGTTCACCTTTTCAACATAGAATCATGCTAAACTGTGTCTAATTCACTTGTTTCATGACAATTACACCAATGTTTAACTTTAATGATAGTTATTGCTGGCCTTAGATCGAGTTTGATTTCGCATATTAACCGATAGACGATTGTTTGATCTCTTTGATGACGATATCACACTTGAATTGCCGAGCTTGGATACCACAGATTAACGTAGATACATCCCAAATCCCCAACACACAGTCTCCAGAAATCTTGTGGGAGAGAATGTGGTCACTCATCATGGCAAGTGATGCTTCACTCTGCTGGTCTTAAACGAGAAGTGGCGTGAAGCTATTGAGTTGCTGGGGTTCACCTTTTCAACATAGAATCATGCTAAACTGTGTCTAATTCACTTGTTTCATGACAATTACACCAATGTTTAACTTTAATGATAGTTATTGCTGGCCTTCGATCGAGTTTAATTTCGCATATTAACCGATAGACGATTGTTTGATCACTTTGATGACGAGATCACACTTGAATTGCCGAGCTTGGATACCACAGATTAACGTAGATACATCCCAAATCCCCAACACACAGTCTCCAGAAATCTTGTGGGAGAGAATGTGGTCACTCATCATGGCAAATGATGCTTCACTCTGCTGGTCTTGAACGAGAAGTGGCGTGAAGGTATTGAGTTGCTGGGGTTCACCTTTTCAACATAGAATCATGCTAAACTGTGTCTAATTCACTTGTTTCATGACAATTACACCAATGTTTAACTTTAATGATAGTTATTGCTGGCCTTCGATCGAGTTTAATTTCGCATATTAACCGATAGACGATTGTTTGATCACTTTGATGACGAGATCACACTTGAGTTGCCGAGCTTGGATACCACAGATTAACGTAGATACATCCCAAATCCCCAACACACAGTCTCCAGAAATCTTGTGGGAGAGAATATGGTCACTCATCATGGCAAATGATGCTTCACTCTGCTGGTCTTAAACGAGAAGTGGCGTGAAGCTATTGAGTTGCTGGGGTTCACCTTTTCAACATAGAATCATGCTAAACTGTGTCTAATTCACTTGTTTCATGACAATTACACCAATGTTTAACTTTAATGATAGTTATTGCTGGCCTTCGATCGAGTTTGATTTCGCATATTAACCGATAGACGATTGTTTGATCTCTTTGATGACGATATCACACTTGAATTGCCGAGCTTGGATACCACAGATTAACGTAGATACATCCCAAATCCCCAACACACAGTCTCCAGAAATCTTGTGGGAGAGAATGTGGTCACTCATCATGGCAAATGATGCTTCACTCTGTTGGTCTTAAACGAGAAGTGGCGTGAAGCTATTGAGTTTCTGGGGTTCACCTTTTCAACATAGAATCATGCTAAACGGTGTCTAATTCACTTGTTTCATGACAATTACACCAATGTTTAACTTTAATGATAGTTATTGCTGGCCTTCGATCGAGTTTGATTTCGCATATTAACCGATAGACGATTGTTTGATCACTTTGATGACGAGATCACACTTGAATTGCGGAGCTTGGACACCACAGATTAACGTAGATACATCCCAAATCCCCAACACACAGTCTCCAGAAATCTTGTGGGAGAGAATGTGGTCACTCATCATGGCAAGTGATGCTTCACTCTGCTGGTCTTAAACGAGAAGTGGCGTGAAGCTATTGAGTTGCTGGGGTTCACCTTTTCAACATAGAATCATGCTAAACTGTGTCTAATTCACTTGTTTCATGACAATTACACCAATGTTTAACTTTAATGATAGTTATTGCTGGCCTTCGATCGAGTTTAATTTCGCATATTAACCGATAGACGATTGTTTGATCACTTTGATGACGAGATCACACTTGAATTGCCGAGCTTGGATACCACAGATTAACGTAGATACATCCCAAATCCCCAACACACAGTCTCCAGAAATCTTGTGGGAGAGAATGTGGTCACTCATCATGGCAAATGATGCTTCACTCTGCTGGTCTTAAACGAGAAGTGGCGTGAAGCTATTGAGTTTCTGGGGTTCACCTTTTCAACATAGAATCATGCTAAACGGTGTCTAATTCACTTGTTTCATGACAATTACACCAATGTTTAACTTTAATGATAGTTATTGCTGGCCTTCGATCGAGTTTGATTTCGCATATTAACCGATAGACGATTGTTTGATCACTTTGATGACGAGATCACACTTGAATTGCGGAGCTTGGACACCACAGATTAACGTAGATACATCCCAAATCCCCAACACACAGTCTCCAGAAATCTTGTGGGAGAGAATGTGGTCACTCATCATGGCAAGTGATGCTTCACTCTGCTGGTCTTAAACGAGAAGTGGCGTGAAGCTATTGAGTTGCTGGGGTTCACCTTTTCAACATAGAATCATGCTAAACTGTGTCTAATTCACCTGTTTCATGACAATTACACCAATGTTTAACTTTAATGATAGTTATTGCTGGCCTTCGATCGAGTTTAATTTCGCATATTAACCGATAGACGATTGTTTGATCACTTTGATGACGAGATCACACTTGAATTGCCGAGCTTGGATACCACAGATTAACGTAGATACATCCCAAATCCAACACACAGTCTCCAGAAATCTTGTGGGAGAGAATGTGGTCACTCATCATGGCAAATGATGCTTCACTCTGCTGGTCTTAAACGAGAAGTGGCGTGAAGCTATTGAGTTGCTGGGGTTCACCTTTTCAACATAGAATCATGCTAAACTGTGTCTAATTCACTTGTTTCATGACAATTACACCAATGTTTAAATTTAATGATTGTTATTGCTGGCTTTCGATCGAGTTTGATTTCGCATATTAACCGATAGACGATTGTTTGATCACTTTGATGACGAGATCACACTTGAATTGCCGAGCTTGGATACCACAGATTAACGTAGATACATCCCAAATCCCCAACACACAGTCTCCAGAAATCTTGTGGGAGAGAATGTGGTCACTCATCATGGCAAATGATGCTTCACTCTGCTGGTCTTAAACGAGAAGTGGCGTGAAGCTATTGAGCTGCTGGGGCTCAACTTTTCAACATAGAATCATGCTAAACTGTGTCTAATTCACTTGTTTCATGACAATTACACCAATGTTCAAATTTAATGATAGTTATTGCTGGCCTTTGATCGAGTTTGATTTTGTATATTAACTGACAGACGATTGTTTGTACACAAACATAAATATGTTTCCCAAATTTTGATTATTTAATTTATTAATTATTGAAATTCCTAAACTATAAAATTTGGAAAGCAATTGTTTTTTAATTGTTATTTCTTATATTTTGCAAGTAAAACGATATTAAATTTGTAAGATAAACACCTATTAGAGCCAAACACCCTTGGCGACAAATTGAAAAAAAGCGCCAAGCCAGAACAAAATTCCGAAAATGGTTTGGCTCACCATACCTGGTGTACCGATGTAAGGTTATAAAAATTTGCGCAAACCACAATTATCGCCAACTAAAGTCATTCGCTCCAAGGGTGTGGCCTCTACTAGGATCCAACCAATTTGAAGATGTACATGAAAATGGGCTCTCCAAATCGATTTAAAATTAATTAATTTCCTAAAAGTGTAAGAAAGTTGTAATAAAAATTTGATTTATGACCAAAAATATATCCAATTTTATTCATATTATTGCAAAAATAAAACATCCACCAGACAGTCAGTATAATTTACACACAATATCTTTCACTCTGCATACTATAAGCTAAAGATGTTCAAATGAACTACGCATAGAAACTCTTACATTTTAGTTTGACGATACATTGAAAACACTAATAAGAAAATTTTCTGGGAAAGAGTGAAAATTTTTAAATTATAATTTGCATTACAACAATGCACTAACGGATCTCTTCATGGAATACTTATGAAGAATTTATCCACATAATTTAAATGCTGAACTGATCAATAATACTCTATTCAGTACAATAAATTTATATTCTCGCAAGAATAAATCAAAATTATTTTTTAGATAAACTTTTATTAGCAAGCAATTAACAGTCATTTCTTTCAATCAATCAATAATATAAGACTTACATTTAAAATTAATTTACCATTTAAACATTTTATATTAGATTCAAATATTATATTATTTTCACTTCTCCATAAAAAAACATGCTATTTCTTTAGAATTAAAAACAGGACTATATTGTCCTGTTTTTATAGGACTATATTGTTTTTATAGGACTAACAGGACTATATTGTCCTGTTATGGAAAAATACCTAAAATTTTTATATTGATTAAATTTTCCATTGACTACAAAATATAATTAATATAAAATTACTTTTGAAAATATTGAAAGTAAAACATATAAGGGCTATTTCTAGGAGACTCCAAGCGCATTAACAAAACATACAATTCGCATTTGATACATAGTCATCGTTATTAAAATGGTAGTTTCAAGCAATGTGTCTTTAACAGTCTCTCTCTCTCTCTTCCTGTAACAAAATATGAAAATGCTCTCATTCAAGATTTTATTATATTAACACATCTGTGTTTGCTATGCAATTAGGCAAGTGTGAAAAATAAAGATTTTCTGATTAGAAATAATGGTGGCAAAGTCCAGAAAGATGGCTTATTATTTATGTCTTCGTTAAATAAAAACCCAAGAGTGACTCAAACTACATAGTGATAAGGAGTTTGATTGCATGTTAAATTGAGAAATTAGAGAATTTAAGAATAAAACTAAACAACCTTTCCGAATTTCTCTACAAATTGAAAGTTGAGAATTTCGCTTTTAAGAAACATTTATATAGCGTACCTGAGAGCCGTCACTGAATCACATTTGCATGACTTTCGGAGAAAAATTGCCTTTGTAAAAAATAGCGCTATTTACCATTTACGTTCTCTTGTTCAAACGCTCTTCTACACCCTGACATCATCTTTTATTTAGATCAGATAAAAAAAAAAAAAACAATTTGAAAGGGCTGGGGAATACATGGAAAGTTTAATTAAGAAATCATCAAATATTGAAGTCAGGATTCCTTTTATCAACGTTCCAATCCATTTTCCACTGGTGATGTATTGGAAAAACAGAAAACTCGTTTACTGCTGCTGGCAAAAACAAATACTTTATCGAAAATCCAAAAATAGAAAATATTAGTTTTCTGCAAAATAATAATAATTATTATTATCTTGGAGGAAAGTAGGAAAAAAAAGATCTGATACCGCCAATATTTCGTTCTACACTAATGGTAATGGATAAATAAAATTTTTAAAGGAAAGTAAAAATATTTACGTATTGAATTTGAGTCTTAAATTACTTGTTTATTCTAAGCCAATATGATTTAGAATAGACAAGTAATTTTGAAAACAGAGTTTCATATTCAAAAATATAATAAAAATAGTCCACACTAAGTTATACTTTGAAGCTTTAGTGTCTTTTTACTACGCGGCTAACTACTGTTTTGTTAATGTTGTAGTGGTACACCATCTACATCAAAATTCTTTTATTTGTGCTGTATGGAGTATTTTGAAATAAAATTCTGGCCTCATCAGATGCAGGAGCTACCTTTGCACTGAAGAAATTTCATCACTCTTCATATGAATACAAAATATTGTCTAATCAAGTGCAAGCATTAGGAACTGCTACACACTTTATTTTGTCTTATCAAATTCGTTGCTGATGTAGTCTGAAAGGCTCTTTTGTTTGAAAATACGGTTGGCAACTTCAATTTGAAGTGAGCACGTATTATGGAACGCATAGAAAGATGTATACTGAATGCAGAGGCTCATCGTATGTTAGTGGTAGGTCACCGTTCTTCAAAGCAAAAAGTCCCAGGTTCAACTCCAGCCACCATTGAACAATAGAAGACTTTCCAGCGCCATTTTATCATTGCTTTGTTTGCTGACAATGATCATTTCATGTAAGTAATTGATAATTTCATGTTTTAAAAACATAATATATACATATATTTATCATCATGCTATTTTTTAAATTGATAGCAAAATGTAACGACGAAAAATCTTCCAAAATGCTCTTTTAGTAGAGAATGCTTAATCTCATTGAAAAGTAAACAATAAGTTGAAAGACCGTCGTGCATTCAGAAGGATTTCTGATCAAGGAGAGAGAACATTAATATTCATGAAACTTTATATCCTAGAAATTTTGCTTTTTATCTCAAGAATCAATCTCCCGTTTCAGCAAATAACGTCAGCAGCGAACCACCGCCAGCGATGACGTTCGTTGTTTGCTTATTTCACATAGCAAGCGTGATCATATTCTTGAAAACAATTGCACCGATTCTTGTAAAAAAATAAGTTAGAGACGTTTTTTGTTGGAAAACGTGTGAACGACGTGTGTAATGAATGCTGATCTGACACCACTGAGTAAATAATCATCACTCGAATCATTATGGAGATTATGTTTTTAAGTCTTCCCGATTCATAATAATCACTGCAGAATCTACGTCTTAGATGAATTGAAGGAAATTTTTAAGATACAGTTGTTAAAAAGGCACTCATTTTTACGAATTAGTGAACATTCGTAAAAAAGATCGTAAAGTAGATCAATAAGAGTGTTAGATCTTAAAATTATTTTTTTTACTTAAGTTTTTTTACTTAAACATTTTTTCAATGTAATAAAGCACTTTTTAATCTTATTTTTCTCAAAAAATACTTAAAACTTGTTAGCCATTCATCCGCATAGTCTGCTGACGTTTGCAGCGTACGTTGTTTTCTGAAAGTTATTTTTTTCATTTTCAGTCATTATATTCTAAATCATTTGGTTATATTACTTACGTAGAAATCAACTCTAAATCCACATTCAAAAATGTTTTGGAAAAGAAATTTCGGTCAGCAGCTGAGATTTTTATCGTCTTCACTCATGTTGTCAAGTAAATATCCGTGATTTCTCCCAATTATGGTAGTTACTTTAATAAAACCTGCTTATAAAAATGAAATAGATATTGAATTTTCGGCAACATCATTTCAAGCATTAATTGACAAGCTCATTGCGCCAAGAATTTCAATTTCACCAAGTGATTTCAAGTCAAGATCACTTCTTGCAAATGATCTTACGATATTTGCAAGTTGTTATTCTCGTGTCCATGGATTCAGCAAAAAAAGAGGAGTAAAGAAAAGCAAAAATCACATAGATTTGATCGTAAGTGGCAACAACAGAGGGTGCCAAATCGGGAGCGTCTTGCCTGTAGGGGATATCTTGTGGAGGGTCTTTAAGTGGTAGTAAATCAAGCTTTATTGCTCTAGATGGACGCTTCAAAATGTGTTTTGGTGAGGGTGGTTGGATATCTGGGCTGCTTTTGCATGGCGTGTAGGATCTGGTTTTATCGAAATGAACCCTCATTCTCTTAAAATGTTGAATCTTTAATCTTGCAATTGCAGATGTTAGGATTCTAACGACGTCGAAGTCTATGATGAGTGACTTATTAAGAGAGTGAGGTAAAAGTCTAAATCTGGCTACAGCGTTTGCATCAGCCAGTGTGTTTGTTGTTCTATATTGGCCATGGTTTTTGTCTTCTTTGGTATAAGAATAAGCACACTCATTTCATTCGATATTTACATGTGCTGGTGGGCCATGGTAACCTAGCGGTAAGATCTTCCATTCGGAAGAGCTGGTTCGATTCCCAATGCTGTCAAGTACATGCGGTATACGCAGTACATGCGATAAATGCAGGTGGCATCTGTTGGAGAAGTCATAGAGCAAAGACATACTTTCATCTTCGTGGTGCTCTGTTTAAAATAAAGACGCACTCTTCTGACTTATTTATGCATAGCCCACGGCTAGCGAGCTTGACTTGTCCAAGTGTCATAAATAACAACAGCAACATGTGCAGGTATTTATAACAGCACACAGGATTTTCCCTTGATTTATAGAAGAGGTGATGTTAGTCTCTCCATTATTGATGGCATCTAAGGCCAATTTAGAATCTGAAAGGATTATCAATTCTTCAGTAGAATCTATAGTTTGCAAGTCAAGCAGGTAAAAAGTGAGAGCTATGTTCGCACATGAAGTTATTGATTATATTTTGATGGATTGATATTGATACTGGAGTGAAATTTACTTGGAGAAAAATTTCACATGAATAGCTTTAAGAATTCAGGAGTTAAGCTCTGCACAATGCTTTTGTTTATCCTCAATTCGAAGGGTTTGCAATTCAGAAATAAAAATATCCATCAAATTTTCGATACGATAAAATAAAAAAAGAATGAAAAAAATGATATGATAAAAAGTAAATGCTGACGAAAGTTGTTTTAAAATAAGTTCGCAAAAAAAAAGAGAAAAACTTTAGTTCGTAAAGGAGGATCAAAAATACTGCATCAATGGCATGCACTATTTTTAATCTTCATTTACGAACAAAAGTTTAATGATCAGCCTCTAGTTCGTAAAATTGTGAGTGTTCGTAAGAACGAGCGTCAACTGTAGCATGTTATTAAAAGGCATCGATCTCACATTCAGTACGTAACGGATTCAACATCCAAATAGTCTGAAAATTGTCGTAATAAGAAAATAGGTACTCGTTGTGCATTTGTGAGTTTCCTTTAATCGAGGTTGTAGAATTCCGAGTGCAATTGGTAACACATTATTCTGACTGTGTCTCGCAATCAATGAGAATAAAGAGATACTTGCATACGACGTCATTGGGTAGCTGCGGACAAAATTGCCTGCTCACTTTCCAGAGGAAAATTGAAAGTAAACACGAGTTAGGATTCATCTTGTGAAGTGTACACTGTAATCCTTGATGAGCCAGTATTAATCGTTGTTGTTGTTGTCTTGTGCCAACTAGGCTGGCATTATGGGGTGCGCTGCTCCACTTTTCCAACTGAACCATATTTTGTGGTGTGGAGTCCCGATTTCATTAGTACACACATGCTATTCAGGAACCCGTTTATAGAACAGGCAACTATTCACAGTCCATTCATACAAGGAAAAGACAAATACAGGATAGACAGAGTGAGAAAGTACATCCATGCCCGAACTGGGATTCGAACCCAGGACCTACCTATCCGCAGTCTGGCACTCTGATCACTTGACAGGGTGAGTGGCAGTATTAATCGTTTATGTACTGAAATGAAGAGAAAACAAAATTGGAATTGCACATGATTATAGGCTGTGGAAAAAAAAAACATTTCCATTTATGCATTCAATTTTCATGGGTCTCTGCTGGAAGATATAAAAAACACAAAGCAACCTCTATATTTTCCGTCTCTATTGTCATCTTCATCTCGAAGTAAAAGTGTACAATAACGACATTCAACGTATTTGGTCAGCAGCTAAAATTAGCTATCGGAAACACACTACTGTCATAGAAGCATAATATATTTTTTGTATGAACATCTCAAATTTACTAATTTAAATTCATAATTTCTGAAAATTTATTGAGATATAAACTATATTTTTTTCAAACATCGAAAACATTTGAGTCATACAAAATTTATATAAATATTAAATAAAAAGTATTTCTCAATTTAGCTTAATAAGTAAAGATGTATAAAATGTCCGGATATATAAAAGCCTTAAGTGGTAGCTTTAGTACTCTCCCAAGGCACCGGTCCGAGGTTCGATCCTCGGGTTGGCAAGCTAGACACAACCTTTCATCCCTTCAGTAGGTCGGTAACCTGAGTACCAAGCATGTTTGGTAACTGATCACTGGGTGTTTCGCGGGCTGATTACTTACCTGCGTCATATCCCGCCCACCTCTGGGCCATGGATTAAGAAAACAGATATGGTCACTATAGGACATGGCCAACATGGGTTGTTGTGCCACAGTTTCGTTTAAAGATTTTATTAAGTTATGTTTAAGCAGCTTTTATATGCGGGTATAAAGGCTCGAGTGTATATATGAGTAAATATAGTTCATATGAATATGCTATACATTTATATCCACAGAATTGAGTGACGCTGCTATCGCTGACGCGCTCATTTCGTATGGAACATACAAAATTTTTCAGAATCAATACAAATCAACACGAATATGCATATGAGTAGTCAGAAATTATAAAATGAATGAATTTATAACTTGAGGGATGATAAAGTTATTCAATACTTATAAATATGCAGATTTTATCAGCCCGAAATTTCTATTTTGGCACTGAATTGATTATTCTTAAAAGAGGCTGAAAATTTATTTGAAAATTAATGTTTTTAAAATTTAGAGGTTATGAAGTTTCCATAAAGCCGCGATAAGTTGAAGTTTACTGTATCTAGATTCATACATGAATACGGATATTCAAAACCAATTAAAATTAAATGTACAATCATTTTAAATTCTCACTTCCTTATAAATGCATGTTACACCTTTTTGAATAAAAATGAAATGAATTGAAAAATAAAGCTTTATCCGTAATATAACATCTGGGGTGGATCTGGGGGTGGGAAATGTATTTAAAAATATTAAGAATATAAAAAGAAAAAATATAAAAGATATATATATATATATATATATATATATATATATATATATATATATATATATATATATATATATATTAAAAAATATAAATAAAAAAATACATAAAAAATTTAAAAAAAAGATAAAAAAAATTAAACAAATAAAAATTAAGGTTCGATTTTGCTTAAAACAATGACTTTTAAAATTGATATAATCTATTAATTACTTTTGAGAATATCTAGAAATTTATTATTTTTGTAAAGATTAATTAATGTTTTAGACTAACTAGAGAAGCTGTTATATTAAGCGAAATTAATTTATAAATTTTTAATTGAAAATAGCAAGTATTTAAATTTTTATCAAAATAAATGGTTTAATCGTATAATAAAGCTCACAAAACAATATTTGGTATTTTATACACTTGTTATAAACACACAAAACTAATTTTTCTACATATTTAACTTATTTTAATAACATTATTTATTGTTATTCTTACTCTCCATTGTAAAATGAAACAAATGTTTCCTTCTATTCAACGAATACTATTAATTATATTTGCTATTTCTTACTCTCCACTATGCAGCAAAAAAGAGATCTCTTCATCTATAAAGTATATTTCTTATTTCCTAACTTCTATTTTTGAACCATTTTTTTATTTATTTATGTAACTTGCGTTAATAACAATATGTATTATTTCTCCTTACCCTCCTCTATGCACCAAAACAAATATTTTCATTTGTTTAACCAAAAATTAACTGTAAAATATATTGAGGAAATCATATTTATATATTTACAAATATTGATAATTTATGAAATATTATTAAAGTTCTTTCTTTTAATTTATTAATATGTTTACAGTGTATGCAAAATAAACAAAAATTTTAGTTAATGAAATAGAATTTATTATACTTATTGAGTTACTTACATGAAAAGTGAACTACTGTATCATGAACATAAGCGGAATTAAAAATATGAAAAAGTTAAGGATCTCGCTGAACCTTATTGTTTATCATTTTTCAATATAGTTATATAAGAATGTTTAGAAACACTGTAAACTTCAGAATATAAGAATATAGATATCAATATTTGCCTTTCAAAAAACATTTTTATGCATGAAAACTTCTTAACTAATTCAGTAAGGATGACTTCATGACGAATATTATTAAAAAATTAAAATTTACAATCAAAATATTTATTCTAATCAAATTAAAGTTTGTCTATTAAAAAACATAAATGTATACAAATACGTAAAATGTAACGAAACTATTTTATTTATAATCCACACAATTCTAAAATCTTATAAATTATAAGGATGAATTGTAAAAACTAATTTTTATTCCATTATTAAAGTTTAAAATTTTCAGATTTTTTCTTTCGTGACATCTGAATATCTCATTCATAATAAAAAAAAAATGATAAATAAAAAAAAAGTATTCTCGAAAGAAAAAATACGTAGTGTATGTAAGAACCTTATTGCAATATTTATTTATTAGGATATGTAGTACTAAATCCAGATTTTGGACTTCCTTGTTTAGAAATTTGGGTACAAAATGCAATTCGCATTTTTGCTGGATTATCGGCAGCTATGTTTCATGTAGTATTTAGTTATTAATATCAATAGATGCAGACTTTGGTTTCTATTTTAATAAGAAATAGGGGTACAAAAATGCAATTTGTATTTTTACTAGATGCTTCAATCAATGTATTTTAACTAAGAACATAAGTTCTACTCTTGGAGCGAAGTTACTATCATCAACCAGAGTCAGACACCGAGTCTGAATTAATTCAAGTCCCAAGCAGTCTATATTTTAAACATGAAATCTATAGATTAATATAGGATCCTGAAAACGAACATATAGTAGCAAAATTGACTAAATAAACTTTTTCTTTTATTATCAGTATTTGTGATAAAAAATTTTACTAGGATTCTTATTTGATCCTGGAAGTTTTTGTTTCAAGAATCATTTTTAGTTGGTAGATTTTATGTATTCAAAGTACGATATATACAGAAATTAGTACAGTAAAGTTACACACATTATAAGTTGTAAATTTGTGTTTAACGATTCCACAAGCCCTAATGTTCTCATTTCTTAAGATCAGGAATCTGATAAATGTAATATTCTTTAAAATTTATTGTATGTTACTGGTTGTTCATAAGCGTACGAAATGCATTACGACAGCTGGTACACAATTTTTAAGCTTCAAATCTCTTGTTTCATATTTGTTTTTAGATCTTTTTCATTCCCGTGCATAATAGCATTAAGTTCACGATAATATGTGGATTAAATCTACACCTCAGTTTCTTATCGCTTCTTGGAAGTTTTGACAGCTGAGTTTGAGAGGAAAGCTTTCGTCACGAAAATACTGAATGAACGAACAGTTGTCGCATTCTTCGATAGGAGAAATCACACACACTGAGAATCGTGCGCATATATTTTTGCGCATCCGATGAAAACTTAAGGCAGGTACAAAAAGATAAACTTCCCTCCGAAAGCGGAATCTTCCATTCATTATCTGCTTCGCTGTGAGAGTGAGAGCAATGAAACGCACGATCTTCTTGTCTTTGTTGGTCCTTCTGAGCTCAGCTCCTCAGCATGCACTGAGCGGGGGCGGCTTCTGCGTTTGGTGTGATAAGGCCATGGCGGACTCCTTCATGAACTGTTTGGGTGACAAAATAATGAGCAACCCAAGACTTGGAGCTATTTCGGGGAATAATGTGAACGATATGAAGAACAGCATGCTGGCGGCTTCCGCTGCTATGAAAAGCACCTCACCCAGTGCTGTAACGAAAATGCTGAACGGAGCTTTGGCAGGAGAATTGGCGGGAATGATACGATCCCAGGCATTGAATACCGGACAAAGCGCCGAAGAAGTGACGAGTGAATTAATGAGAATCATTGCAGACTGTTACATTTCTGTGACGGGAGAATCTCACGTTAATTTCATTAGAGATCTTGGGAAAATAGTGGACTTTATGATGGATGATGACCAAACCGATTACTATGATTCGGGAGTTCCAGCAGGAAGTGCAGCTGCTCAATCTAATGTTGGTTTTGCTCCAGCATATCCTAATAATAATCGTCCGCCCTCACAAGTTAGTTTCACTTTCTCACAACAAAATAATCCACCATTTTCAGCTAGTAACCCATCATCGATAACAAATAACCCCTTACCTCAGGCAAACAATGGACCACCTCAAAATAATTATCAACCAGCTCCAGAAAATAATCCTTCGTTTGGTCAAATGTATAACCAGCCACCTCAAGCTTATAATTTCCCACAGGCTAATTTACAGTCTTTCCCCTCAAATAATAGAGCAAAAAATAATCCACCATCTCAAGTTAATTCTCCTCCTTTTACAGGAAATAACTTTTCTCCAGTGGTATCGCAGATTAATTACCCCCCTTCTCAAATAAATAAGCATGTTAATTTTGGAGGAAACGCTCCGCTACCTTTCCAAAATAGTAATCTACCACCAGAAGGGAACGATTATTTTCTACCTGGAGTAGCTTATTCTTCAGCTCAGGCTAATAGTCCTTCGCCTTCGCAACCCAACAACCCACAATCGCCCCAAGTTAGCATCGCACTATCTTTAGGAAATAATAATCCCCAGCCGTACCCAGGGAACCAATTCATCGCAGACAGTTCAGCAAATTCATCACCAAGTCAGTATCCTTTCAATAATAATAATCAAAATTCTGCAACAGGCGGGAGCTTTTTTTCTAATCCATCAGCTTTTGCTCAAGTAAATGTGCCTGGGAATAGTGAAAATCCAACAATTAGAAGTGATTCAGTTAGAAACTATGCTACAGGTGGAACAGACAACTATCCTGCTAAAGACGAGACATATCAAAATGGACCACCACAATCAGCTATTAAAATCAATGAGCAGAGCAATCCAATGCAAGAAAATGCCAATCCATATCAAAATGAGCAGTCACAAATGAGATTTATAAGACCAGTACCAAGTTATTATTATTATGATTATCCAGGAGGATATGGACCACAAGTGAATTCAAAAAATGACAATGAACCTTCAGCAGCAGCTGCAGCAAGTGTACAAATAAATCCAGTAGCACCAGAACAAACACCTTTATCATCGTCACCTGATTCGAGTGCATCAAGTGCAAATAACCAACAGGCCACATATGGAAATGCTGCTCCAAATCAAACCAGAAATAATTTTCCATCAGAATCACCAGATGCTTTAGAATATCAACCACAACCTACTAGCCCGGATTCTCAAGTAAATGACCAGTACCCTGAATATACATACACCTTCAATTCTGGTAATTCTAATGGTAATTGGGGTGTATGGAAACCTAATGATGGTGATGCATCCAGCTCGGCTACCTCGAAAAATAATGCAAATAAACCATTTAATACTGATAATAATCATCCTCTTGCAATAGCTGTTGCCAATGCAAAACCTGAATCGAAGCCAATAAATATCAACAATGATGGAGCAAATGAAAAGCCTTCTGTACTTAATATGTTTTCATCCGGTTCTGAACCATCGGCAACTAATGTTAATACACAGCAGCCTTCAAGCCCAATTAGTGTTCAGCAAGAAACTGTTGATGGTGAAAAATCATGCGCGATGAGATTTGCTGAAACTCTATTTGTACAAATATCACAACCACCCGTATTTTCACAAGTATTAGGAACGAACACGCCAAAAGCATTTGCAATGGAATTAGTTCCGGAAGTTAATAAACGAGCTGTAAGTGATAGTGGATTTAATGACATTTCAAGTGAAGTTGAAGCCTTATCTAAAAAATATATAGGGATGTTACCTGAAAATTCAAATTCTCAGGCTTATGCAGAAAAAATGACAAAATCAGTTATGGTACCACTATCCAAAATCGAGAAATTAGAGACAAATTGTGAAGACACAGCTAGATCTATCGCCTCAAATATTATAAAGTATTTTAAATTAGTTTTACCATATATTTCTTCTTTACGATCCCCTTCAAATGGGCAAAATAATGTAATTAATGCAGGAGATCGCTCATCGTCATCATCGAATGTCAAGCAAATGGCACCTGATTCACCTTCAGTTTTAAAATCTTCTTTAAATGGAGATTATTACCCAGAATATTCAACATCAAATGCTCCCTCAGATTCTTCTTCCGATAATGACTCATCGGAGTATGACCAATATGACTACTCATATGACTATAGTGATGAAGATGCATATAATTATGATCAAATAAGTAGTGTTGTGTCAACATCATCAACTTCATACGATAATTATGAATATTCATCATCTGCAGATTACAATTATGATTATACCTCACAAGCACCACCCCTTCAAAATCCTGTTAATGACGATGAAGACGAATATTGTGATGATGACAATACTGCGAATGGTGCAGGTGTTGATGAACCACCCAATTTCCAAAATATTCCTCAATCTCCAAATCAAGGCTCACAATCTTACCAAGATTCAAATCTTTATGAATTACCAGGAAGATTACCAACTCAAAGGCAAAATCAGGGTCAAAATATTGAAAGCCCATCAAATCTACAAGCAAATTTAATGCAAAGACAAGGACCTTGGAATTTAAATCAGGAACAGTATGCAAATTATGATTCAGGGTTTTCTCCTATATTAAGCTCTGTTGTACCGAATCAACAGCAAAACCCACCGCAAGAACAAAATCAGCGTCCAATATCAGTACAAGTCTTAAATCCAATGCATAACACTTATTTCAGTAAAGGACAAAATTCAGCTCCTAATGAGAGACAAAGCCCGACATCATCTCAGACATTAAATCCGATTGCTGCAGATGCAATTCAAAACCAGGGTGTAAATCAAAATTCAAATCAAGAAAAAAATTATGGAAAACCACCTTTACAGAATCAGTCTCCTGATTCGGAGTCATTGTCAAGAAAACCATCGAAGTTACAATCTCCTCAAAATCAATTCCCTATACCAGGTGATGGTATACTTCCAGCTTCAAGTAAGGCTGATCAATTTCCAAATTCAGGTTTCTTCCAATACCAAGTTCCAAATCAAGAAGAAAATCCAAACCAAACCAAGCAGAATCCAAAACCAGAAGAAAATCCAATAACAAATCATGATCAAGAACCAGATGACTCATCACGTCAAGATCAAGATGAAACTTCAAATAAAGAACAACAATCAAAATCCTCTCCCACTAATACACAAATGAGCAATTCAGATCAAGGATCAGATGTAATACCTATTCAAAAGCAAACACCATTTTCATATCAAGGACAAGATTCAAAACCCATTTCCCTGCAAAATCTTCAACAACCAAATCAAAACTTACAAGATAATAACAAAGAGATTGGCAATTCTCCATTAGGCAAACCAAATGAAGAAATGAAAGGACAAATCAATCAGCTGATGACAGCTTGCTTAAATGGAATCACAGATACTGGTTATAAATACAACAGTTTGACATCAGCTATGGCCTCTGTTTCACAAGATATGAAGAAAACTCATGCTGATTGGAGTGGTGATAAAATACTTACATTGACATATTTAGAAACTATTGTTGCGTGCACTCAGGTATTGCAAAACACTGCACTTACCAAGACACTGAATTCCCAGACTAACGCTGCAAACTCTGGAAATGGGGGAGAAACCAATACCGCATCAGCATCGAGTTTTGTAAATGTCAATCCAGGAAATCCTGCACAGACGTCAAATTTTGCAAATGTCAATTCAGGTAAGACGGCGCAGCAACCCAGCTCATCAAATCAACAAAACACAGAAAATCCTCAAGTTCAGCCTCAGTCAGTGAATAGTGCTTTTGGCGGTAACTTTCAGAGACAAAATAATGTGCCATATCAACAAGGGACAGCTGATAGTGGATTCTTCCCCATAAATAACAGTGGCGCAAATAGTCCAGTGATTGCTAATGCAGTATCGAGTGGCTCATCGAATTCTTGGTCACCAAACTGGTCTACAGGCTTTTATACGAACACAGGGGCAAGCAACTATGGTGGTTATAGCAGGGCTGCTAGTTCTTCAGTAAATGCATATGGAAATTCTAATGGATTTTATAATGCCAACAATAATTATGGAGCAAATAGCTATAGTGGCATGCTTTAAACTGGTTAAGTACATTGAATCTGTGTTTATAAAGAAAGTTTGTTAACAAGGAATGATTAAATTGTTATTTTAATGTTGTTTTCTCAATTTTTATTAAAGAAAGTTGATTTATCAAAATTTCTGAGAATCACAGGTAATATTAATCAATGAAATTTTAAATATTAAATTGAAAATTTAGTGAAAAATAAGTAAACTTTTTATGATTATGCAATTTATAATGTTGTAAAAAGTTTTTAGCGAATCCCTTTTAATTTCCCTTTCAATAATAATTGATACAATTTACAGATTTTTTTTTGGTAAAAAAATATTCTAATAAAAATCATTTCAAATTTTTGAATTTTTTCCTGGGAAATTTTATTATTATTTATACTTAATACATTAATTTCAGTAAATTAATGATGAAAAATAAATTTTAAGTAATTGCTATAAATTATCTCCACTGTTAATAAGACAATTATAAATCGATTGTTAGTATATGAGAATTTGACATTTTTATTATCACGTATAATGCATTTTAGATTATATAACATTGAAAAACTGTCAATTTAAATATTTATTTCTTATTCTTTTAAAACCAAAAAACTAAACAGATTAGTTTAAAATATACTTACATTAAAAAAAAACGGTAAAAGGTAAACATTGCATATTGAAGAAAAATTTGAATAGATTATTTTAACAATAGCAACAAGTCATTTTTCTAAAACATTGACTATTATGTTATGATTATCATTGCTTTTTAATTTTTTAGTAATTCCTAAAATAAGTTTTTTTATAAAAAAAATTATTTTGGCATGTAATTGAAAGATAATCTGAAAATAAGTAGCAATTAAATACAAGTAATGCAAAGAAGTTAATAATAAACTTAAAGTAATAATCACATAAAAAATTTAAAAACTAGAAACAACTTCTCATCAGCTTTTTTTTATAACTACATAGTTATAAAACGACAGTAAATTTGTTTTGTATTACTAAAAAATATTAAATTTCTAAAATCAGCTTTAAATCAAGTAAATTAGAATAATTTATTTCATTCCTTTTATATTTCTTACACTTCATTGAAAACCTAACGATAAATCCTTAATTATAATGTAAACATTTAAGAAAATACTTAAGCCGAATATATATTTATGGTCAGCTAATAAGAAAATAATATATCAATGATAAATAAAGATAATTGTTAAATAAAATGTTAGTTATTAGTATAATGATTACTGTAGTTTTAAGTAATAAAGATATTTTATAATATAATAAAGACATTTATTATAAAAAAACAATTTTAATTAAGGTAACCTCTTTTATACTTAATAAATACAATAAACAAAATTGACATGTATCCAAATGCAAGAAAAAGTACTCGAAAGTAATATATACTTACGAAATTCACGTATTTCAATATAATAATTATAAATCAACACTTATATTAATTTCCTAAAATAAATTTGAATAATTGATTGACAATTCCTTTGAAATTATAGTATTCTTGAATAAAAATCACTAAGTGTTTGAATTAAGGTATAAATGATTATAAAATACGATATTTTTAAATTATTCTTTTAAAGATAATATTTCAAATGCATTCATCAAATTATACTATGGTGAGTATATTTCGAAATAACAATTTAAATCTTTTTAGATGTTCTGGAAATGGGAAAATACGGAGGGATAACATTTTTCTTCTTTCTCAGATATTTTGAAAAAGTTCCTTATAAATGAATTGTTTTAATGTTTGAAACTTCGAGACTTTACTTAGTTTTTGATAATACAATGATCTATAGTATTTATGATTTACGTTAAGAAGATTAGCTGAAATTTTGTTATTCATAATTAGGGACTCAACTAAAATAAATTTTGTTTTTCTTATCATTTTGCCAGTAAAATGCAGTGAAAAAAAATTTTTATGGATATTTCCGTCTAAAAAAATGATAAATGGAATTTATAGTTTGTTCAATTTGCACTTCATTTGATGTATGTAGCTTAACTTTTCTGTTATTTCAGTTTGCCCTTCAAAAAAATTAATTTTAAGGTATTGAGTTACTCATTCTTTCTATCGTTTCATTCAAAGTAACAAACTCTGTTGCTCTGAGGTCGGTGTTCATCAGTCCTTATTTAAGGACTTTTAAGATAAGGATTTCTGAGATTCAACTCAGAAATTAACGACTTGATTGGGTCGAAATGTTCCATTTTTTTTTGTAATAATAATATAAATAATAGTAAAATGCAAATAATACATTTAGAAAATTTACTATCCATAAATTTTATTTTTTATTAAAAAAATTCTGAATTTATAAAATTAGAATCAATATATTTTAAATTACAAAAAAATTGGTTTGTGTTACTGACTTTTATTTTTCATTTCAATTAATGTAATATTGTTTCAATAACTTTATAACTTCGCATCATCTGTTCCATAGATACATTCTCTCGAACAGAAATATTCTTATTCACGAAATTATATCAACAAATGAAAGGCTAATATAACATAAATAGTTTTGACTAATAATGTAACGTAAAGATTTGTTGCTGAATATTAAATAATTTTTAAAAATACGTTTGAGTAAACTTTCGCTTGAAATAATGCAAAATAAGGAATTTTAAAACATTTCTTACAGTTTGCGACGGTCTGATTGATTAGGTCGGCGTTCTCGGCATCGGAAGGTAGTGAGTTTGAATCCCAACCCAGCCGATGATCCTTTGTATTCATGAATGGCAGCTGGGGCACATAAAATATGTCGTGGTCACAATGTTCCCTATATGAAGTGATATCTCTGAGTGTGGCTTGCCAAGTCTAGGGGTCTTGTGCTTAGTACCTCTTTCTAAATTACGGGGCCCCGATGGCTCACCCACTTTATAAGAGGTGCGATCACTCCCCCCTCGCAATGCTGAAAGGCGAAAATCTTTGTAACCGGACATTGGAAATGATAATAACAAAATGTTAACTCCATTTCTTATATAAATTATTTTAAAAATGAAACTGAATTATTAAATAAAAAAACAAATTAAATACATTTAATTTTCAACGAAATAGTGTACTGCTTTATACGAACTTAGCTAAAATATGAATCAAAATTCATAAAAACATCCAGAACTGAAGTTATTAATTTTATAAAACTGCTTGTTTTAAATGCTTATGTTAAAAATGTATCAAGGAAAATGTAAAAGTATTTTTAAGAGCAACAAAATAACGAATTTATTTTAATTTTAAATATACAATCATAAGATTTAGTTCTTCTTCTTCTTCTACAAGTTGGGTTTGTATGTCATTGGCACCTCTGCTTTTATCAGCATTGTAAGATTTAGTTACAATTATATGAAAGTCATTTTAAATTCAATCGCAACTGAACTTTATTGTTTGTTTACAAAGGATAAGAAAATTGTAATATTTTATGACGAGGAAACTCTAACTTCATAACGGAATATTATAAATTTAATAACCGATTATGTTACTATCAAGCATATTATTTACGTAAGCATGTTATAATAAATGAATTTTTTTATAAGTTTTTGTTAAATTGCAGTCGATGAATATTATTTAAAAAAACATGCGTATAATTAAAATAATATAAAATCAGCAATAAAAAGGGAAATTCAATCATAATAAAAAATTATTAAATCATGAAATAGAGAAAAATATGTATCATGAATTCATTAAAAAATAAAAAATTCATTTTTCAAAATATTTAATTTTTTTGGCAAAAATATACTTTAGGGTGCCCCTTGACAAAAATTGGCGATTTTTTTTCGCCAATTTTGTTTTTGTGCTTATTTGAAGGAAGAAGATGCCACTGAATACGCGATAGACAAACTGGAAATAAATCAACATTGCTAACAAATGGTACCAAATTGGCGAGAAACCGAGGGGCACCCTAAAGTATAGGCCACCTCATTCCTTTAAAAGAATTATTTTCATTTTTTTATAATGAAAATAATTAAAAATAATTTTATATAAGCATTTGAAAAAGTTATATATACTCTCTCTTCATGAAAATTATAAGATTATTAAGAATAAATTAAGATGAGAATATTTTCATCAATAATGAAGTGGAATAGAGAATTAGCACAGATGCCATATGATCCTGGATGCAAAATTCTGAATTTTTTGATGACGAAGAAATGTTGTCAAGATGACGTATTTTGACGTCTCGTGATGACGTAAATACTAGTGTTGCCAAAACAGAATTTTCGACATAATTCTAATAGGTTTCCATTTGTAAGAGGAAGTAAAAACCAAGTTGCCAGGTAAACAATAAAATCCGCCAAAAAATCACCAAACTCAGAATTTAGCATTTTGGATTATACAGCATCTATACCTGAGAATGTTATACTTTAGTTTATTTATTTTAATACATGTTATTTCTCTCGTTGTTATTTTTAAAGCTACAAATTCTAGGCAACTACTCAATAATTTTTTTTTAAAGCGGTCAGGTGATGAAGTCGACATCTGAACTAACGCGCTCATCTCTCTAAGCTTTTGCAACGAATCATTGAATGAATATTATCCTATGACTGTTGAAGTACAATGTATACTTTAACATTTTCATCGAGGACAGTTCTTAAACCCACTTTATTTTCTGCACGAAAACGAAATCTTCTTATCACTGGCGAATATAGTTTATTTCTTTATTAATAGTTATTTGAAATTTAGAGGTATTAAAATTATTTATTGGTTAACAATTATATGTGTGAAATATTTATAAATTAATAATGATATGCGTTAAAAAGGAATTATTTTGATCAATTTTCGTATAAAATCTATTAACGTTACAGTCAATAACACTATTTTTTATTCTCTATCAGTTTTATATTATTAAAGCTTACTAGTACCATTTGATATATCTAGTAGTTCAAAGATAGAATACAATAAATAATAATAATTAGTTTTACACAATTTCAAACAAATTTCCTATAATAAATGTATATAAAAAACTGGAGATAACTGTTTTTGTTTATAAAAAAGAATATGAAATGAGTCAATAAATTGTATTGATACATAACATCAAGTTTTACAACTCATAAGAAAAGGGTTTGTGGAGTAATTTTTTGGAAAATAAATAAAGAACTAAAAATATAAGTCTGTTAATGTGTTTACATGACCGAATAATAAAAAAACAATCTTTTGTATAACAAGATCAGAAAACTATAGATCTGCCTTATACAATTAGTCATTCAAGCAATGTGTTAAAAAAATAGAGCCATAGATATAATGTTTAGATGATGCATTTCATGCAAAATAGATTGCAGTGTAACAATGATTTAGTATTAAAAGATCTCTTTAGCATAAAAATGGGGTGAAATGATCAAATACAATGTGCATCAATCTCAACAATGCTTTGAAATTCTCAGGAAAATGTCTGAGAGCTTTTGCGAAGTAGTCTGGTTTGTGGCGCTGCTGTACTAACAAGAGTTATCCACTTCAGACGTGGGTTAAGGAGATTCTGATTTAGCGGTATTTAGGATAGTACTTTAAGTTATTCTTATTATGCTTTAGTAAAAGCTGGTGCTTCTTTTCTGAAGACTAATCTTGACGAAAATGGAACGTGCCTTGTTTTATGGCAAGTGAGAGATACAGACAAATTGGTGGGAATCGTTGTAGATAGGAAGTGCCATTACTAAACACATCTTCGGCACAAAATCTGCTGTTCTGTTACAAAATATGCAGAATCGAAAGCAGCAAGATTAGTAGAATATTTCCCGCCAACAGTGGATAACTATCCCAAAGTCATAGAGCAGTTACAGGATCGCTTCGGGCGGAGTGATCTGCTTGTTCAGGTTTACGTCAGAGATTTGTTAACTATGGTAATGCGAAATGCCTCCTCAAACCGAACTAAAACGGATTTAGCTGTTCTTTACGATGAACTGGAATCAAAATTGCGCGCGCTGGACAGCCTAGGAAGAACCCAAGAAAAGTACGGGGACTTTTTAACTCCCTTGTGGAATCGTGCTTGCCTGAGAGCGTCCTATTAGCTTGGGAAAGAAACCGAAGTACACTTGAAGGAGGAGTACGTTCGTTAGAAAATTTGATGTCTTTTCTGAGACAAGAAGTTCAAGGACAAGAAATCGTTATGCTCGCCCGTACCAGGTTTGGAGCTCCCCGAATCGACAAACACAAGGAATACCGTGAAGGGAATATTACTAAGGCTGCCGTAGTTTTAAGTTCATCCGAAACAGGAAATCAAGGTAAGATAAATTTTGATTGTCTTTTTTGCAATAAGAAACATCCCAGCCAAGATTGATTTTCTGCTAGAAAAATGCATTTAGATGAAAAAAGAAAACTTCTTAGTCAGAAAGGGGCCTGTTACTCCTGTTTGAGAACCGGGCATACCTCTAAAACTTGCAGGGCTAAGGTGAAGTGTTTCCATTGTAATAAAAATCACTGTACTCTTATGTGTTATTCAGATAAAAGGAACAGTCCTGCCAGTAAAAACGAAACTGTATCTACAAATGTATTGTCAAATAATTCTAGAGTAGAAAATGTTTATTCAATGACTCTTGTTGTTAAAGTTATGGATCAAAAGAAACAGTGTTTAGTTAGAGCAGTCTTGGACACAGGATCCCAACGTTCTTACCTCAGTTCAGAAATAGTTAAACAATTAAAGTTAAAACTCAAAAGGTCATTATCTTTAATACACGGACATTTTGGTGGTCAAGAATCGAAACCCTGTTCTCATGAAGTATACGATGTGAAAATTGCTAGTTTGAAAAATGATTTTTCTTGTGAAATTGAGGCTTTATCTGAAAACAAAATTTGTGGTTTTGTTCCTAAACTGACTGAGATATGATGATTATTCATGAACTAAAAGAAAAGGGGATTATATTGAGTGATTTCGAAATCCTAATTATGATGTAAATCTTTTTATTGGATCCGATGTGGCAGGAATGTTGTTAACTGGTCATTCTGTGAAGTTAGCATCAAGTCTAGTTGCTATTGAAACCCGGCTGGGGTATATTGTTGTTGGAAAGCAGAACTTATATGGTAATTATGATGTAAATAATGACTGTGTTTTATATGCTTTATCTTTGCATACTAATAATTTATCTGTTAGTGAATTTTGGAATCTAGAAAATCTTGGTACATTAGATCCTTCTGAAAACAGAAATATAAGTATTGTACATTTTGATTTATTAAAAGATTTTCATGAGGGTTTGGAAATACTCCCTTCTCTGAGATACCAGTTAGGTTTGCCTTTTAAAACAGATACTTCAAGTGTACCCGATAACAAGGAACTAACTTGAAATAGACACCAAAAAATGTGCAAACGCGATCAAAAGATAAAAAATTAACTAAGGATTACGAAATGGTGTTTAAGGAATGGGAGCGTCTTGATATAAATGAAGAGGTACCCCAAAATGAAATTATAAGCGTCAGGCAGTGTCACTATTTACCCCATAGGCCTATAGTCAAAACCGAAAGCATTACTACAAAATTAAGACCAGTCTTTGATGCCTCTAGTGGCAAGCCATCCTTGAATGAGCTTTTATATAAAGGGCCAAATCTCATTGAATTAATCCCAGACCTGATTGACCGATTTCGTTCATATCCTATTGGCCTGTCTGCAGATATCGAGAAGGTTTTTTTGCAGTTGTCTATTGCTCCATGGTACAGAGACTTTTTACGCTTCTTTTATGCGTGCGAAGATGAAATGATCATTTATCGACATTGTAGAGCAGTTTTTGGGGTTACTTCCAGCCCTTTTCTTTTAGCAGCATCCATCTCTCATTTGCTTAACAACACTTTTGTAGAAAACAATGAAATAATTGAAAAATTAAGAAAATCATTTTACGCAGACAATTGCCTTTCTGGTGTTTTCAACATCAAAGAACAAGAGCATTTTATTTTAACAGCTATAGAAGTACTTTCACGCGGATATTTCAACTTGCGAGGGTGGGAGAGCAATGTCAAGCGTAAATTCATTACGAAAAGTTCTGGCACCACCAATGTTTTGGGAATTTTATGTAATTTGGACCGTGATACTTTGAAACGTAACTGTGATATAAAGGTTGATCTTTTTGTTTTAGAAGTAGGTGGGAAAATAACTAAGAGAGTAATTTTGGCTACGATTCAGAAGATTTTTGATCCCATTGGTTTATTGTCAGCGACCATTTTGCCCATAAAAATTAAATTGCAAGACATATGGAAATTAAAACTGTCCTGGGACTCTCTTTTACCCACTAAAAATCAAAACAGTTTTAAAATGTGGATTAATGATTTACATTTACTCAATAATGTTGAAATAGCCGGCTATACAGAAAGTAATGATTCAACACAAATGCGTGTATTCATGGATGCTAACAAAGTAGATTATGCCGCTTGTGTTTTCCTTAGAACTATCACTTCCAATGGAGTAAAAATTTGTCTTTAGAGAGCTAAATCACGAATAGCTCCTTTAAAACCCATCACCATCCCAAGATTAGAGTTATTATCCTGCACCATTGGAGTAAGATTAGCTTATTCGATCAAAATGGCCGTGAATTTAAGTAACGTCTAGAGTGGAAACTAAGCAAGGGAAACCCTTGTGGAATTTCTCATTCGAAACGAACTCGTTATTTTAAATGATGCAACCTCCGGGCCGACCTTTGAAACTGCGAATGGAAGGAGCTGATTCGATCTGTCGGTGACGACGGGTGATCTGCAGTCGTCCTTCTCATCGTGGAAAATGGTTGAGAATTGCATCAGCGATCACAACTACATCTCCTTCAAGCTATTACCAAAACTCATAAAGAGCCAAAATGAGAGCAAATTGAGACTAGGCAAGTATCGCCTTCAGAGATTGGGTGCAGACTTTAATAAAAAAGCACCTGATCCCAATGACAAGATCGTAAAAGTTAAAGAAGGCAAAGACCTAGATGAAGTGGTGGATGACATCACTCAGGTACTGAAGGAGATCTGCAACAGAAGGCTTCGGCCTCGTACTAACACGACCGTTAGGAAGCAGGTTCCATGGTGGGATGATCAGTTGACGACGCTACGGAGCAAGACGCGAGCGTTGAGGAGGAAGTATCAGAAATGTGCCGACTCTGATGAGCGCAAATCCAGAAAAACGTTGTATAACAGATCTGCGGCCCAGTATAAAAGACTCATTCTTGAGAAAAAAGAGTCAAACTGGGATAAATTCTGCCATAACATCATGCGATCCAATATGTGGTCGTTGCCGTATAAACTAGCGGTTGGAAACGCTGTTAAGAGCACTCCATTGAGTAGTGCCAAATTGGCTGACGGGACCCCGAGCAATAGCGAGGAGGAGACCGTCAAAACGATTGTAGCTGGACTCTTCCGGGTGGAGGATAAGGACCAGGAAAATAAAGAGCAAGAAGGCATGAGGAGTATAGCGGACTCCTATGACTGAGGAGATAACGATCGGCCATTCACGAAAGTGGAGATAAAGTCGGTAGTTAAATCCATGGCAAAGAAAAAGGCTCGGGGAATCGACCAAATCCCGGCCGAGATGGTGGAGACAATTTTCGAGAGAAATCCCGGAATGCTTGTGCTCCTCTTCAACAAATGCCTTTTTCTTAAACATTTCTCAAGATCCTGGAAACATGCCAAATTGGTGTTACTCAAGAAATCGGGAAAGAACGCGTCAGATGCGCGTTCATACAGGCTAATTTTTCTACTGTCTAGTCTGGGTAAAGTGCTGGACAAGCTCCTCACACAAAGGATTTATCATCACCTGGTGAAACTCAGGCGCTTCACCCTGCCCAACATGGCTTACGGGCCGGGTAGTTCGTGCGACACGGTGCACGTGTGTCTCAACGATACAATACGATATTTCCAGGAGCAAGGAAAGTACGTGAGCCTCATCTCAATAGATGTTCAGGGGGCTTTTGACAGCATGTGGAGACCAGGTGTTATGTTCCTTCTCGGTCAGGCACGATGTACACATAATATATATATGCTGGTGAAGTCCTATCTGGAAAACAGGAAAATCATATATAATGGCTCGGGAGAAAACCTAGTTTCCGAATCCAGCAGAGGTGTACCACAAGGATCATGTAGTGGACCACTATTCTAGAACATTGTTGCAGACAGCGCATTGCGACTGGACATGCCGAATGATACGCGGCTGATAGCCTTCGCTGACGACATGCTACTGGTCGCAGCTGGTGGCTCAAGAGCCAAGCTCGAGAAAAATGCGGAAATAGCCCTCAATACAATCAGCAACTGGGGAAAGATGTACAAGCTGGTTTTAATCCCAACAAAATGGTTGCCCTCACGGTCACCAGAAGGCGCAAACTAAAGCGACCGCCTGTATTCAGATGGGACGGAACCTCTATAAAATCTGTGCAGGAGCTTAAATTCCTGGGCGTAAAATATGATGGCGCACTCACTTTTAACCTCTTCTCGACGGGCGGTGCATATATGCATTTCGTACGGACGAAAGTGAGGGCCGGGTGGTGCATATATGCATTTCGTACGGATGAAAGTGAGGGCCGGGCGGTGCATATATGCATTTAAGCTGGAACAATTTTTAATAATCGCTAGATGGCACTGTGTGTCCATTATATTTAAACTGAACGTAATTTTAGTGTTCTGACCTTCATTTTTTTTCGTATTCCTGCTTTTTTTGGTATTTTGATTATCAGCTGTAGCTGAGGGGAGAGGAATTCGCATGTAAACAAACATAGCTCGACTCTTCAACTATCTACGTGATTTAAGGATTCTCGCTTCTGATAGCTCTCCGAACACTTTTTTTATTTTGTTTTCGCTACTATGGGAGGTCTTTTAGGAGTTTTAGCGTCAGTTTCGTTACAGTGTTTACTGCTTTCGGTTTTATTTGTTCACTTTTCTTGCTATTTCGAAAATTCTCGACTCCAGATTATTATGGCGAGGAAGCGTTATTTAACAGAGGAGGAATATACACGTATGGTAAATGGACCATTCAGTGATATAGGTGAAAGTGATGATTCATTTGCTAAAGAGTTAGAAAATGATATTTCTAGCGATTCTGACATAGATGCAATGTCGGACTTTGCGTTTACCCGTGCTTAGAGAGTTTCCATACTCAGTATTCATTTTAAATTTTGTTATTTCTTCTTGTTAATAGCCCTTGTATAGTTTTTATTAATTTAAAAATGTGTTGAAGTGTTTTGTCAATTAAAATTTTGGAAAAACAAGAATTGCACTGTCGAAAATTATTTTCCAAGGTAATCAACTTTCTTATATATATATTTTCATATAAATTGAAGGAAAAACATTATTAAAGTCTAGTTTTAATGTTATAAGATAGATTATGTGATAATATAAAATGGTACCAAAAATCATGTCGGTAGGACTTGAACTTTATTTTTTACGAATTTTTTTCTAAAGTTAGGCTTAGCGGAGGAAACCCCCGTCCTGTAACATCATTCTTTTCACTTCTACTTCGTCCTGAACGCACGTCTTAAACAGAGGCGCCCCGTCCTGAAAAGGTTAACTCCCATCTTAAGAAGGTGAGGCAAAATATTGTGAATGTCACAATGGCACTCCAACGGACGGCGAGAGTCTTGTTCGGGCGCGAGCTTGGGCTACTCAAACGCCTTTATAGGAGGGGAACCGAAATAATATTTCTCTTCGATGTAGGGGCATGGGAACGCAGATTGGAATGCAAGACCTTCTGTGGCCCCCTACAAAGTGTGCAAAGACCAGCACTAGTGGCAATTACAAGAAGCTACAGGACTGTTTCTACTGCAGCTGTACAAATACTGGTAGGTGTCCTACCGCTAGACATAAAGACAGGCAAAGCTTATAATATTGGTAGAACGTAGGCCATACTCCTTCCACGGATTAACCTGCGGCCAGAAGATGTTGAGCAGAGGGTTGACATCTTAAAGAGTCACCTAGCGGACAGGTGCAGTGTGCCTTTCGATAGCGAAAAGCCGACTGGTGAGAGTCTAGAGATTTTTACGGACGGATCTGGCATTGATGGTAAAATAGGTTTAGGGTTCACCATCTACTACTTTGGGCAAGAGATTGTCACTTATGATGCTAGAATCGGTGACGAAAATTCCGTCTTTCAGGCGGAAATATTGGCACTAGGTTTGGCACTAGATTGGCTCAAAAGTAGACCGAGCAACAGCGCTTGTTATTTATACAGTGACTCGTTATCCTCCCTATACTCCCTGACCGATCCGAATAACCAAAACATCTTGGTTAACAAGACTCTTATCGGGAAGTAGCAGTAGAGAGGTATTCCTGCATTATGTACGTGCTCATGCAGGCACCTTCGGCAACGAAAGAGCTGATGAACTGGCCAAAGAAGCTGCGAATTTACCAGAGCCAACGCTGGACCTGTCATGTCCAAGGTCACACCTTCTTAAGGTGTTGCATAAAGAAGCACTGCGTGTATGGCAGCAGAGATGGAATAATGATGTAGTAGGCCACCAGACCTACACACTCTTCCAAACAGTGACCGAAAAGAGAGTTTTCGGTAATGTTCTCATAGTTCAAATAGCGACTGGACACGGACGTGTACCGGAGTACCTTCATAAACGAGGTTACCCGATTAGTGAGTTACGTCGCTCGTGCAATGTGGTGGGGGATTGCCTCCACTTCGTCCTGTCTTGTACCAGGACCTCGGAAGAAAGGAGCAAACTGGTGTACGATAGCGAAAGCTTGAGTAACATCCTGGACCGGCACAACTGGTCGTTCCTGAAAAGGATCATGTCTATTGCGTCGGATGACATTCCAATGATGTAATTCCAGCGTGCCACCGACGATGGTCTGGTCGAGAACTGGAAGATAGAGAAATAGCATAGGAATTGACGGTAAATTATATTTCATAATGAGTTCTAAAAAGGAAGGTATCGTACAAATCTTCCATGAGTGTGCTGATTGCCATGTAAAGAGAGTGGGTGCCGGCGAGTTTACTCGTCTCATCAAGGTATGGTTCGCGGGCTCGTCTACCAAGGCAGGTGGCGGCTGCTGGGTGGTAGATTTGAGTTCATTATCTTCGGGTGTCTTGGTACTTGAAATTCGTTATAGAAGCCTCGACCACTCGATCCTCTTCTGTCTTTGTCTCCAATCGAGTTAAAGAAATTAACCAATTGGCACCTAATGCCGAATGGAGACATATCCCTGGAGTTTCCAATCCCGCCGACATTCTATCGCGAGACTGATCTATTCGTCAGTATGCCCTCAGATTTTCTAGTTTCAATTCTATTCTATGAATGACTTGTTGGATGCTACGTTTCATCAGCAATGTACGAAAAAAGAATTTGTGAAAGGAATTACGGAAAGTTTTCGCCCGAAGAAATAGAATCGGCAGAAAAAGTATTCATTCGTCTTGTACAGAGACATTTTTTCCCTCTTCCAAATAATTTAAAAAATCTTAATGCAGTTAAAGATGACGAAGGTATACTTCGAATTAAAACTCGAATAACAGAACGAATTGACGAACCTTCATTCCTATTCCCTATTTTACTCCCTGATAAAAGCATTTTTACTCAAAAATTGATAGAACAATATCATATTAATCACTGTCATGCAGGTACCCAGATTTTATTAAATTTATAACGTTCAAATTACTGGATAGTTAAAGGGAGAAAAACAGTAAGGGGAGTTGTGAGAAAATGTGTTCCTTGCAGACGCTTCAAATCAAAGCCTTTTGTAAGTGATCCAATTACTCTACCAGCTGACAGAGTGAAAGATGCTTCTGTGTTCGAAGTAAGTGGACTTGATCTTGCTGACCCCCTTTACATTACACATAGAGACAAAGTATGGGTAGTATTATTCACCTGTGCCATATATAGAGCGGTACATCTTGAGTTGGTTTCCTCATTGTCCACAGAAGCCTTTTTAATGTCTTTACGAAGTTTTATTGCCAGAAGAGGAAGACCACGTGTCATTTACTTCGACAACGGCACAGATTTTCATGAAGCTAATGAAGATTTTCGATTGTTGAATTGGGAGAAAATTACTCGAGAAACTGCCCTCCAACGTATTTCTTGGAAATTCAACCCCTCCAATCGCAAGTTGGTGTGGTGGGTTTTGGGAAAGACTGATTAGAGTGGTTAAAGATCTTCTTAAAAGTACCCTCGGAAAGGCTGTACTTACATATGAAGAATTACTTACAGTACTCTCAGATTCTGAATCTGTTATAAATGCACGTCCACTCACATATCTTTCAGAGGACGTTAAAGATCTAAAGCCTATAACACCAGCCATGTTCAAGTTAAACGATCTCAAGATAAGGAGTGTAACAACAGATATTGATGAAGTTGAAGCCAAGCATTTTCGAATCAGAATTAAACATCGAGCCAAAGTAACTGAGCAGTTAAAGCTGCTCTTTCGAAAGGAATACCTTGGTCAACTAATACAGCGTCTAAACAGGTGTTCGACTCCAAAAATACAAGTTGAAGAAATCGTGTTAATTGGAGACGACAATAAAAAACTTTTGAACTGGCCTCTTGCTAAAGTCATACAGTTGATTCCTGGCAAAGATGATATCGTCAGAACTGTGAAATTGAAAACACAATCCGGTGTTTTAGTGCGACCTATACAGAGGATTTTTCCCTTAGAGATTCCAGCAACAACTGCTAAAGATGATGTCCCAACTACATCTAATGTGAGAAGAGATTGCTTTACAGATGCTGAAGGAAATGATTTGTCACCCGTATCAAAAAATGACATTTCCAGTGATTCTCTAAGAACAATTTTGCTCAGTGATGATAAGAACTTACCCAAAACAACCAGAACTGGACGATTAGTAAAAATTCCTAAAAAACTAAATCTTTAATCTTATAATTGTTACTAACTTTTTTCTTTCATTTAGGTTTTGTTTTCTCCCGAAACAAAAGGTGGGAGGATATATAACAACCAATAGCCAGAGAAGCGAGTGACGTCACTACATCGAAGTTTGCCCCTGCTTCGGGTCATGTGACTACTCGCGTTAACGTGTAACTTGAAACCATTTTTTCAGTATGCATCCGGCACTCGCCGACTCGTGTTTCCATTTCGATATGGAATAAATATATGCTCTTTTTTTCAGGATATTCCAGAGTCATTATTGATAATTTCGGTCTTCAATTTAAATGTCGCGTAGACATTTCGGCTCATAATTTTTCTATGTAACGTTGAAAGAATACCATTATTTACCAGATCGAGAAATCGAATTAGGAATTATTTAAATTAAAAACGAAACGTAACAACTAATTTTGTATATCATAATTTGTAACATTCTATCTTAAATCACTGAAATTCATTATTTTATTTATTTTTAACTAGATGTTATTAAATGTAATTATTTTTGTTGCTTTATTTCGTTTAATTTTAATTCTGAAATAGTTTTAAATAGAATCTTTAATTAATTCTCATTACGATTACTATTTTCTTGTATATTGTTATGTTGAGCAGTTTGAAATCGGGGAGGGGGAGAAGACACCCTCTTTATTTACATGGTTGTTATTGTTTTTTTATGTAGTGTTAGGCCTAACAATTCGAAATCGGGGAAAACCCCAGTTTCTTATGTCGATTGTACCCATTCTGGTTGCGACTTTTTCGTCGCTAAGTGGCGATGAAAAAAGTCTCTTATCTTTTCATCGCCACTTAGCGACAAAAAAGTCGCAATGATCGCCAATAGATGGGGATACCAAACTAGTTCCATAAGTGTTCCAATAAGTAAATGAAAGAATATTTCCTTGCCATTGCCTTTACTTGATTAGCTGTGATATTTTGGCGTGATTCCTATGGCTCTAATTTGGCTTGGCGCAAAATAAGCATGGTTACGCTAATATACAAATATTATAATTTTCTTGCTTTATGTTGAATACTTTCATAATTACATCACATTAGAATCACGTGTTTTGTTTGTAAATGAATACTTCTTAGACGCGAAACCCAAAATTCAAAGTAAATTCAACACCCATATAAGAAACCAAAGTGGAAATCGAAACCATGCGTTGTTTAATCAAAGCTTGAAGCCTTAACCGTTTGGCTACTACGTCGCCATCGTTTTGGTTGAATAACAACTTATACTATGTAATAGTATCAGTATGCACTTACCATAACGAAAGTGTAATTCATATTAGGTAGGACTTTAATTTAAATAAGAGTAGCTAAAAACGATACAATGTTTATAATATCATGTTATAATGAAAACAAGCTGATCCAGCCACGCGTTGCAGTGGCTGAGTTTTTAAAATACATTGAATCAATTTTTTACTAATTCTTGGGTTCAATCAAATTAATATTTTCTAAAAAATTTAGAATAGGTTCATTCATAGGAGATTAAAAATAAAACGTTTCACCAAAATTTAATTGTAATAGGTAAAGTATCGAAATTTTGAAATTAAGCACAAATCAACATATACTTTCTGAATTTACATTTTATTCATCTTATATTAAATTATAGTTTGTAATCGGTGACTTACTTATAAAATATACTATATAAATTAAAGACATCTAAAAATAAATTGTTATAAATGAGGTAGATAACATTGACATCGAACTATTATTATTTTAATTTTAAATTATATTAAAACTAAAAATTTTTTCCGCGGCATTATACTGAAATAAAAAAAATTAAAAGAATTTATCATTTGAATAAATAAATTAGATCAAAATGTTCTACTGAATAAATTAATAATTATCAAATTATAAAATAAAAATAAAAAATAATAAAAGGCTATCAAGAAATACTTACATATTTTTGAGGTGGTATGAAAATTAGTAGAGAAAAACAGTAATAAATAAAATTTTATTTTACTATTTATAATATTAAAAATATTCAAACTGAATACTGCACAATAATAACACAATACAAAGTATAATTATGAAAATGATTCACGAAAAATTGTTATAGTATCATTATACATCATGAAAATATATGTAAATTCTATATTTAACCACGCGCTTGCGCGCGCACGATAATTTTCTCGAAGATGGTATAATCTAGAAAAATAAACACGTCGCCATCTGCCGAATACCTGTGCAACTTAGATGCTAAACCGCCATCTATTAGGAACTTACAGAACTAACCAAAAAAATAAAAAAAAAATTTAGGGTTGTACTACCCCTAACATTTAGGGGATGAAAAATAGATGTTGGCCGATTCTCATAGATACCGGATAAGCACAAAAAATTTCATCAAAATTGGTCAAGCCGTTTCGGAGGAGTATGGCAACGAAAACTGTGACACGAGAATTTTATATATTAGATATATATGACCTTCGAAAGTATGCGAAATATCATTTAGAGAGGAAAGTGATAAATTTTGGTGAATTATAAATGTTTCCATAGATGAATTATAGATGGTGAGAAATCTTTTAGTAGCCGATATGTCTTTGCACACGTTTAAAGGAATAATCAGGTTTTTTTTTATTTTTTTTATCTCAGATCGTTACGTATCTGTCATACATTCAACAAAGTTTGCTTTAGATCTACGATTTTTTGTTGGAATCGAATATTATCCCCTATCATATCCTAGGCCTATTTGATTGGCTCTGTTACATTACATTTTATTTTATTGGCTGTCATACATACATAGACATTTTCGATGATGTCAATTTGGCTAGGAAAATATAAAATAACTTAATAACAACAGTTGCAACACACAAATTATACATGCATACATATAACGATTTCTTCACTTTAACATCAGTCTCACTAGTGTAATCCATTAAATAAACACACATTTGAAAATTTAAAGAATAACATTAGTGTCAATCTTATATTAGGATGATAAAGATTTTTTGAAACTAATAAGAATGATGGCTATTTAAAAATGAGATAAAGAGAACAAAAATTTTGAAAAAGAATTAAGTAATCATACTGTTGGGGACAGCATTTGTCGCTCCGGTCAACATTCCCTCACATTTCATCACACGTAGTGACGCCATTCAAATAGCTAGAGCCAATAGCCTTACAACGTCACTGCAGACTTTCTCCCCAACTTTTCTGTAGATGTTGAAATCTTCAAAAAGAAAATAGCAAAAAGCGAAAACAGAAGCAAAATTTATAAAAAAATAAATCTAAAAAATAATATATATATATATATATATATATATATATATATATATATATATATATATATATATATATATATATATATATATATATATATATATATATATATATATATATATATATATATATATATATATATATATATATATATATATATATATATTGAAAGTGATCGCGCGCGCTCCTCCAATATATATTTTCTTTTATTTGTTTTTGATATTTTTATACTGTATATTATAATGCAAAATACCCAAACAATATAAAACAAAATCAGAAATAATGCAAAAATGTGTGAATTGAATCAAAAATAAAATAAATGGTATTAAAAAGAGATATCATGAGAAAAGCCTACACACAATCAAAGGAAATAAATAGCTCAAACTATGCCAAATAATATTTTATAACGAGAATCTGTTTTACAAAACGCAAAGGAAAGTTAAGCAAAATTAGAAACAAAATCTATTTACTTTGGTGAGGATATTTTTTATATTACTTGTGTGTACGTAACTAATACTGTTGTTTCTGTTTTAGAACAATGTATTTGAAAAGATAATTACAAAAATTTAGTTTTGAAAAAAGTTAAAATTTAGGTAAACCCACGAGGGAAATTTTATAAGCGAAAGAAAAAATGCACCATTCATAAAATTCTCTTTCTCTCATTCATAGAATATTTCATTCATATAATATCAGTTCTCTCAATCGTAGAGCATCAGAAAATGTTCATAGAATTTTTTTTAACCATCTTATATTTTGCTGAGGTTATGAAACATTTAGTATATGATTTTCTTTAATTTATAAATCTTCGCACGTTACTGAATTATTCAAAAAATTCACACAAATCCCATATTAATAATTGATAATTTATTCCAAGAATTAGATGTAAGTAAACCAAAATACTATTCATCTCCTTATGATAAACCGGTTTTCCACATTATATATATATATATATATATATATATATATATATATATATATATATATATATATATATATATATATATATATATATATATTGTGTTGGCAACTAAATAATTGCGGATTTTTTTAGAAAATCAAAGACAATTTTTTCACGGAATTAAATAAATTTATTCTGTAATGTATTACCCAGTTTTGATCAATGACCTTTTGCCATCTTTGAAGCAGCTTCATAATCCCATGTTCATAAAACTTCTGTTTTTTATTAGCAAAAAACTGAATCAGGTACGATTTGACATCATCATCATTATTAAAATTTTTACCATTCAAGGAGTTTTGTAAAGATTGAAACAAAAAGTAATCAGATGGCGCAAGGTCAGGACAATATGGTGGGTGTGACAAAACATCCCAACTAAGCTCCAATAACTTTTGCCGAGTGACCAAAGATGTGTGTGTCCTTGAATTGTCATGATGGAATACAACACCTTTTCGATTTTTCAATTCGGGCCACTTTTCTTCAACTACATTGCTAATTTCGTTAGTTGTTCAATGTAGACATCAGAATTGATCTTTCGGTTGGGTGGTAAGAGTTCAAAGTAGACAATTCCTTTGTAATCTCACCAAACTGGTAACAAAACCTTCTTTTGATGAATATCAGCTTTTGATGTTGTTTGAGTTAGATCACTTGGCCTGCACCACGATCTTTTCCGCTTGATATTGTTGTAAACAACCCATTTTTCATCGCCAGTTATCAGTCATTTTAAAAATGGATAATTTTTATTACGTTTCTTTAGCAAATCGCAGCTGTTAATGCGTTGCGTTAAATGCATTTCTTTCAGTTCGTGAGGAACCCATGTATCGAGTTTTTGAACATAGCCAAAGTGTTTTAAGTGATTTTCAATCCATGTATGTGATACATGAAACTTCTCTGCAATCTCCCGTGTTGTACCGTGACGATCCGAATCGATTATTGCTTTGATTTGGTCGTCATCAACTTCAACAGGACGACCAGAGCGTTTTTCATCTTTAAGTGAAAAATCACCAGAACGAAATTCGGCAAACCAATTGTGACACAGCCGTTCTTTTAAGGCTTCGTCACCATAAACAGCACATAACCTTTAATGAGCTTGCGATGCGTTTTTCCCATTGCGGAAATAAAAAAGCAAAATATGACGAAAATGTTTCTTTTGATTTTCCATTTTTTTAACGAACAATTATTCTTTCAGTTGTACAATGATAAAATTCAGTTGTGAATTTTTAACTTAAATTCAAAATAGAACATTCTTCCCTTAGTTGATCAATTTCAGCCAAAATTAAACATTTTTAGGTGTCAAGAGCACCATTAATTATGTGAACTACTAATTTACATTTGGACTATTATAAGGTGCCATTATAATTCACTAATTGCTTTTAAAAGATCCTAATTCTAAATTACTGCATTTTAATAATTTGATTAATTGAGTAGCAATCACTGAAAGAATTTAAAACACTTCTTGTATATATCCTATAAAATCGCCTTTAATTCCGATTTTGAAGATAATTGTGAAAATCATTGCATTATTTGAAAACTATTATTTTTATTACTTTACTATTATTGTTATTTTAAAATTCTTGCTTACCAAGTGACCTAAGAATAGAACTTCAACTGAGGAAACTTACAGCTTGTAGCATATGTAAAGACATTATACAATTGCTACAAACCTCTTAAATATCGACTCAATACTTCTTTGCAAATCTTTTTTTTAGATTTGAAAAAATATGGCAACATTATTTAAGTGCGGTTCTTCATAATATGTTCTTACTTTTTAAAATAAAAGCCCAAAGAAAATTTTAACTACCCAATTTATGGCCCAAAAACTCATAAAAGGTAGAATACTGTTGTTTGCTTAAAAAAGAATCGTCCATAAATTTAGAACAAATATGCATCTATATATATGTCCATAAAATTAGAATATCATTAAATTGAGAACAAATATGCATCAAACAGGAAGCTCAATTTAAATTCATTTGGTAAAATTCGGTGAAGGTAAAATTAATGGCTTTCTTTAGATGATGATAATCAGTATATGGGGTTGAATAATCCAATTATCTTAGTGTTATTTGCCTTTTTTCCACAAAATTGCATAATTATTGCTTCATATTGCTCAATATTAAAATTTTAAGATTAACATGATAAATAATAGCGTGTTTCATATTCTTGGAGTTGTAACTAAGACATTCAAATAATCAAGCTTCAAAGACAATTTGAAACCTATATGACTAGTTTTTAATGGCTAGAAAATAATTGAGAGTTCGTATTAAATCTTATGATTCAATGAGTTCTTGCGTTTGACAACATACTTATCGTTACCTTCTACCCCAAACATTGACAAATACAAAAATTTAACTGAGAGATGTTTTGTGCCTCCAGTAATTTATTATTTCCGTAATGTTAGACATACCAGTGGCTATCAGAATAACAAATTAAGATAGCTGTAAGAAATGTTTAAACACGAATATCTGAACGGTTGTACCATCATATTAGAAGAATAGAATAGAATCAGCCTTGCATAACTAAGAAACTGCTAGCAATACATCAAGTTCTAAATGCTCAGCAATCGGAACTATACAAACCAACAAAAGGTCAATATTAAACAACCGATATTTTATAGCTAATAGATTCCAAGTCAGCAAGAGGAAATGATAACATAATTTATTATATCTAGATAACCATAAAAATCTATTGCCCCCAGTGATGAATCTCTCTTTTATTACGATTGCAGTGATCACCTGAGATTGTTGTGGAGACTTTGTAGTCAATGCAATCAAGAAATATTCACCAAAGAATGTCATACCATCACTTCTAATGGAGTAACCTTCTCAAATAAACTGTGATGATTAAATGAACTATAAATTAATCTTCCTTCCTCCGAGATATTAAAGTTACATTGAAAGGGACATGAAAGTGTATATGCTCATAATTGCAAAAAGTCACTATAACCGTTTTTAAGGGAGAGAGTACTAAGTCATGCTTTCATTACGTCAAAACATCCCCCGGATGGGAAAGGTTTCGTTCTTGTGAATGAGTCCTATACCTGACCCAATTGATGATCCGCCGTGTTCACTAATGGCGACTTGGGGCATCTAACATATGTCGAGGTCGTTATGTCATTCCATTGGTGAGCAATGCAGAGGAAGATGTATGCTCAAATGTCGACTTAATCATTTGGCCGTGGTTCAAAATTACAAGACGGTTGTCTGTCCTTTAACCAGCTTACACTGGGTAAAAATAGGAATCTGGAAATTGGGAAATGTATAAATGACAGCAATACAGCCATTTTCAAATGACTTCTTTAACAACTTGTAGCGTTTTCTGATTTATTTGTCGTCAAGCGTTTTTGTCAATTATTGGCGTAAGTTACTAAAAAAGAGGTAAGTAGTTATTTTGGTTATTCATACATGTGAGCAAACGGACGCTGTGTTGGAGAATGTTCCTCAAACAATGATTGATTCATTTGTTATTTTATCGTGCCAAAGCATATATTTTCGTACCATGTGTGTGTGTATCCTATATCTGCATTAAATGAATGAGTTGATTTACATTATGTATCCCTCTCCTATTCTTGATAATTTCATCACGAATTACTGATTAATCATTAGAAATTCCATTTTGTGCGATTTAATATTCTTGGAAATATTATTATTGTAATATTCAGCATTAAAATTATTATGTTAATTATTTTGACAATTTTAAAAGGTAATTTTAAAACTGAATATTGTACTAAAGCAAGATTCTTTTCTAAATATATCGAAACTTCATGTGTAAATGAAAGTACAATATTATGCGTCATTAGAAATTTATTTAAACCTTATAGTAAAATATATTTACCCATAAGATTCTTTTTGGATTTATAATTTAATGTGTTTAATCTATCTAATCTAATTTAATCTATCTAATTTCTAAATTGTGTAATCTATCCAAATTCTAAATTGATGTGTGATGAAATCTAAATTGATGTAAAAAATCAATCAGCTTGGTAGCATTTTTATTTGTAATTACATAATTTGGATATTAAACTTTGCAGTGCTCTGATAGGTCTGTGGCTTTTATCAGTTCTTTCGTACACGTAGATGATAAACATAAAACGATGAGTTTTGTTTGCTATTTATTCATTCTCACTCATTTTAATGCAGAAATAGATTGGTTTGGGTAGAAACACTTGCACCTGCGGAGATTCCGCGTGATTATTTAAAAAGAAGAAGCAGGAATGTGTGCATCATAAGTGTCAGCTGCTTAAAAGTTATTGAGAGAGAATCACACGCAAATCTCTTTTTTCGCAACTACAAACTACTGCAGAGCGAGTTTGTTGCCTGGGAACAACTCTCTCCATTTCCAGATATAGAAAAGAAGTTTACTCTGCATGTCATTCAAAAGATTTATTTCTCGCTCGTGCAGTATTAGTTGTTATCATCAATAAAGTGTCAGGATTTTAAATCTCAAATTTTACGCACTTGAAAATGAAAAGAAAGAAATTGTGTCACAAAATAAAAAGTGTTATTCAAAGGAATGGAAAATACTGGCTCAGGGAAAAGTTTATTTCTATATATCGAGGTTTATAATTGCTCAATAAAAGGTTACTGTTGATGTATCAGAAAACTTCCCATCCCAGAGTTCAGTTAGGTGGAAGCAGTTGGAAAGGACCTTTGTAAATTAGAAGCGAAAGATACCCAGTACTTGACCAGCCACCCACAGAAGTATCATTTCACTTGGAGGACATTGCAACCAGCATTTGAAACGCTTTAGTGAACACTGCGTAGACCTTCATTCTAGTGGGGATACGAACTCACTACCTCTCGATAATGAGAACAACACGCTAACCAATCCTAATACTCAATAAAGAGTCAATTGAAATGTTAAAAAGAAATTTAAATTTATTCTCAATCTAAATTTTTTTTTACACATAAGCGTTAATAATATCTACACGTGCATTTGAAATCAACAGGTTATTAAATAAAACATGGTATAGTAAGATAAAGTTCTGTATGACATAGAGTTTTAAAATCGAGTTGTTAAAAGAATGAGATCCCTGGTTTGATCCAAATCTCTGCTGTACAAAGGGACATTCAGCCTATTCTTTTTGCATGTACTTCAGATAGGAAATAAATGCTCGAGGTTTCCCCGAATTTCTTTTCTAGTAAAGTATTAATATCGTCTATAGTTTTTGAAAATTAATATGTGATTTAGGAGACCGTGTATATTGCTCTCTAAATTAAATAAATTTTGCTTAAAAAATGCATCTAATTAATTAAATATATATAATTAAGCGAACCTTAACATGTTTGCAGATATGTAACAAGATAAAATTTAATAGATTTATTTAATTTAAAATATTTTAATTTTATATTGTTAATTGAGACAATTTAAAAGCTCTTCGTAACTACGAGAATATTTAATAAACCATAATTTTAGATACTTGTTTTATTAATTTTAATCAATTTTAATCATACGATTTTATATATATATATATATATATATATATATATATATATATATATATATATATATATATATATATATATATATATATATATATATATATATATATATATTACATTACATAAAGTAGGAAATATATTACATTATGTAAGATAGCATAACGAAAAAATAAACATAGCAATTCAAAGTAAAAAATGCATATATATATAAGTTTAATCTTTCCAAATATTTTTTCACTCTATTATAAGTACAAATTTATTATTTATACAACACAGTTGTAAGACGTATTCGAAGTTGTATTATCACATTTTTTAAAACTATGTAACTGTATTTTATCAAAATGGTATACCCTTTAAATATTTAGTGTAGCATCTTTCTAGATATAGGATACCAATTGCTTTAATAGAATTTAAAAAAATCAGATTTGCTTTTACTTTTCTTAAATTTATCATTGTGAGCTAAATCTTACAAATATTTTTATGATAAATCAATAGCACATTTGAATTTACACTTAAATTTATTGATTTATCCTCGATATACTTTTTCGTAAAAGTGTAATAAAAATATATCGTAAAATAAAATAAATATTTTTTAAAAATATTAAAAACACTTGAAAAAATTAAATTAAAAATTTTTTGTTTCATACTATACTGTATTTCATAAATATTCATTCATCAATATATTTTATAAATTTTATTTCAAAATTTACTTTATATATATATATATATATTATATATATATATATATATATATATATATATATATATATATATATATATATATATATATATATATATATATAATATATATATATATATATATATATAAATATATATATATATATAATGTATATATAATATATATATATATATATATATATATATATATATATATATATATATATATATATATATATATATATATATATATATATATATATTTACATTTATAAGAACACAGTTGACACAATGTGCATACGTATGTGGAATCGATTGTGAACTGTACAAATCATTAAAAACTTCGTAGTACCGAATCAACGCATTATATGATGAGAAGCATGTGTTATACGAGAGACATGTAATCGCGTTATATGAAAACGCGTTATTAATGTACCGTGTTATAGGAGGAATAACTGTACATTTAAAATTTAATTTTATATGGAAATATCTAAATGAAGAAGTTAAAATATCTTTCATCATGATAAAATAGAAAAAAAAAAAAAAAAAAAAAAAATATAAAATATACTTGTTACACTTTTAAATTGTCCTATTTGTAAGTCTGTTTCATCATTTCCATGTTCCTTATCACAAAAGCCATCTGACAAATGTGGTATACAGGATGTGAAACATTATGCAAATCTGTCCTCATTTCATTAAAGAATATAGAAATAGGCGCATCGATACCATCAAAAAATGCTGAATAAATTTTCCCATGTCTTTCATAAATTTTCTTGAAAATAGTAGTTTAAAGTAATTAAACATAAATTTTTAAACTTGCGTTTTTGCTGAAATATTGAGGACCCAAAATTAATTAACTAACCACTACTTAAACAAATTATAATTATGCAAAGCTAATGCATTTATAGCGACATAATTTTATAAATTTTAAAGAAGTGAACTGTCAGTATAATAGCAATTACTGAAAGATGTATACATCCATTCTGCAAAAAAATAAACATATTTGGTTACAATTAATGCTGAAGCACTTATTTTAAATTAATTTTAATTTATATATAAATAAAAAAATTGCTTATACTGAAGTTTAGTATGTTGAATTATTGTTAGAAAAATATTCATCGAGTTGTTGAGCTGTCTGTATACTGGAATTTTTTTTCTATAAAAAAGTATTTTTTCATATTTTATGCTGAAATACCTAAATGATTATTTTAATATCCATTATTTAAAAATAAAAAAGCATTTTATTAGAAAACATTTCTACGGGTTTTTAAAACTCCGTCACACACAGTTCAGTTTCTTTAGTTTTATAAAAATATATTATTTTTCGCAAATATGCTTCAAATCTCCTTACTCGAGTATTTTTCAAAATGTAATAAATAAAGATAATTAGTTAAGCATCCACACAATTCGATTAGTAAATAAAATTTTTTTCTACATTTGTTCTAATAATTTCAAATAATTTAAGTTTAATATTTTTATACTTTTCAGTCTGCACTCTTTTTAGGTCAGCGCTGAGTACATAAAAATCAATTTAAACTTTTCATTCAGCTGCCCGAAGGCATGAAAGGGTTAATCTCGCACATGTGGGGGAGCTTCCTTGAAATCTAAAAATTCCGAAGAAACAATCGAACTTTCTAAGATGAACGAGGCGGTGGTTACTGTCACGTGATCTTCATTATTTTATACGAATGCGTAATTTGAATATATTTTTAAAATAAAATTCATTCTGCACGTCAGATGTATATCAAAATGATTTCCCTTATTTTTAAAATTTCTAAAACAAAATAGATAAATACTTATTAAAATCTATGCCATTTGATTATGGATTTTAATTATAGATTTCATTATTTATTGACTTTCGTGACTTGATTATTAATGACGAAATTGATTTTTAAATTTAAAATATTGAACAATTTTTCTCACTCTTTTTCGTGAGATCTTTTTTAGGATCTACATGTATAATATAATTTTATCCTACAAAATTTATATATATATATATCCCTTTGCGTAACAAACATCAAAAGTGTAATCCTCAGTAAAATAAAGGATGACACAGTTTCCCTTTCTGTTGATGGGCAAACTCTACTTGATGGGAACAATAAAATCCCAGACTCCTCACCACGAGTTGTTGGTGTCGCTTGTTGGCGACAACTGGACATGACTATCTGCAAAGGCATCTGCATCGAATGGGTGTAATGGACTCTGCTCGCTGTCCATTGTGCAATCATAGTGATATGGAGGCCGCTCACCTCAAGAACTGCCCTGAAGTTTTAAAGTTTAGAACTGACAACTCTTTTGAGGCTACTAAAGGACTTTATTCTTGTTTTTATACTGGTTCATCTTTTTATTGGGCTGCTCGTCAACTAATGACAGAAATGCAGAGGACGAGCGTAGTATATATATATATATATTATATATATATATATATATATATATATATATATATATATATATATATATATATATATATATATATATATATATATATATATATATATATATATATATATATATATATATATATCTATATATATATATATATAATATATATATATATATATATATAATATATATATATATATATATATAATATATATATATATATATATATATATAATATATATACATATATATATATATATATATATATATATATATATAATATATATATATATAATATATATAATATATATATATATATATATATATATATATATATATATATATATATATATATATATATATATATATATATATATATATATATATATATATATATATATATATATATATATATATATATATATATATATATATAATATATATATACACACACGTAAAAATTAAAAAAACTGTTTGAATCCTGTTTTTTTTTTCTTTTTTACTTTAGACGCGCGAACAAATCACATATTTAACTTGCATCTCAATTTAACGCTTTCTAACTGTTCTTTAACAAAATATTTTACAGTTAAAGTGAGTTTTTTTTTATTGATTTCCATAATTTTTGAATTTTTTTAATCCATTTTCCATTTTTTTATTAGCATCATTCAAGAACTTCATATTTTACAAAACAGTTGTATACATTTGAAAGAAATAGGAATCATAAATTGTAATTTATTTCATTTCATTTATCAATTGAATTATTATTTATTTCAGTTCAACTATTAATTTATATTATTATTATTGATGATTTACGAGTTCCCCGTTTTAGAAAACTTGAATTTTTGTTGCTAAGGGAAGAAAATATTGCAAAACTTTTTTTATAAATATAGGAACTTTTGAATTGTAATTTTTCTGTAAATGAAATCAAATAAAAAATAATCATTCGGATTTAAAACATGACTTTAATGAGACTTTAGTGCTGTAATATACATTTGCATCAATGTAAGAGCTATCAAATGTCAAAAATATGACACTCCATTAAGTTAATTTGAATGTTAAGCATATTATAAACAATACGATTAATTATTAACTGAAAAAAAATAATTTATAACAAAATGTGAAAACATATCTAGTGTTTAATAATTATAAGAATATATCTTTAAAATAAGAAATTTAAGTTTAATAGCTTTTTAGATATAAAATTAGAAATATTTTAGCAATAGGTTAATGTTAAAACGTTTTTCTAAACATTAACCTATTGCGTAAATATTTCTAATTGTAATGTGGAAAATGTGGAAAAATGAATTGTAAAAAATTACTCTATAATAACTATAAGTTCTAGATTCCAGGATAAAATTTTTCATTCAATCATAAAGTTTACTTACTAAAATTGCTTACAACACTGTAAATAAAAGTAAAGCAATTCTAATGTGTGTGTGGGAAATCTATAAATATATAATATCATCATAATATTATACATTTTCATAAAGGAAATTCCAATAAGCATGCAAATTAAAAAATTCACATTTACTTTATTCTATATTTGAATTAAAAGATAATTTTTCCAAAATATATGTTTATAGATAATTATTAAATTTTATATAAATCCCCCTTGTAACACTCACTTTCACACACACAAAAAAAATATTAATTTTTGAAATTTATTCTTGCCCATTGACTAAGCAAAAATGTATATGTTTTATAACCATTACAAATTTTTCTCATATATATTTGATTTGTCTAAGAAATATCTATAACGGAAATGTCTTACAGTTTCAATAGTTTTGCTTAGTCTTTAAGATGTAAATCTTTTAACAATTAGAATATATAAAAGAAAAAATAAAACCCATTTTTTAATTTGAATTGCATTGGAAATTTTAATAATAGTTTTAATTTAAAAATTACAGGATATAAAATAAATATATAATATAAAAATAAATATATATTTTTCACTTGATATATTATATTCAACTTTCTTTGAATAGATTACAAGCAATTAAACTTTCAAAATTGTTATGATTTTCCATTTAGGAAAATAATTATGCATCATTCAATAAAATATCTTTGTCATAAATTACATTTATGTGTAAATATACCATTGAAAAAATTTCTAATTAAAACTTTAAAGTGAGTTTTTTTTAATTTTTCACATAAATTTTTAATTAATGAATTCAATCAAAACTAATAACATGTATGAAATATTTTATTAGTTCTTAAAATAAATTTAAATAATTAAATCACAATCAATAACTGAAAAATTGAAATATACAAAAATTTAAAGAAATGATGTCATATTAAGAATCATTATTAGTCTATTTGATGTTTGAAATTTCATAAATTATTTGTAACTCAAAAAGAACAAAAAATATTAATAAAGCTTACTTTAATAATAGATGATTAAGATTTGATTCATAAAAAAAACTATAAAAATCACATGCAAAACAAAAGCAATTAAAATATATATATATATATATATATATATATATATATATATATATATATATATATATATATATATATATATATATATATATATATATATATATATATACATATATACACATTTCATAGTACAAATAAACAAATTATCTTTTAAAATGACAGTAAAAATTAAATCTTTTAAAAAAATATTTTCAAGAGTAATTTTAACTCGTAAAATTTTTGTTCTTAAACATTAAAATTCAAAAGAATTCTGAATGAGTTATTTATTTCTCATTACAAGAAAAAATAAATTTAATTTTGATAATGATTAAACATGAAAGAATATTCAAGTAGGTTTTGCTGCTGCCAGTGCGTACGCATTTAAAACGTGCAATAAATAATCAATAAGTGATATCTCAGAGCAGTTGTCTGCAGGAATTGGTACTATGTCTACAATTTCTGATAATTCATTTAATCTGTTGCATAATTCAAGGAGATTAAAATCGAATGATTTTATAAATGCAATGGATGATGTGGACACTGATGATAATCTTCCTGCTATAATCGAATTTTCAATATTTTGAGTTTCATTTCGTTGAGATCTGTAATGGCTCAAATCAAGATCAGAATTGATTACATCTTTAATTTTTGAATTATTGACAGCAGTTAAGGCATCGGAAAGATCGATTTTAGAGGAAAATGTCTCATTTGCTGCATTCGATCCATTAGATTGTGAAGTTCCACCATTTATAGAGCTTAGTGCATAAATTTCTGAAGCTTCAGAATCGGGTTCCTTAACAGATTCTGTAACATTTTCAACTCTTTCTACAGGATTTGTCGGCGAGTTCTCATCATCACTGCTGGAAACACCTTTAGAGAGATCACCAGTTTTTAAACTATCGCCATCATTAGCTGATGAGTCAGAGCTCGAAAGTGCTTTCAAACTTTTATCAATATTTTCCATAAAAAGTGCAGCCAGCTTACTGGGATTATCAATAGCATCAGTTAAGTTCTTTATATAAGGGTCTGGAGTAGCAGTAGTAAAATCTGTTGTTGACATAATAGATGTCAGGAAACCATGTGAATCAGTAATCTCTGTCAAAACATCCGCAGAAATAGATGTGTACGGTATAAAAGTTGAAACAGATGTGAAGTTATCTGCAGTGACTGATGAATCTTCTCTTAAGACTGAAGAATTATTATGCAAAAAAGGACCGACTTCCAAAGGTAAAGAGTCAAAATTTTCAGATTTCACATTGGTATTGTTAAGTTCAGGAGACGTAACTAGCGTTTGGTTTACAAATTTAAAATTTTCAGTTTTGGAAGTGAATCCATTCTCAGGTAATTTTACATTCTCTACAATGGAGACATCAGTATATTTTGGCGGTTCTTGAATTGGAAACACTTCTACAGATTCAGACAAATTATAATGAGTAAGATAAGTTCTTTCCGGATTTGAATTTTCAGTAAGAGGTGCAGAATTTGACGAACTACTTGATGCCATTCCAGGATTTGGAGCATCATAATCTAAATACTGCACATCTGCTCCTGGCTCTTGTTTCTTTAATGTAGAAACATCAGAAAAAGAAGGTGAAAGTGGTGAAAAATTATCTGCAGGAGCATCAAAAACTTGAGGTCTTTGAGGAACTGAGGAAATTTTTACATTAGAAGCTAACTTCCTTAGAACTTCTGCTGCTTGAACAGTTCCTAATAGTCCAGCATCAAAAAAATTGTTAGTTATTTTTTCAGCAACAATATCTGCAAATTGTGAACAAGCTAATTCGGGTCCTAATTCATCTATGGCATTTGTGACTGCAATAGCAGTATTTAGGGATAGAATTAGACCATAATCGGAAAGTCCTGTTTTAACTGTTCTTAATATATTTGGAAGTGCACTATTACAAAATAAATTCGACATTTCACGAGATTCAGATAACAGGCGGGATAATTTATCTTTGAAATCTTGTGAATTATTCTCAATTTGCATTGGGGAAACAGGAGAAGGTGCAATCATTGATATTCCAACCAATGGATTAGTATTTTCGAGTTCTAACTTTAGCCCAGGGGACACAGCTTCATCACCAGGTCCAAGCAATGCATAGGGTTGCTGTATTGGCTCTCGATTTCCTTTAAGAGTTTCTAATTTTCGTAGCATGCTATTGGCAATCTGTGTTCCATCAACAAACATCAAATTGTGAAATCGCAAAACTGAAGCAATTGCTTTAGAAATAATAAATGCATAATTTCCTGCATTGGTATTCAAATTTGTAGACGATATATCATTGACAACTGCATTTATGGCATCATTAACAACTATTCGATCGAATGCATTAAGTCCTGCTTCGGTGATACTCGATGAATAGCTTTTAGCGATTTGTTGTGGCATTCCAACATGAAAAGCATCCGCGAAAACTGGAGAATTTAAAAGGATATCATTGATCATTGATTCAAGGGATGAATCTACTGGAAAATGTCCTTGATATTCTGGTGGGGGTGGTAATCTTTCAAATGATGTTAAATCTCTTTTGATTCTTGTAGCAAATTTTGAGTCTAACTTATATGTCTCCGCCTCTAATTTTTCATCTTTTTCAAGTGGCTTCAAATCTTTTTTCTTCGTGTTACGCACTTCTTCAACTTTAGATGGAGGATAAAAGGCCAAAACTGCATTTCGCATTTCGGAATCGAATTTCCCAGTTATTAACAGAGAACATCGTTCAATGGCTGAAATTAAAGCTGTTTCACGAGTTGATATCCAAGAATCATTTATCATCACCAAACCAACCAAATCTCTGGAAAAGTAACGAATTTCTTTTCCCTCATTTATCCTTTCTGGATATTTCTTCATTCGATCGGTGTGTTTTTGCAGCATTTTATTCAACAAATTGAGATTTTTCATGTTGAAAAAGGGATATGCGGACAGTAAAGTAACAACACATTCTTCAAATTCTTGCACTGGGGATGTACTTAAATTTGAAGTACTGCAAGAGACATTTAAAAATCCACAAGAAATAACGAAAATGTGAATGGCAATGTATAAATACTCCAACCCCAGTTTCATGATTGAATTATAAGCGGATTATAATTTTCACTCTTCCAATATGGAGCAGAAAGAAGTGATGTGATGTTCGTGACTGCAATTTGTAGATTAAGCTTAAACTGAAATCGTTATCATACTCCATTTTCTCTGTTTTTACGAGAAAAATCCCCTGAAACGTGACGTAGAGAAGAGAAACAGACAGCGGCTAATTAAACAGGGCAGTAGTACAATAAACTGCGTGGTGATGACATTCGAATCTTTCTAGCGTCAAATGAAAGATTTATTGGCTGTGGTTGAATTCACCACGATTTCTCTTTATTTAGGCGTAGCACAAAATTTTACTGAAACACTTTATCTTGACAATTATAACACAAATGAAAATTTTACTTGTTGCAAAGTTATTTTTTTAAAAAATCTTGTTTCTTAGATAAGATTATAGAATTCAGAAAACATTTTAAATATAACATCATTTTATAAAAATATTTAAGCATACTTACTAAGTATTATGAAATTCCACGATGGGTATTTTTTCATTTGTTTTATTCTGTAAACGATAAAATAATTGTAATTCACTTTTTCGTGGAAAAATATAGACTTCCGCGAAGAAATGAATTGTACCAGGAAAAAACGAGCCAGTTTTAACTCATTTGAACTAATAGAATTTTCAACTTCCAGAAGAAAAAATTAGAATTTGATTTAAAAAATCGGAAGGTTTAGTGTTTTCTTTTCATTTTCTTAATGATAAGAATGGGATTTAATTAGAAGCTATAAAATGACATCCTAAAAAATAGCTATAAAACAATATATTCATTATTAAAAACATTATAACTTTATTGACATAGAAATTATGACATTAAATTACATGATTATTTTATTTTTAAAGCGTATTTATAAAAAGCAATGCCACTTTAATCCAAACATTTTTCTTTGATTGTAAGCTTAAGTAAAACACGGTTATATATATATTTGTAATTTAATTTTCTTCTCTCAAAAACCAAAAACATACATATGGATTTCAATTATTAAAACTGCAGCGTTACTTCTCAAACTTTTTTTGTGAATCAATAACAACTCGAGTTTCATATGCTAATCTATTACTTGATGCTGATAGGAAATTATTTCATTAAATTATTGTTCTTAGCATATTCAAAAGTTTTCAACCTTTGATCAATGAAAGTTGTGGTTGTGTCTATCGAATCGAACTATAAAAAAAAATTAAATCCTTTTTTCACTTATGCATAAAATGCAAGTGCTTAAATTAGAAAAATATCCTTACATTTATAATATAAGATGTGCTTTTCATGTGAGGCAAATTTTTTAACTTAGGTTATCTAAATAAATATTGACAATAAATTAAAACATTGGGTGAGACAAAAATTCATCAGAGCCTTAAAAAATTTAGAAATCAGGAAGGAATAATGAAGATGTGATTATTGTTAGAATGGGATCACCAAGAAGTTTGAATTTTGTTTAAAAAAAATTACGAAAATCCAAATTCATTTCACTTTTTATTGCTTGATCATTCTTTGAAAATCCGTGTTTAAAATCTGCCTAAAATGTGCAGTAACCTATGAGCATTATCTCACTTTTGAGCGATAAAGACGATCCTGCATTGTTATGCAATCAGCTTAATGCGAGACGGTAAACCACATTATATCGCATCAATGAAGCCATTCCTGTTGTAAACATGGGATCAAAAGGAAGTAATCAGTTGAAGGTCATATAGTCACCAAGATCACCGGAACTTAAACAGACCGATTTCTGGGTGTGGAGTTAGAAATCATTTGCTTACTGTGCATCGTTTTCAACACTGTCCGAATTCTATTTCTTTTCCCATCTGGATTATTTTTTTGACAATAAAAGCCAATTGTTTTATGAGTGTGGAATCATGTTACTACCAGAAATATGACAAAAGATATTGGACTAGAATTTACAGTATACCACATTTAATTAAGTATTTATTCGCTATACGTTTTCACAAAAAACGAAATTACTCTCCGAACAACTCGATATCGATCCTGATATTCCTCCAAATCACTCCAACGTATTTCACGCTGTTATAACAGATGTTATGAATTGAATCATCAGTGTTGTAAATTGAACCAAGGGTCGCGTTGAACATTTGTTATTACAAGAATGAATAAATGAATGAATGAAATGCTCATTGTTTCAGGTTGTCAGCGCTTTCTCCCGTTGACTTACCAATTAAATTTGTTTTACACATTCAGGTTGTCTAGAACGTTTCTAAATATATACGCTCAAGGCAGCAAGCGATATTTTAATTCTAAAGAGAGCTAGTTGTAGCGATGGAATAGAATAATTTCTAAAAGTAAATTTAGTTTAGCAATGCAATATCTTAAAAAAAAAATAATAAATAAATAAATAAATAAATAAATAAAATAAAAACTTTTTTTAAGTTTTAATCATTATATTATGAGTATCATATGTTTACTTTTCCATTTTGGAATAATCTTTTTCTTTCTTTTTTTGTGTACTGTGTTTATAGTGTGAAAAAATGTGAAAAAAGTGCTGTCGAATCAATGATGGCGAAAAGATTGGAAAAGTTGAAAGCATATCCCAAAATTAGAAAATGCTTCTATTTTTATATTTACATAAATTAGTTAATATAAAATTATTATTTTTAATCATGAAATATGTCCCTTTTTTTACATGCAATCAAGGGGACAAACAAATTAACACACAACATAAAAAAATTTTACATTTTAAAAACAAAATTGTTCTTATGACTAATAAACTGTTAAATATCAAATCAAAATTTCTTTTCGTGAATTTAAGGTGTTAACATATTTCCAAAAATTAAGGTAAGTCTTCTCAATCAGTGCAAGGAATTAAAAGTTACATGACAATCAAAATAAACTTTAAGATTTTGTTTTATTTTAATGATAATCTTTCCAGGCACATTAAAAGGATTGACATCCTTTTGCAAAATGTTCCTTTTTCCTATTTCCACTTACTTATTTTTAAATAGTTGATTAAATATGAATATATATATTTAGTTCACCAGAATAGTTGATGGGGTTCTTAATTAAATGTTGTATATATATGTATATATATATATATATATATATGTATATATATATATATATATATATATCATAATTAACCCTCATAAAATTAAATTTATATATTAAAATTATTTTCCATCCTTTGCTTTTATAATTATAAAAAAATCACATAAAATAACTAATATAAATTTTTTAATAACATATTTTTCGTTTTCAAATGCTATTTGTTGTACGTGAAAGTATTAAATAGGAGGTGAGATATAAATCAATAATTTTTATATTCTTTTAACATTTAACTGTAGAAGTGTTTTGGGGAAAATGATATATTGTATTATATTTATCCATTATATAATATTTAAAACGTAGATGCTATAAAACATTGGAAAAATTTATCATAACATCTTAATATCCACTTAGTGTTCATTGTCTATTATCTTATACAATTTTTTTGATAATCGCTTTCTTATATAGTGAAAAAACAAAGACGTATTTTCAAAGAAAATAAACATGGTTAACATTTATATTGAAAATCATAATTTCATTTATTTAAAAAGGTAGAATATAAACGTTTATATAAAGTCAAAAAGAATGTCGAAAATCATTTTTGTTGATAAAGTAGTTCAACCATGTAAAGAACTTTTCTAACTAGTCTTTATATTTTATAATCTAGTGCGATATTAAAAGAAATATAAAAAAAGCACGACCTTTTGCACGAATGATCATTCTATTTAATGTTGGAAAGCCAAAAGGAATATCCTTTGGTTCAACAGTTCCTGTGGGTTTGATTCTCCATCTCAGTAATGCATATCTGTTGTTAGGAAAATATTGCACTTATGACTCCATAACCTAAAATAACTAGTCCTAGTATACAAACAAAAACCATTGAAAGGCAAACACAGCAACTAATACTGGAAAATAGTATAAACGAATAAAAATATATCATCAACTTAGATTTCTTTATTAGTGATTTATCATTCTGTTATTATGCATGAATGTGGTTCCAGTCAAAGTTATATAAATTTTATGTGAGAAAGAAGAATATTTTATTTAATCTGTCATTACTATATTTAACTATATATATCTGCTTAAAAAGAATTACAGAAAAGAAATAAAAGCAAGTCTGCAGGTTTTTTCCTACTTAAATATAAAAGTGAAATCATGTCTTAATCTTCTTGGCAAAAATAAATATTTTACAATTTTGGGTAAGCGATTAAAATTTTACTAGTGTGAACAGCATTAAGAGAGTATGAGCTATATTACTCACAATATAAAACACATACAGATGTTATGAAAAAAAATACAAATTTTTAATGAATCATTTAGTATACTTATTGAAATAAAATATTAAAGTGCATTAAAAATTAACTTTAAGGATTCAAATATTCTCATTTTAATAAATCACAGTAAAAATATACAAAGAAAAAGTAAATCAAAAGAATTTAAACTTTAAAATGCATGTGAAAAATATTAAATTAAGGAGGATATGTTTCATATTCTTGATAAGAAATAATTTAAAATAATAAATAATAATAGGAAAAAGAAAGATAACAAAGCATTTACCGATCCAAGACAATAAATTTTGCTACATTTCTATTATAATTCTATTTTGCATTTCTAATAAATTTAACATTTCTATTATAACTCCTAAAAAAAATAGCAACCCCTTTCATAAATATTTGCGTGTGTATTGTTCAAGAAGGTTTATATTTATAGAAACTACTTAAAAATAGTACGAATATTTTACTTACATTTTATAAACTAAATAATTAACATTTATTGACACAACTTATTTAAAGACCAAAATATATTTCTGATAGAAACTACTTAACTATCGCTTTGATGAGGGGTATAATAGATTAATTTCTATTAAAACAGAGCATTTCAAAGAGTGCAAATTAAATAATTATTTAAATAAAGAAATTCTGTTCATACTACTACGGGGACAAACATATTAAATCAGCATAATATTCTAAACACAAATATTAAAAGTTTTTTGGTGAAAGAAATCCAAACAGTTTACAGTATGAAAATAGCACATTGGGTTCAGAACAGTGGAAACAGGAACACAGACAGTGACTCAGTCATAATTCTTCAGTGTGTAAAGAAATACTTAAATTATTAATATGCAGTAATTAAAAAGAATAAAATTATTATTCAATTTATTTCACTTTCTACTGCTTCATCATATGTAAACTTTCTTCAGAAAATTATATCAATTATAATTGCTAATGGCAACAAATTACAATCCAAGTAGCAAAAAATGAGAAGTATAATTAGAAAATGATTTACACATTTTTTAATAAGAAATTTTATGAATATGAGGGAAACAAATGATAAAGATGGAATTATTATTTTTAGCGGTGATAAATGCAGTATAATATTAAATGGTACTTTGATTATACTGAAAATGAAGTCTAATAATGCACTTAAAACTAAATTAGGAAAAAAAACCTAAGTAAACACATAATTTAATGCACTAATCCTAAGTGAAAAAATTAAAGAACTTGCTTTGAACACAGAAATATCATCATGCAATTAATGGAAAGGAAATAACTGATTATCTATTTCCTATAGAATATACTAGAAATAGTTTACAAAAACACTTGTCTCATACAAACATTATTTAGCAGAGAAAACTATTTTATTACATTTATCAAAATCAAGATTAAATTTATCATATTTTTGTACATACCTACAACTAATGGACTTAGGCCTTTTATTCAGACAATAAGTATATAATTGAGAATATATTAATAGTGTAAATTTGAGATTTATGTGATTAAACATCAAACTACTGTTACTACTGAGCATCCTAGAATAGGGGTTCTGTTGTTGTTCTACAGTAATTTTTTTTTGCATACTAAGGAAAATTAGACCATGACTTATAGTTTAATATGGATTCTGCACCACTTCAAACATTCAAATTTGAGATGGGATTCAAACTCTCTAATTGTTGAGCCAAAGACCAAAGTGAAAACCATTTGGTTGCCAGCTCAGCTCAGGAATGGAGTAGCAAGGGGGAGAAAAAAAGAACAATTTAAAATTTTTTATAGTCTAATTTATTTATCAAATTTATAAAACAAAATATAATTTATAAACTTTACAATATCACAGACAAATTTAAGATTGCTTAGGCTTTTCACAAGCCCTGCCTCTCATTTTCCACTGTTCATGAATAAAACTAATGAGAGCTTTTTCTTTCCACCAGACACTGCAAAGGAAGGTCAGGAAACAGCAGGCTCCAAGCATTAAATGGATTAGCCACAGCTTATAATCTGAGCAGCAAAATTTTTTCTAAAGAAATATGAAAAATTGACACAAATAATATAATTTACATTTAAATAAAAGCTTTTTATAATATAATTTTAATGTTTTAAAAAAGGTTAAATACTGTTGATTCTTTGAAAAAAGGAAAATTTATACAAATGATAATAAAATCATCAATGTTAAGAAATAATTGAGTGTGAATAATTGGTTGCCTAAGCTAATAATCTGCCTAAGCTAATTGTACTGTTGATAGATAATTTCCCTATTATACTTGTATTATGGTGGATTTTATTTATCACATGACACATACAAATTCCTTATAATATAGTCTTTTTTATGATTATAGTATAATAATGCAGTATACATTCTCTTACGCTTCACGAGCATCTTATCTATAATATCTCTAAGTATTCTAATTCATTTGAACTAAATAAGCAATTTTCATTAAAAAATTAGAGCAAAGAAGAACATGGTGGCGGAGTGGCTAAAGGCAGCAGTATGCTAAATCGTTATATGATTGAAAAGTCGTATCGGTAAAATTTACTTAGACATTAAATATTTTTATGGTGAAAATATTCAGAATTCTATTTTTGACACCATTTAACATTTTTCAATACAAGAAATTCTGTAATTACTTCATTTTATGGGTTTTGTACACCACTACTCTAATAAAAATTAAAAACATATTAGTATATATATATATACCAGCTAAGAGAAAAAGAAATCCATTATTTTTATGTAAACTTCTTAACTATTCAACATGTTTTGGATTCCTTTCGTGGAAATGCCTTAAAACTGTTTCAGTGTCGCTCTTTAATTTCTGGGCAATGCCATGTCTATCAGCTTTGATCACATCTGTAATTTTATTGATATTTTCAAAGACATGTGTCCCCGCGCAAGGTTCAAAAATATTAGGACAAAGACAAATAAAAAACTATATATAATTTGTTATAACAGTGTCAGGGCCATACACACTTTTCATAATTTTAACCAGCTCTGGCTTGCATTTTCACCTTTATCAAAGAAAAACTAAAATATACCAAAATTTCTGAGTTGACATTAATTTCTAGCTCTCTGTAATTCCTAACTGAGTGGACCAAACAGAAAAAGAATTTTTAGTGCAAAATGTAACTTCTTTAATGAGCATAACTCTGAAATTGCATGGCTGAAAAATATTGATCACTACAACTTTCTATAGAAAAATAATGAATTATTTTTTCCCAACTTAATATATACATAATAAATGATTAATTTCATTATTTATATAGTAACATTGAAATATTGATATAAGAAATTAATACCTCTGTGACTGATGTTAAACAAAGTGATAACACTAAAGTTATCATTACTACTGAATTTGGCATGATTTTTCTACAAAACCAAAGCTTTGATATTCTGAAATAATCCTGAATGAAGAACAAACTGAAAGAAAAATACATTAAATTTTCTATATGATAATTTCACAAAATAAAAAAAAATTATAAGATATAAAAGCAGAAATACATGATATCAACTCACATAAGTCAGAGTACAGATGTCCAAGAATCAAATTGCAGAAAATAATTAAAAAATTTCCAGGAGATATTGATATTTCATGTTAAATATTTTATTTTAAAAATTGTTCTTAATCAAATATGCATACAATAATAATAACAATTAACAACAATTATTTAATAAAAGCAATTCTAAATTCTGTTTAATTTCAGACTCTTTTAAAACTACCGAATTTCACATCCATATTCTAGGCTTTTCCATTTCTTTATTCATTCATTAGATTTTCACATTTCTTGGTTATTTATATATGCAAATACAGGAAATATATATACATTTGTGTGGCTTTCCCAAAGTCCACTGGTTAGTGGAATTGGTTTTCCACCAGACATATAAAATAATTTATTTTAGCTTTTATTTTATTGATAAATAAATTCATCATAATTCACTTAAATTATATGCAATTTTCAGAAAAGAATATATTGAAAACATATTTTAACTCAAAAATTTTCTATTCAAATATCAAAGTTTAGAGAATTTTATACAATTTAAAGAAAACAGAAACAGAGAAAAAATTAATTAAAATCGCTTGTCTGATTGAACAACATGATGATGATTACTGCACTTCACACACATAAATCTAAATGCTACATCTGGTGAAGACTAAACTGGATTATCATGAAATTGTGGCTGAACTGAATCTTTATTTTAATCAACAGTTATGACTATAACAATCTAAAATCGATCGTGCCACCACTAGTGGTAACAGTGAGATATAATACCCAATTATGTTTTCAGACAATTTAATTAAAAATATTAATATATTAAAACAAAAAAATTTATAATATTTTTCAAACGAAAATAAATGTGTCAAGGTAAGTAAAAATTGCTGGAGTGATTCGTGGTTTTCAAAGATTTAAGTCAAAATTCCAGAAGTTCAAAAAGCCCTTAAATTTTTTGTTTTGAATTCCAGGAGTTGTATGAACTTTGATAAAATTAAGTATTAAATAAAAGGACTGATTAATATTTCTACTGATTGATTTTTTAAAAATTAAGATGAACTTAACATATCTCAATTAGCAATAACAAATGTTTTACTAACTTGACTGTTTCAAACACATAGCATATTCCTTATTTCTTCTTCAAAAATGAACAACAATGAAGTATGTTATATATACTTTAAATATATGGAATTATAAGTCTTTAAATTCATCTTTTTAAAATCATATTGATTTTTAATGCACAAAAAAGTTAATTAAATTATAAAATATCAATTTAAAATTATACATTTTTAATTACCTTTATTAGTAAAATTTACATATATCTTTATACTAAAACATTAAATATTTGACATTTGGCATTTTGAAAATATAATTAACTTTATTAACCTTACATGGGATACCTTTAAATAATTTATTTATATCAATAGAGCTATAAAAGTGGAATACATAATAGCTAAGTTACACTTACTTCAATACTGTGTAAAGCAACATTTTATAATTTCTATTTATAAATAAATAAAGATATTTCATTTCAATTACAAACTTATCATATGAAATATTAAATCTTTAAATTAAAAGTAAAAACAAACTATATCTTTAAAGTTATTTTACCTGTGAAAAATGCGAAAAAGCATATTCAAACAATTTGCTAATATGAAACCAACGCTTCCAAATACGGAGACCAGTCCATATGATGCTAATAAGAAACCAACGGACAATATAACAAGATTTTTATTGTACCTAAAAATAAAATAAATGTAATTATAATATTTAAACTGATTGAGCACTAGAAAATTAAATAACAGTCAGAAATATAAAGGTTTCCTTTTGTATTTCTGCAAAAGAAAATTAAATTACACTGTGTTTATAAAATAGTTTACTTCATTAGACAAATTTGACATGTTTAAGAGTATTTGATTATTGGAATTAAATCAATTCATAGAATTCCAAAATTAGTACAGAAAACAAATATTGTTATTAATAAATTTTAATTTAAATAAAGTTTGTAAATATAAAATTAAAAAAGTTTTTATATTTTAATTTAACTTGAAACACATTAATTTTAAAATCCAAACTGAATCAGTAAATAAGAGAATTTTAAACACTTCTTGTAATCAAGGTATCTAATGAAAATATTTGAAAATTCCACTAGAATAATTTCAATATTTAATTAAGTCACAATGATCACTGAGAAAAGAACTGCATAAATAGTTGATTTATTATAGTTATTTCCCTCATTAACTTAAATGAATTACAATTTTGGGAAAAGGATTCTTTTAAAGATCTATACATTTATCATAATTTGGATAGAATAGTTGTCAGTGCTATCAAAAATAAAATGTTTTAATTTTTATTTTATAAACAACCCATTTTAATACAAGCAATATTGTACCTATTTTACATTTAATACTGTAAAACATAAAAGGATTTTAATATATATTTTAACATATTTAAATACAGAAATAACAGTTAAGAATATAGGAAAAGCAAATGTAACAAAACATTTAACATTTACTAATAGAAGCTAAAAAATATAAAATCACATGAAAACTTCAGGTATTTTACAAATCACAAAAGATCATAAAACAACATATTAAAAAAATTCTCATCAACATTTTTAATATTTTGTGGCAAATTTGATATTTAATTTATTTGAAGAGAAGTATCTTAAATTTATTTATCTTGGACTGATAGTTATTGAATTATTTTAAAAGCAATTTTCAATTTTTATTAAGTAAAATAATTAAAAATCTATCATATATTTCTATCAGTTTTACAACACAATAACTGTATTATTGGAATTATTATTTTTTTTAACTTACTTCAAATCTCTAAATGAATAAGAATAAGAAAAATATACGATTCAAATTTTTAATAACAAATTAATCCTTGTTTCTTAAAAATTTTTTATAAAGTAATTATAAGACAACTGATTAAAATTTGTAATTACTTGAAAGATTGATGAAAATTGAATATTTTGAATGAAAAAACTACAAGTTACAAAATGAAAAGGTATAAAAATTTATCAGTAAATTAAATGATAAATTTTAAAGATTTTACACAAAATATTATGCAATTTGAAATGTTTGAGCAAACTCTTTTATATTTTCACTATAAAGAAATTGAAATAAATAAATTGATGTTTAATTTGTGTAAAATTTGTACATTAATAAATAAAAAAATAATTACTTGTCAATTTCTGTATGAGACATTACAGCAAACTTAAATCCTTCAGAAATACCATTTACTGCTATTAGGAAAACATACACACAATGCCATTGCATTAATGTCAAACCTAAAATTATAAAGCAAAATGAAAATATAATTCAAAACAACTCTATAGAAGAGAAATAAAAATTTTTGCAGAAAAATTATGATGATATAAATCGCAAAGATATAGAGGAAATAATCATAGACAGAACTTCTTCTTTTTAAAATTATTTGTAAGAGCATGATATTTTTAATCAGTTCATAAATTATTAGGCTCTTAAAGCAAAAAATATAATTCTTGCACAGAAAAAAGTTAAGTACACCTTTCCTTAACCTAAAACAACCAACAATGAAAATCCTACCCCTGTATATATGAGAACACAATTAAGTACAAATATAAATAATTAACTAAAGGTTAATTTCAGAAAGCAATTTCTGTTGTTTTCATTTTGAAATGTTATACATTTTGAAAGAGTGATTGGAGAAAACTAAATAAGCAATGATAGATTTTAAAGTTATATTTAAAGTGTTAGGATAATTTTATTATATCTGTAAGGGAATAATGTTGCAGTTCATAATAATGATTTTTCTTACAGATAAGAATTTTTGATGACAATAGTTTTGCTATCTATTTCAAATAATGCTTTTAGAAGAACCAAAAAAAGTGTATTCCTTACTATATTTCAATGCAATGAATCATACCTTATAGCAATAGCAAATATTTGAATAACACTATATTTCTAATTTCATTAACAAGTAAGTAAGTTATTTATCAGAAAATTTTCAGATGAAACATATAAAATGACATATTAAAAGAAATTATCTTTAAATTACTTATTTTCGCTTAACATTTGAATAACTAAAAAATATGTAATCCTCAGTTAGCAAGCAAATTTGATACTTTTTATCATAATTAATAATTGTGTTATTATTAAAATTATGAATATTTATCTTGATACAGTAATTTTTTAAAATCAAGCTTCATGGAATGAAAACTTTAGAATGGTCTAAATTTTAATATTTTCATACAATGTTGATGTATGATGTTAAAGAGAGTTGAGAGTAATATATTAAAAGATAAGGTATAAAATAAAAGTTTACATTTTTAAAAGCAATTTTAATAAGTTAAAAGATTTAAAAAATATATTAATTCAAAATAATACCACAACATTTTTAAAATTTATTTTTGCAAGAACAATTTTAACAATTCACAGTTTATTAAAAAAATTATTTTGATTTTTATAATGTACTAAAATATTTGTAAAATGTTGATAATAAAGCCTAGTTTCATAGTAATTGTTAATTATAGTTTTTCTTTGTTCCCTTCAGCTGAAAACAAGGAAAATGAAAGAGCATTTTATGAACACATAATAAACTTCTGATACTGAAAATTATTTATGATATATTAGTAAGTAATAGAAGTACTTCAAGACAACTTGTAAATTATTTCCATGTTTTATTTTTGGGTAAACTTTATATTAGAAATCTAAAACAATGAGTAAAGAATTGATTATTGTCATCTATCATTTTATCTCCACATTACTTTCACACTTTAAAAGGCATTCATAAGAAGCAGGAATAAAATATCTATGTTAGTTTTCCTATAACAAATTCATTGGAAATCTTCATATATGTACTAAAAACATCAACTCTCAAAAAGTTATAATACATAAACAATATATCAGACTTTTACATTTGATTTGGAATATGATATATAACCTCCAAATATTATTTTTATTTGCTGATATTTTTACATCTATGCTCAAAATGCAAATAAATAAAATTTAAAAAAAATAGAAGATTTGGGTCAAAAATAAGTCATTGAATAAAATTTTATTAGAAAACAATCCCATATATTGAAATCCCAAATTTCATTACTTCAGATAACAGAGAGCATATAAACGGTAGCCCAAATATAATTTTCTTAACTGATTTGCTTGTAGTTGAACACAAAATGTAAAAACTTTAAAATTGCACATAAATATAAAGTTGATAATTTGATTTCAGCTTTCAGAAAAAACTAAAATGTAAAATTATAGGCAAATTAATGTATTCTTATTAGAATTTAAATATTTACATTAATCAATGTTAATAATATTCATACAGCACCTGGATTAAATTCATTTTATTGTTTTATAGCAAATTAACTATATATAACTGCTAAAAAATTATTCTTTTTCCATTAATTTTTCCGTAATAAAATCCATAAAAATTAAAAATGTTTACAAAATTAGAATTTTCTTACTTTCTAAAATAGATATTGTTTTTATTTGCAAAGTACCAAGTAATATATTTGTAATTAAAATCAAATATCTTTTGTAAAATCTGGTATTTAACATTACTGCTATTACTTTCAAATGAAATTCACAAATTACTACTATTCTTTATTTCTAATACATTTAAGAACAATCAATTTGAAAAATAAAGCAAATATTTTATCCAATCACTTTTAATTATCCTAGATCACCAATTTAAATAATATTTCAAAAGGTTAACGCTTGATACAATTCAGATGTGAATGGATTGTATTTCTAACACTCAAGAGCACTTGATCACCTTTAAAAAAATATATTTACTTTATAACATCCTTTATACTTTAAATTATTCTAAGCACTCAATTTATATTATTAGAATCAGTATTTTTAATATTTTTAACTTAGCGCTCATTTTGGACTACATAAAACTAAATTAAACATGGGGGCATGAATTTTAGTCAAAATATTTGGCTTGAATTGAGACGAAGTCATAAAGTTTTGTTTTCTTTCCTTTTCTCAAGAAAAAGAAATACATTAGATAATATAAATTCTTTTCCCTCCTTAAAGTTTTTTTTTAACATATATACAGTATTTTATGATCAATACCCAGTCACTTCAAGAAACTAAGGAGAAAGTTTTTATATTTTCAGATTAATTTTATAATACTGAAAAACAAAATAATTTTAATGCTTGTCTGTAAAATCAAACAAAACCATATATTGCATGGCCAAGCAATACAAGTTTGAAATAATGCTACAGAATAAATTAAATGGTAATTGTAAAAAAATACATCAAATTTAAGAACCTTGCTTTTCAATTTAGACAAAACAACATAAAAATGAAATTTGATAAATTTATTATACATAATAATTTAGTAAATCTTCAATTATAATAATTTTGCAATAAGAAATAATGGTATATATTACATAACTTTAAAGGATAAGAATGAAACTTAGTAACAATTCATTATTCCATTAATTAATAAAATATTATTTAATGACCTTATGCATAAAGGTTAAAAGGAGCATAACAGACACAGGTTAAAAAGAACAAAACAACAGTAAATGTAGCAAAATTCACTAATTTTTTGTTGCCAAAAATATTTTTAAATTACTTGGCAAATATAGGTTGATGTTAATGGCAAAATTTATAAATTAATTAAAATTGATTTTTAATTAATTTGTACCTGAAGGATTAAACTTTTTTGTGACATTCAGTACCATTGGCTTATTTAATATTTAATGAGATAAAATCGAAAAATAAATATAAGACTACATTTATCTACTTAATTTTCGACCTAGTTAGAATTGTATTTAAATGTATAGCTACTTCCATTGTCATAAAAATAACTGAATTATGTTTAGTTTGAGGGTCAAAAATGGATAATCATTCAGTCTGTTATGCATTTGCAGAATTTAACTGTGTCAAATGAATGAATTTCATTTCGTTTATTGAGAATTTTTAATTTTATACCACAGAATTTTTATGTTAACCTCATTACCTAAAAATTTCAAAAGTTGAAAATTTGATTACAATTTTTATTATTAAAATATATCATTTTTATGACTCATTTGATAAAATCTAAAAAATATGATTTTTTGGCATTTTAATAACTCATAAATTCTATTTAAATACATCTATTTTTTAAATACATGTCCTTAAATTGAATGGTAATTATGATCATTCATTTCTTAAATTGATGTCATAAACCAGGGTTTTATAATTAAGAAAACAATTTAAAAAATTTTATTTGTTGTTTTATAATTATAATCTTAAATTTCAAGAGTTCATTTTTTATAACATATTTCCTTAAAATTCATTGTGTTTTTACAAATCTTTAGGCTTAGTGATTTAAAAATACTGCCATTTTGTGTTCCTATTGCTAACATGATTGTTAGAGCTGATGTAAACAATGGTGTAAACATAGTGCTCACTTTTACTTGAATAAAATATTTGCAATTGATATAGTTTAGGAAAATTAACTTCTTGACATTAAAAAAACATTTAGATATTCACTTACCAATTCCTACACTTAATTTGGTGCCACCATACAGTTGTAATAATAATTGAGAGTATGAAAATCCAAATACCAAAATGGACAGACCTATTAAAACCATCAACTTTAAAATGTTTCCTAGAACAGTAAGGCACAAAGTAATATTTTCCTGCAATGAAACATTTCAATTAGTTTCAAGATATAACAGGAAAAATTCTATAATGAAGTAATAATTTAAAATATGAAAAAATATTCTCAATAAATTATTTCTTAATTTGCAAAGAGGTTTATTTCCACAAATAATCAAAAGTGAATGTACTAAAAAATAATACTAAAAAAAAGGAAATATTTCCATACTTTAACTCATATCTTAAAACCTCAAATTTAGAATCATTTTTAAATAAACTTTATTACTTGAAAAAAAAATTAATTAAAAATATTTCTTTAAGAATAGAAATTAATTCTAATATAATATCAACAATATTGTAGATATTTTGTTATACAAAATACCCATTATCTTTATTAATTGATGTTGGTTAGTCATACATAACATTAAACATGATTTTTTTATGAGCCACATTTTTCTTTTAAATAGAAATGTCCTTATATAATTGACATGAAATGGAAATACTTTTTTAATAAATAATTTAAAGAACTTACATAACACATGCCATAATGTGTGCATAAATATGTGTAATATATGTACAAATATGGATATGCATATTACATATATATAAATTGTCCTCTTAAAATCTATAAAAAGATTTCACAAATATGATCACTAATGTATATCATTAAATAATAGAATCTGCTTTTACAGACATTAATCAATTGTATAAATAATAAGGAAACTTTTAGTGTTAATGAGTTTATACTTTTTTATATTTACTTAAATTAAATGTAAGAAAATAAACTTTGTCATCTAATGATTATGATTACAGTAAAAGCCACCAGAAGAAATGAAAACTTCATGTATACTAAGAAATGAATAATAAATTTTTGCCAAGTATTTACCTTCAAAATCATTATCTTTTAAAAACACTATCTAAATTTTCAAAATGTATTCTAAGAATTTAACCATAATCTTGCATTAAATTTAGATCCTTTTACATGTCGGTGTAATGGATACCATGAAAATTATTAAGTTTTGTTACTGTGTCCATTTGTATAAATTAATTATCATGCATAACTGTGTACAATTGAATTAGAAATGTGTATATAATTGTATTAGATAAATGTAAACATATTTTCTAACTGATCCATAAACATTCATTTACAGTAATAAAATTTAAAATTCGGTGTCTGATTGTTTCTTTATTTAATGAATGTATTCACCAATATTTGTAAAAATTTTATTTTTCCTCCATTTTTTAAATCATACTTTTTTTGCAAACAAAAAATTTCCCATAAGCTCATTTGTATAACCTAAATACAATTTTTTGTAAAAGTCTCAATTAAAATTTTTTTTATCTAAACTTAATATCAAAAAATAGTATATAGGATTTAATTTTGATAACTGAAAATTTTTAGATATTCAAGTAATGACTATAATTTATAGGATCATTTATGCACACACAAATTGAAACAATGTAGAATATTCTAGGAAAATCAAACAATACATACTCTTAGTTAGAAAATCTTTTTGAAAAATCAAGTGTGAGTAATATTTCATACAGATTTGATGCAACAATAGCAATATATCAATAGTAGTTAAATACCTGATATATAAAAATGCTTACAGGGAAGAATTTTTACACTATATAGACTTAACTGATAAAATTGAGAAACTAAGTCTAAAATCCAGTATAATTTATAAAGCTACCTCTAATTCTCCAAACATTTTGAGGGAAAGAAGTGATCATTTTAATAAATCAAAGGAGTGTAATTGTTCCAGGTTAGAAATAAAAAATGGAAATTGTCTAAATTAAGTTCTAGATTTTAGTCAGATAAAATTATAAAACTGAGTTTTTAACAAACACTAAATTTTCAGTCAAAATACTACACAAATATGTAACTTTTAACTATGAAGTTAATCTATAACAAGAAAAACAATTATTAAAATTATATCATATTTAGCATTAATAAAAATTGAAAAATTTCATAATTATTGAACTTCTATCGTTATGTTTCTAACATAGATTCATAAATAACATCCAAATAAAAATGGAATTGCTATATTAACTCAACTGTTTAAAGAGAAAGTGAATGTATGCCCCAAGAAGATGCAGACTGCTGAGAATACATGTATTTTCAAGACTCATTACATGCATGTGTGATAGCATAAGAGCACATTAAAAATGATTATTCACATCATGCATGCCTCCAAACAGTATCAACATGCGACTGTATATTTTTAAAAGCACAAAATAAGAGAGCTTTTGGAATTAATCATCAAATGTGAAATGTGTATGGCATGGAGTATATGCCATGTAGATCGGTACTCCGATAATATCAAGATTTTCATAAAAAATGAAAGATTATGACCTAGTTAACTTATCACCGAAGAAGCATTTGGAGATGAAGACCATCACATGAGAATCAGTGAATCACCACATGAAAAACAGCATATGAAGTATCAATAAAAAAAGAAATGTTCATGCAAAGAAATGTAGTGCACAATACTACTGGAAAGGCTGCAATAGAAAAGGTTTGCATGTAATAAAGTGGCAAAACATTTGATCAAGGAGCAAAAGTTTCATTACAAACATGCCTGTTTTTATACATCCTATGCTGGATTATGAAATGGTGAACTAACTTCTTTCATTATCAATTGGAAATGGATAGTCAATGGAAAGTTTACTTGTCAACTGGAACTAATGAAGTCCTGATAACATGCTTCTTTGGTATTGAAGGCTTGCTTTTGAGCCAGTATACTGTAACAGTGAAATTATGTCCATAGGAATAACTACCAATGGACACAATTTCACTGTTACAACATACTGTGCCAAACTGAGAAAGAATATCACATGATGCCCTGACACAGTATGCTGTCACACAGGGTTATCTTCTTGCATGATAATGTTCATCCTCATGTGGCTATGATTTGTCAAACAGTATTATGGCAGTTATGTTGGGAGATTCTTTAACATCCCCCTCACAGGCTGAACTTTTTGCCATGACTACCATATCTATAATCCTCTAAAGAAAATCTGAAAGGATAGAGATTTACCAATGATAAAAAGGTCAAAGCTGAAGTTAAATTAGTTCCATAAGCAACTCAAGAGCTACTTCACCCTGACTACCCATGATCTTGTTGACCACAGGGACACTTGTTTGAACCTATAAGATTTATTTTTAGCTTATTTGTTATCTGTACTATTTTCTTCTTTAATATATTAATTTATATTAATACCATTAAACTATTTATCAAACAAATTGTAGTACCATATTCAATTGGGCAACTTACATATTGATGACTGACAAGTTCGATTGTTTTGTATTTATATGGTATCTAAAATAAGTTGCACTTTTAATCATATTTTCATAATTTTAATATAAAATAAACATATTTACTAAGTAAGAGAAAAATGAAAATAATCAATAAAGACATAGAAACAGATTATTTACTTGAGATTGAGAAGCTCTTTCTCTGGAAAGTAGCTGTGTGAACAGTAAATAAGCACTGTCTTCAATGGGTAGAAATATAAATCTAGCAGCCAAAGACCCTAAATTGTTAACAACATCATACAGTCCTGCAAGATTTAAGTTAAATATTACAATGTGTAAGAATGAAAAATAAATGGTATAAGAAGTTATAATACATTAGCAAAATTGTGTGTGGATTAAAGTTTTAAAATTCAATTTTCTTTCCTCAGAAATAAATTAGTTTTTCATTTAACAGTTGAAATTAAATTAAGTAAGAAGTATACATAAAAAGAGAAGCAGTATTTAATTAATGAGAACAAATTAATAATATCTTTTTGGTTGCTTGTCAGAAAGCAAACATCTTGAAATTTTTATTTAACATTTTAGGCAACTGACACAAAAAAAAATGCAATTAGACTTACAGTACATCTGGAAAAAAATGTTGGATTTTTTATAATAAACAGTAGAATTTACATCTTTTTCTTATTACATACAACTATAAAAATTGTTACCTACTACATTCAATCATAATACATGTAAAACACTTATCCTAATAAATTTTAAAAATAACCCCTATTATAGTAAATAACAAACACTTTACTAACAGTGACTTTTCATCCTAGGCAAATACCACAAATTTATAAAATACATATTCATAGAAACCTTTCTATTCAAATAGCACAATAATTTCCTTGTTGGAAAATAACACTGAAAATTGCAACAGATTGTTTTATACCATTTATTAAATTTAAATAAGCAAATTTTACTACAGACATGATAATTTTCGATAAAAATTTAATTTTAAACAAACAATATATGCATCCTTAAGTAAATATACTATATAAGGTTGTGGGAAATTCTATCCATGGAAATCAGTGAAGGCACTGTATTTGTTGAATTATAGTTATCATTTGTACAAAAGATTTAATTCAAATCAATAAAATTTTATATGGATTCAGATTTACAGCAAACATGCACACACAGTTATGAAGTTAGAAATGTAGTCAAGACTTTTAATGTGAAGGGTAAACAATTGCAATTCTGATTATATTGGAAGGAAAAAAAAGGGAATGATCATAGGAACTACACAAATAATTTTTAAGATTTAACAATAATTTGCTTAAATTGAATCAGCTCTTTCACATAATAGTAAATACACTTTTAACCTCTTCGCGACGGGCGGTGCATAAATGCATTTCGTACGGACGAAAGTGAGGGCCGGGCGGTGCATATACGCATTTTAAGCTGGAACAATTTTTAATAATCACTAAATGGCACTATGCGTCCATTACATTTAAACTGAACGTAATTTTAGTGTTCTGACCTTCATTTTTTTTTGTATTCCTGCTTTTTTTGGTATTTTGATTATCAGCTGTAGGTGGGGAGAGAGGAAATCTCAATGTAAACAAACACAGCTCGGCTCTTCAATTATCCACGTGATTTAAGCATTCTCGCTTCTGATAGCTCTGGGAACACTTTTTTATTTTGTTTTCCCTACTATTGGAAGTCTTTTAGGGTTTTAGCGTCAGTTTCGTTACAGTTTTTACTGCTTTCAGTTATATTTGCTCACTTTTCTTGTTATTTTGAAAATTCTCGACTCCAGATTATTATGGCGAGGATTATCTGGTAGGCATTTTCCTATCTTTAATTTGAACAAAAAGGGAGAAGAAAGTCACAGAAAGTGCATTGTTTGCTCACAAACCGTGATGAAGTAAAAGACACCACAACGAACATTTTATACTTGCAAATCATGCAATGTCGGTCTTTGCGTTTCTCCGTGATTTGAGATTTTCCATACTCAGTCTTCATTTTAAATTTTGTTATTTTTTCTTGTAAATAGCCCTTGTATAGTTTTTATTAATTTGCAAATATGTTGAAGTGTTTTGTCAATTAAAATTTTGGAAAAACTAGAATTGCACTGTCGAAAATTATTTCTTAAAGTAAGCAACTTTTTTATATATATATTTTCACATAAATTGAAGGAAAAACATTATTTAAGTCTAGTTAGTTAATTTTACGAGATAGATTATGTGATAATCTAAAATGCTACCAAAAATCACGTCGATAGAACTTTAACTTTATTATTTACGAATTTTTTCTAAAGTTAGGCCTAGCGGAGAAAACCCCCCGTCCTGTAATATCATTCCTTTCACTTCAGCTTCGTCCTGAATGCGCGTCTTAAGCAAAGGCGCCCCATCGTGAAAAGGTTAAAAGAAATCCTTTTTGCAGTGAAACTAAACTTACAATCTAAAAATTTACATTTTGCAGAAAAGTTCCTCAACATGTTATATACGAGTTTATTTCATACAGAGAAATATTACACACATTCATTTGTATTTTAATTTTTCTAAAAAATCTAAAGTAATTTCTTAAACTTTTACAAATTGATAAGATAATGCATGTTTTAATAAGAGTTGCATACAGAAAGATAAAAAAAATTACAAATATATAAATGATTATTTAAGTTATCAACAAGAAATTAATTTCTAATTTGTAAATATTTATTTCTATACAAACTATGATCAGCAGACTGTACTATTCAGAGAAAAAAAATTAACGAATGATGTAAGCAAAATAGTCATTGAAATTGTATACATTTTCCAAATTGGATATTTTTGACAAACATATGTTAAAGCAATCAGAAAATAAGTGTAAGGATTAAAATTTTTATAAAATATTGGATTGTTCAAAATAAACAATGCATAAATTTATAGAATATTCTGAAACTTTAACCATTCTATAATCCTCGTCGAAAAGCTTTTATAATATGGTAAATAAAAGTCAGATTCATTTTAAAAATGAAATGAAGTAGAAAACTAAATATTTTCATCATTTAATAATAAATCATGAGAAATAAGTTTTGAATTAATATATCTTAGAGTGCAAACATGTTTGCATTAATTCTACTCTATACATAAAATTTTAAACAGTATTAAGTATTTCAAAACAGTTTACTTAAATCTTTGATTAAAAACATTTGTTACACAAGAAATAACTATACTTCACAAACATTGATATTATTTTAAAAGTCTTTGCTAAATTAAATTATATTACTCTTACCTGATAATATTATATTATTTTAATAGAATGAATTTCTTAAAAAAAAATTTATACCTTGATCAGCAAATGAAAGAATTCTAAAGAAAGTCATCATATAACGTTCACCTATAATAAAATAATAAAATTTTAAAACTAAAAACAATTTTCCAGAAATTTAACTAAGCAATCTATATAAATAAAATATCATTTGCATATGAAGCCTCTTTGAAGTGTTAAAACAATTCTTGAAGTCAATTTTAAAGTATATATAAATAAAAAGTACTGAATAAGTTAAACAATTTAAGGCATAACATTATAAGTAATCTAGCTAGTATTTCTACATGTGTGTGTGAATGTGTGTATATTAGACACAATGTAATATATTGAATTATATGAACTGTTTACATTAGTTTATGTATGTTAATAATCAAAGATTGAACATGCAATACAGAAGAATTGTATATCTATAAATATTTTATATAACTCTATCCCAGAATATGAACATGTAGCAACTAAATTTCTTCATGTCATCATGTTGATGATTTTGGGATGACATACATATCAAATGGCCACTATTGGGGCAATGTATAACTGTTAAGAAATAAATAACAATGTGTTTATAACTAAAATATAAAAGAAAAATAATAATTATAATAAATAGAAAAATAAATTCATAACATCTATGTACTTCATTTATTGTCTTGTATTGACTGAAAATTAATACTTGTAATAAAATAATACAAAAATTTTTATCTTAAGAATCATTTAATAAATCAAAATGTTTTCAAAGAAAATTTCAGTATATTTAAAAAAATATTTAGTACTTAAAGGGATAAGTTACAGTAATTGTTAATTAAGTAATATTCAGGATCAAACATAAATTAAATATTCCAGAAGAGTACTTTACAATTACTAACTAAATTGATTTTCATAAATGTTTCATATTCACATACATAATTTAAAATTTAATGTTACAAAAAGAATAAATACTTAATACAATATTTTACACATGAAGCACACTCAATATATAATAGTAAGCAGAAAATTTCCAACCACATAGTGAAATTCAAATCACGCTAAAGATGAACAATGTCACCAACCATTTAAATAAAAAGCTTTAAATAAATAAAATAAAGTTTGCATTTTTTCCTACTTGACTACAAAATAGTTCTCCAATATCTTGCAAATTACTAGATTAATACACATATGCATACCTACACACATCACATTTTTAAAAAAGTAATGACAACATTATACAAAATGAATAAAAGCTAGGATTACTGTCATGAATTACAAGGAAATTAATTTTAATCTTTTTTTTTACTATCTAATATATTTATAATACTAATAAGAAACATCAGAAATAGAAAAATTTATACCTTCAGTTAAAAGCTGTTTTAGCAGAGTTTGTTTGAAGAAGCTCCATGCCAAATGTATGTCCTCTAAGTCTATAAACTAATAAAAATCAAAATTTACCAGGACTGAAAATATGAAACATAACAAGTTTAAGATAACAAAATATGATATTCTACAGTTCATAATTATTGTGTAATTAAATTTTTAAATATGTTTTTAAATCAAATTAAAAAATATTTAACAAATATAAAATGAATAATTCTTCCTAGTTTCATTTCTTATTTTTTTCATGTAATGAATGAATACATAATATCTAATTATTTAGCAATGTAAACAAAAGAAATTTCAAATGGATATTATATAATGCAACATTTTTAGAGTGATATATAAATTTTCCTGTGATTTTTAGATACAGAAAATTTATTCTTAGATTCTTTTACAATCTGGGAATTACAAAACTGATTCAATGAAAATTTTGTAAGCATAATAGTAGCATTCAAAGTTTAAGTTGTAAAAACAGTTAAAGACTAGAACAAAAATACGGAACTATTAGAATAAAAGACCAATTTTATTAGTTTATTTTATGAATTTAAATATATTGATTTAGAATAAATAGTCATATTTTCTAAATATATTGTTAGGTATAAAATGTCTTACATTAGGTAAATGATCATAAAATAATGTGATTTTAAATGACTATATATATATATATATATATATATATATATATATATATATATATATATATATATATATATATATATATATATATATATATATATATATATATATATATATATATATATATATATATATATATATATGCTGATCTTGATAAATATTATACAAAAAATTTGCTTACCATAAAACAAAAATTTAGTTTTAAAGTTTATCTTCAGACCTTTTATTTTAAGTAAAACTTTAAAAGTGATTCATTGTTATAATTTGTTAACCAATTATAATGTACTTGACCCAAACAATTAAAAATACATTAATTCAATTAATTTAAAATTGCAATAAGTGCTATTAACTGTATTATTTTAATTATAGAAAAAAATTAGGATTATCAATCAAATAAAAGGGTTAAGACAAAAGAACTAGAACAGAAACAGAACTCCTATGTAACAAATTGTTAGCAATCAAGGCAAAAGTTCAACTAATATAATTATCAATATATAAATTGCAATTTTTGAGCATGCATTCTTGCAAATCTTACATATTGGTAGGCTTAATCTTATGACCAATGGGGTTGAACATTTGAGACTGTAATCATATCTGATATGTTTATCTATGGCCACTTTCATGAAATATTTTGCTGCAGTGAAAAATGCTACTATACTGGTTCAGAGTCACCATTATAGAAACAGCATCTCAAAAAATTTAAACATATTTTGTAAGGAATTCTAAATAAGATAAACGATTTTTATATCTCATTACTGTTTATTTTATAATATGCACCAGTTACTAATGGAACACAGTACTTGATATTTGACTGACTATCCCTTTAGAGGAAACTCCATTGTCTACTTAATACCATTTTGAATGAATTTATATTTATCTATTTAAAAGAAATTTTTAACGAAATATTTTCATTTTTTTGCAAAGCATTAAGTGTATTAGTAATGAACATAGTTAACTGATTTAAAGTATATCATATACATCAAATCTATTTAATGTTTGTTGAACAACAGGCTAGTCTCTCTAGTATTACAATGGAGATAAATAAAAAAATATGTCTGCAGATTTTTAAATTGCATGCAGAGGAATCACTCCATAATCAAGAAAAATTAAAACACAAGAAAATTAAGTTCATATTTTTTTTGAAAAAATTTCTAAAAGTTATTTTCTTTTTTATAAAATTAAGAATTATTTTTACAAGAGAAATTAGAACATGAAATCATGGTATAAAAAGAGATAATAGGAAAAGTATCAGTCAATATTACTTAAAAACAGAAAACCAACTAAGTTCAACAATTTTATTTTATTAAATTAAACTTTATTCATCAAAAGCTAAATGTAAAATCTAAAATTAATAAAATTCAGTAGAGTCTCAAACTCGTAATTTTTATTTCTAAAAACATTCAAAAGTCTTTTAATTTTATAAGAAAACCTACCCTTAGATTATAAAATTAAAAAGCTCAACAAAATTTTGAAGAGTCAAAAATATATAATGAAAAAAATTTACCTTAATAAAAACAATTCATATAAAATTATAAAAATTTTCTATATGAAATTTTAGCAAATCTTTTTTATAAACTTTATCATGTTACACAGTCTATAAGCTGTACTTTTATGATAATTTCTATTTCTGAACATTAATTAATGAATAATCCCTTCTCAATATTTATTTAATGCCTTTTTCTGGTGTTCATGAAAACTTTTTTAATAAAAGCATTTAATGTAGAAATTTGATTTATTAGTATTTATTTAGATCCTAATATTTTACATATTTGAGAATTGCTTGATAATCATTTTGACAAAACTTTATTAAAAGGAATAATCAATGGGATGTCAAACATTAGAGTTTCAAATTTTATATTAGCAAAGGGAACTTAAAAACAAAAATAAATAAAGCAAAATGATATCTTTTGTATCATTACAGAAAACTTTATGGAAAAAATTGATGTTATCATATCTCAAGTTAGTAATCTAAAAAGGAAAAGAAATACAAGTACTTTTATAAATATAAGTAATTTGCATGATACCATTTAATTATATGCATATGAAATGTAAATAACGAACCTTTGTGTTAAATAAAAACATAAAAAGGACTGGTGCATACTTACTGGTTTTGAAAACTTTGGGAATGTATCACTTATAGAATTGATTAACAAACTTTTGTCAGAAGTTTTGGAACTAAGATAGTAGCTAAAATAACCATAGTAGCTGCCTGTATATACAATGGAACTCAAAACCTGAAAAATAACAAACCTTAATTTAAAATTTCATAAGTATTACATACTTTAAGATGCTAATGATTTTCATCCAAGCATGCAATCCAAATTTTAAAAAATGAATATTTAAAAAAACCACATTAGTCAGTTTTATGGAGTTTAAGTAAAAAAGTAAATAGAAATTTGCATTTCATAATCACAAACTTTGCACTTAACACACATAAAATAAATATAAAAAATAGCAAAATGTTAATTATTTTTGACAAGTGCATTCTCATATTTAATTCAAAATTCATAAAATAATATGTACTATAATAATATACACAATGCTTTAGTTCAAAAATATAAACTATTTTACAGCTGTCTACTGATCATATATGCTTAGAATTTTACAAAATAGTGGTAGTACTTTCATGTAAAATTTCAATTTTTCATAATATACGTAAGATATATTACAATATCATAAGATGATTGTGATGGCCAGTTTGGTTATGGCAGTGTTCTCATATTTGGGAAGTGAGTTTGAATCCCATCTTAATCAAAGATATGCTGTGTTTGCCGAGAGGCTGAGACACTTTAAATTAGTTGTGGTCACAAAATCCTCCATGTGATATACCTCTAGGGCTGGCAAGTCAAAATTTGGGGAGTCTTCTGTTTGGATCTTGCTTTTAAATTACAAATTTCCCACCAGGCTGCTTCCACCTACTGGTAGAGTCCAACTCTGGAATAGGTATAGAATTTTCTGGAATAGGTATAGGAAAAAAAAAAAAAAAAAACAACTAGGAAAGTATATTGGTGCAACAACATTATAGGAATTTTGCTATCTTTAAGCATTCTCCACAAACATTTGTTTAAAAAAGAATTTTAGTTAAATCCTATCCTTGACTATTTCTGTTAAGCAGAATTTTTCAGTCTTTTCAACATAGATCTTTTTTGAAACAATGACTTTCTTTCTAGACATTGCTTTTTGCATATTTTTTATAATAATATAAAGCTTAACTATGATATGAATAACTGCATATAAAATATTTAAAAATGAAGATTTGATTGAAAATACAAACAAAAAGTAGAAAAAAATGATTTCTTAGGTTTTATTTTTTTACCATTTCATTAATTTATCAGCAGTCCTCAATAAATCTATGGAATAAATACAGATCTATTTAAAATTTATAACCAAGGCTCCACCTAGATACATTAGGGAATTTCTACTCTAAAGTGAAGGATTATAACTGTACTGATTAACATTTTAAGTAACAATTCACTTAGGAATAAAGTAATGATAATATTCCAAGATGTATTTCATTTACTATGACATTTTATGAAATCAAAGGTCTCAATTATTATCTTTGATACTTATACTTTGAAAAAAATATGAATAAAATATTGAACGGTAATTTTTTTAACATCTTAACTTTCCGATTTTTATGGAATTTTTTAATGATTACCATTTAAAAACTTTATTTTATTTTTACATAGTAAAACAGAACTCAGTTTCTGAGCAATTTTCAAAACTTTAGAATTAGGATATTTTTTTCTGATCAATGCCTTCTGATATTTTAAAGCAATGTTTTCCTAGTGTTATTATAAAAATTTTCTGTTTAAAAGTAAAAAGTAACAATGTATTTATTACATAATTGTAACATAAACTATTGCACATATCAGAATTTGAATGAATTAAATTAAGTCGATTCAAAAAGTTCTTTCTATACATTTATAAATAATAATCTTATTAATGTAATTTGAAAGGATTTTCTATAAATTTGCATGAAATTTTGGCTGAAACACATTTTTGTTAAAATTAATTTAAAAATACCCAATGCTGATTTACAATTTTAATACCGAACAAAATAATTTACAGTAATTAAAAGCAATATTTGAAAATTTGGATTTGGGAGCAAATTTAAGTCACTTAAATTAGATGGTAGTAAAATATGTAGGAAATTTTTATGATATATTGACATTATGTAAAATAAGTAAAAATACAAATCACTCTTTTAATAATTTAAAATACTGTTATATGAAAATACTATATGTTAACAAAGAATTGTTAAAATTAAATTTTTCTTTTTAGAACACATACATTTTTTCTTTCATTGATTGAAAATTAAAAGAGAATTTTTTAAAAAGATTATATTTTAATCTTTTTAAGGAATACTCATTAAAAATATATAGGAAGAATTAATAAAAAAAAATGTTTTATTACTAAAATATCATGATCAGACATGGCAAATTAATTGTATTTGAATAGAAGCTAATTACACAATAATGATTATTTTGTATATATAATTTTCTTTCAAAAAATATAAAGAAACAAGAAGCATAGGATTTTAGTTCTAATGAAAGGTACAGTAATTGATTTTTAGTTTAAAACATACTTGACTAAAACAGAAACAATACATAGCATGATTAGGCCACTTGCTTAAGCATAAAACCATGCTAAAACTTCTAACTGTTAGCATTAATCCTTCATTTACAACCTAGAAGATAAAATTATTCATTTAAATTCTAAATTATCTTACTATATGAACAATACAATTAAAAATTCATAAGTTAAGTATAAAATAATATTTGCATTAAAGCATAAAACAAGTCATAATATACAGATATTCATAGTATATGCTTTGGCTTTAAATATCTGAATATACAAGTGGAACATCCTTCTTCCTTTCTATACACAATAAAAACACAGTTTTGAAAATCAAGCATTCTTTATTCTCAAGGTGATGCTGTTGTATGGATTATAATATCATTTACAGAACAGGCAATTCAGATTTATTAAAGCAAATCACTATAGTTTATATTTCCTTTTCAATGTATTCCACAGGGAAATGTGAAGAAAGCATACAATATGATCAAGCCAAATAATGGAATGTTTCAATTATAAAAGATTGTGTAGTATTCTTGGTGCAATCTTTAAGAATATTCCTAAAAGGTTTACTTCTAAAAATCCAAAAAGACATGTTGCACAAAGACAAGCAATGGAATATTACATACCTGCTAGCTTTAGAGTGAAGAAAAACAGTAGATTCTACTGATTTTAAGGAGGAGATTAAATTAGGAGACACTACTAGAAATATTTTTGCTTGAAACAGAATATTTAAAATGGTAGCAATGTAAAAAGACAATTTTACTTTTTAGATTATACATTCTCAGAATGATTTATGTTAAAATACTTTGTGTTAATCTTAATTTTTTAATAAAACTCATCAACTTTATGAAAAATAAAAGAATATACTACATGCATAAAAAAATTATCAACATTTATGTCCCAGTATTTTACAGGGCAAATTTTATATACAGTAGTTCAATTTATAAGTATTAAACATATAAAATTACATAAAAACATAAAATACATTACTAAATAAATTTATGTCAGAGACAAATACTTTGTTTGACGGAAATATTTTCCTAATTAAAATACTAATAACTAGCAATATTCCTTCTAACTGAGCTGCTTATTTACATAAGTCTGTTCTGAATGTTAATTATATGACTTTGAAGAAATCTTGACAGCCTAATGGGTACAGCATCATCCTCCCATAGCAGACTCAAAAATCAGCAGAACATATTTAAGATAATAATATACACATATATATAATTATTTAGTGCACCATTTGTTGGATATTTAAGCTATTAAAACAACTCAATAGACATTTTTACAGGAAAAATTTTGGCTATTTTTAAATGTTTCATTGAAATTGCCAAAAAGCAGTAAATTTTCAGACATTATCGAAAAATCAGGAGAAATGATAAAAATTTAGGAGTTTCCCAATAAAATCAGTAGAGTTGGCAGCTATGAAAATACTGTGTACCCATCCTTAAGTAAACATTAGACATTTTTTATAATATGTGATGAATTTCAAAATTAATTCAAAACATGTAATATGTTACAGTACAAATCAAGTGATTGAAATCAGCACAATAGTGACATGAGATAGAAGTCAAGCAAACATTAACCTATAAGATACTTGCTTTCACAACCATCATACCCATGTCTTTTATGTGTGCAAAACTAAAAACACACATCTTGAAAAGATTAAAATTGAACACAAGCTGTTAAATTATAAGCCAGGACAAAGCATTAAACTGAAAACTTAGTTACTACTCACAGAATATTGGAATTCTTTTTTAGGCATCTGTTAAAAAAAAGACTATTTTATATAAAAAAAAAACCTAAGTTTGCATTGAAATAAGACAACACACATTTGAAAGCATGAATGATAAACAACTTCTTTATTTTGTTAAAATAGTCATTGAAAATGTAACTTTTCATTTACTGCTATGAAGGCAAATGTGATTGATACAATTCCACAATAAATACAACAATGTCAAGAATAAATTTTATTTATAATAAATGAAATAGTTCTCTCATAGCAAAGTCTATTATACAGTGAAATCCTCAATAAGAATAAGGTTTTCAACAATACGGAAAACATTCTTCGCACAAAACAAATTCATAATTTTTTTCTCTTTAAGGAGAAAAAGATATGATTTCTATATCTTTGTCTTATTTTGGAAATAAGACAAAAAATTCCATAAAACTTAAATAGAATGTTTCCAGAACCCAGAGTTTCCCTGCCAAGCAGAATATTTTTAGAGTTTACTAGATGAGAAATCTGTACAACTTAACAATGAAATTTGATTTCAACATGACAGAAATTTTGAAAACAAAGATTTGATGTAACAAAACAAAGAGTCACATTGGAATAAAATGCTGCCATCATTCTGAACTATTAAAAGTAATTCCAATATAACAGGGAAAAAAAATGCCCTAATTTAATTTTATATTCCCTATGAATGGGGAATTTTTTTTTAAATCAAATTTTAACATAATAGAATAAGAAACAAATGCAGAATAACAGAATTTTTTTTAATAAAATTAATTTAATTTGTAAATTGGTGGATTAATTTTACATTTAAATCTTTCATTTGTATAATTAAATGCAATAATTTTAACATAATTAAAACATTCATTTAATTTTTATATTGATCATTACATACTCTGTATTTGCAACAGAAATCAAAAATCTTGTAATACTTACTATAATTTGAACTGACTTAATTTTCATACAAAATTAATTTTTAAAAAGGGCTAAATAATTTCATTACAAGACTTTTTTATATTTATAAATACATTCACAAATAACTCAGATTGAAAGAAATTAAAAATCATCATAAGAGTAGAAATAAACTAAGTTATTAAACTTTTTAAAAGAATAGTTCAAACTGCTTTGGTCAATTGGTTGGTGTATATTTAATCACATTTCATTCCTGAGTAGCAATTTCACCAAGACTTAAATGAGGTTTAAATGAGATATCAAATTATTAAAAACAGTGATTACTAAAATGGATATCAATTCCACAAATTTCCAAAAGAAAAGTGTACTAACCCTTCAGCTATATGTGTGGAATTATCAGTTAGAGTATTCCTAAAGTTGATACCAGAATAATTCCATCTTGTCAAAGAATAATTATCATTTTAAAAATGCATATTAATGGAAGATATTTTAAATATCTCTCATATGCTCTTATATACACTAGGCAAGTAAAATTATATAGTCTCATATTCCTTCACTAAAAAAATGATTGTACAATATAAAAATACAAACATATTTGATAGAATTCAAAAATTCATCTCTTAGCACTCAATCTCTCTAGAATTCTAATATAACGTCCTACATTATCTCTTATATGCAAAAAAAAAAAAAAAAAAAAAATTCACTAGAAGAAAACTAGCTTTTTTAATAATTTATTTTTCAAAAAAAAAATGAAGTTTTCTTTTAGAATTTCAAATTAAAATTTGAAGTCTCAAATAAATCAACAATTTTCTATCATTAAAATAATAAATTTTTGTTAAAAATTTGTAACATAAAAATATATAATGAAATAACTATTAACATGATTTATAACTATGTATTTGACATGTAAGTTGTGTTCAAATATCAGATGCAATTAAAAATTACCTTCAATTTTACAAAATGGCTACTTTGACTGAAAACATAGATAGGCTCTGCCAAATTTTCAATTATTACAGATAGTATTACTATATTCACTGCAGCAGAATAATGAGGAACTATATTAGGATCAGGTGGGACTAATACATAGAGCCAAATGTATCGCAAAATATAAGAGCAAATTAGGCAGACAGGAACACTAAAAATATGAGAATTTAGTTAAAAACATAATCACATAAGTTTTTATCAAAATCTTTAAAAAAAACTGAAACATAATAAATGTCAGTATAATTTATCTCATAGTGCACATTACACAAAACTTTTTTAAAGGTTTTGAAATTATACTGCAAACCACATAAACTTTACAGCTAAATTTCTCATTTAAAACAATGAGTTAAGTACTTTAGATATAATTTCATGAAATGAAACATAAATTTCATGAAATCACAGAAGACAATAGATATTTTTAAAAGTAACAGAAACTTAAATTTAATGTTTTCAAAAATTACAAGAATACATTTCTTTATTACATAAATGTTCATAAATAAGATTAGAAATATATTTTTAAACATAACTAATTAAGAAAATGTAATTTACATCAGGATTATGACATTTTTGTATAAATAAATAGATATAAAAACATTATTTTTTTTCAGAGCAACTGTAGTGAGTTTCAAATTAATATATTTAAGCTAAAAACTTTAATAATAACACTACAAATTACAATATTTTAATTTCATTAAAAATGAATAAAATTTATGAAGTGTATGTTTTGGTAATTCAAAGCAATTGCATTTCTTTTTTATTCTTATTTCACACATCTTTTATTTTAGACAATATCAAATATTTTTGCAAACATAATTTTATTAATTTTTTATAAAAATATAAGCAATTCATTGAATTTCTACCAATTTACAAATTAAACAAAATGTAAGATACAAGATTTAAACACTTACAAATTTTGATTATGAATTTTTTCTCTTATAAAGGAAAATTTAATATTATCTTATTAGCATACATAAGAAAATTTATGGATTATATTGAAAAATGATATGAGTGTACATATACTTATAAATAAATACAATTCTAAATACACATGTGTACATTTACATAAATTTTATGTATATAATATACAAAACTGTTTTTCTACATATATTTATAATCTAATAATGAAATAGTATTAAATTTCTATTCCATTTTTTCAAAAATTCAAAAATTATTTTTTATTTGTATTTACATAATATTCATAAGTTTATTAAAAAGTTTCATAAGTTTATCAAAAAATTCATAAGTTTATCATAAGTTTGTTTGACACTCAAAAGTAAGTTTGTTTGACATTCAAAAGTAAAGACACTCAAAAGTACAAGGGATAATTAGCTGAGATGTGCTGTTTAAAGTAGCTGCTGAACGACTACTAAAGTCTAAACCAAGATGAGCATCAAATAGATGAAATTGTTGAATTGAATGATTCCCAAGTCATTGATATTTGCTTTGCATTTAAATATTCTGGGATAAAATTTAATATTAAATTTTAAAAAATGTAATAATGAGTTCATAAGCATCAAAAAATTTAAAAAACAGATTCAAAATAACTTTCTTACTATCTCCCAATTAAATAAAATTGGATCCTTTTAAATAATTTCTAAAATTGCAGTATCTTGTCATTATATAGAACATGGCTTGATGGTCTATCAGTTGCTAAACATTAATTTTTTTTTCAAAAGAGAGCTATAGTTAGAACAGGGCCTATATATAAAAGTTAATGCTGAGCATTACAAATATCTATACCAATGGTGGGATTTGAACTCATGAACTGCTGAACCAAAGGACAGAGTGCTAACCATTTGGTTGCCAGCTTGGCTATATACAAAAGGAAAATTATATAGTTATTTATCATTTAAAAGTATGCCATAACTTATAAACATAAAAATTTAAGAGAAATTTTTGATGTGCTATTTTGCAAAGTAACTAAAAATTGAATTTATAAGAAAATTTAGCTTATTTTACAGTATTCATTGCTTTAATTTTTTTTTAAATACAAGTAAAGAAACACAAATGATATAAAAATGTTAGAACTTGAAAAAATAATAATGAAAAAATATAATATATAAAACTTTCAAAGAATTAACATTCATTGAAAATATGAAATGCAGCACCATTTGGAAGATAAAATTATTTATATATTCATTATATTGAAATAAAGATAATTCATTTTAATGAAATTTGGTCACTTGTCCTTATAATTATTTTAAAAATATTTTTTATTTATAAAAACAAGTAAACATCTATCATATTGTAACATGATTATTATATAAATGATAACATTTTCCATTATTTTATTATTTAATATTTCAGTGCCTCTATGGTTGTTTTAAGGACTACTAAATTTGTTCATTGGATTAAGGATGTAATTTCAAGTAAATAAATTCTCACAAACATCCACAACTGAAATACAAATAACAGTTAATAAATAATTGAATTGAAAATACAACTTAAATTATAAGTGTACTAATATACTATTTAATTAACAAAATAGCAATTATTTTAATGAAATTGAATAAATAAAAAATGAAATTGCTTTTTGGTAAACATATTATTTAATATTTCCTTTATTACAGTTCGTTATAGTACTTTTTCATTCATAGTAATACTTTCTAAATTTTACTTCTATTTCTTTCCTATTTGTGTTTCTAAACTGAAACTATATCTACATTATGCCAATAAGAATACATACATAGAAAAATATATATTTGCACATGCAAGTATATGTATTTATACATGTGTCAATAAATTCAAGTTTTAAAAACAGTTATAGTAAGTTTCCTCATTAAAAAGTATATTAACAAATTATTTTTCATTGGTAACTTTCTCATTTATAAATAGAAAAACTACTTGTCTTCACAAATATTTTTGACAATCCCTTATTGCTATACAAATAACACATATATATGCTCATAAAAGAATGTAAATACTCAGAAATCAAAAATATGAAATGATAATTAAGAAATAAAAGAAAAAATAAATTATAAATAATCACAATAAATTATCAAGGTGTAACAAAAGTTTTCCACTAAAGAAGTCCTTAATCAAGTTGGAGGAAAAACATGAAAGCCCAGTACATTTAGTGCAGGTAGTAATCACTACCTAAATCCAAAATTTAATGATAATATTTAGGTAATTTTTCAAAGACTATGGCTTAGAAACTTGGCAGCCATGTGTTTTAAAAGTAGTCAACCATATTGCAAATATCTTTGTGGAAACAAAGATAGCATGTGTGTAACAGTAAGATGAAATAAAAACATATAGAAATCTGAAGGAGGGATGTCAAAAATTACATCAGTATGTAGAATCCAGCCAATGAATACAGATACACATGGTCTTGTCTTATCTTGATGGAACAGTATCTTTTTGAGTTGGAACTCAGTTCGACATCTAAATGTCGAACTGATGCTCCAATAAAGCACACAGACTAGCATCTCATTGTTGATGGTTTTACTTTTTCCAGATATTCTTTGTGGATAATACAATGGAAACTAAAGCAGATACAAAGCATGTAATCATTGTTAGTTAAATTGTACTTTGCGATGCTACCAAAGGGCTCAATGGGTGCAGATGAACCCCTTTTTTGGGTTGGGTTGTTGAAGAAATCCATTTTTCATCAAAAGTGACAATTTGGGCAAGAATTTTATCTTTTCATGGATATTCGAGCAGATTACAGCAAGCTAAGCATGTTTGTCCTTATTTGTTTGAATCAACTCATGTAGCACTCAGAAATTACACTGGTTATATTAAGTTTATGTGATGCATAGCATGTCCAATAGGCTTAGCACAAATGCTAAACTCTTTAGCTTGCATTTGAGTGGTTGCATACTGATTTTTTTCCACAAGTTCTCTTATGCAAACCTTATCAACATCAGTAGGCAGGTCATCACTCTGCTCCTAGAATATCATAGTCCTTATTTTTGAACTTTTGGTGTCACGTGATACAACAGTAGCACATAAAGCTGTATGCAAAACTTGGTGACATTCTGTAGCTGACTTTTTGCAATAGAACTGGAAGTGAATGATAGTCCTAATTTAGAAACATGATTATTCCATTTCAGACACCTTGTATTTAATGATAATGATATGTTTTTACTGATTTCCCAATGCAGCGTACTAAAGAGAATCTCCTACCAAATACCAAAAATCATTTGACGAAATATAAATGAACACACCAAACTGAACTGTACAGATGATATAAGTAGTGGAAAAACTTTCATTACAACTCTATATAAAAAATAATTAAAAGATGCCTAAAATATAAATAAAAAAATTAGAAGAAAAAATTGAAATCATAAATTAAATTCAGTTCATTACATCATCCATAGTAAATTAAATTTTTTCTGCAATGATTTTCTATCAAAAGTTGACAAACAGGAACGACGGAATGCTTCTCTGCTAAAGCAGTGACAAGTGGAATAAAGTAACAGCAACCTGCAATGGGAAAAAATTTAGTACTTTTTTTATAAATTTAATATTATTTTTAAAGTTAGACAAAAACTTTTCCCCTATTCACACATTAGAAGGAAAACATAAAATATTTTTTAAATATTTTAGAGATCTTCATCATTTTTGGAAAGTATTAACTAATCCTCCTATGATAAATGATAGTTTATTGGTTTTTGTAAATCTTTTACTTTTGTAGAAATTAAAAGCTTTAATTTTTTTATTAAATAATTTGTAGCACAAACTTGACATTTTAATATATATAAATTAGTATGTGCAATAAGAACATTACATTAAATCAAAGAATTTTTATATTTCGATGATTTTATTTTTAACATTTATATTATTTTTCATAATATTATTGTTAAATCATGAAATTATATTATGAGCTGAGAGTGTATTAAAAGATATTGTATAAGCAAACTTACTATTTTTATAAAACAAAGAAAAATATTTAGTTCAGAACATGATAGTTTACAATGCAAAATTTTATATTTTCAATTGGTAATACAGGTAATGGCTAAATTCTTGGAGCCAGTATGATAATAAACATGTCAAACTATAGTTTAGTACACTGAAAAGTATTCTTGCACTTTTATGAACTAACCTGATGTGAGCATGCACAAAATGTGTTTGGAGATTTATAACCCTTGAAGCCATTTTTCATTCATGGTTGAAATTTAAGTGTTTGAAGTTGTTTTATAAGTGTATCAAACTAACATTTATGTACTTGAAATTATATTTTGTTTAGATAATGTATATCAAATTGTAATTTAAATATTTAAAGTCATTTATTTAAAATGTATATCCATTTGAAAATTTTGAATTTTAATATTAGTGTGTAGGAAGTGAAAGGTATGGATTGTGATAAGTTAAATTTGCATCTTTTGAAGTACTTTGTGTTATTTAATTAAAATTGCTGTTGTATGCAAAAATTTTAGTTATTTATTGATTATTGTGAAGAAATATTTTACATGTATTGATGTTTACTATGAATTGCAATGCTTAAGCTCGAGTTTTCATAAAAATGTATTTATATTGTTAATTTAGCATTATTACCCAATTTCTCAAGAGCTAAATTGCTTTTTTAAGATGAATATTATTGCCCAATTAAATTAAAATCTAAGTTTTCATAAAATGTATGCAGTTTATATTATAGATTTAATTGTATTGCTCAGTTGTCTCTGCAGCAAATTGTATTACACTAATATATTTTTAAGGTGGGTGCCACTCCTCAGTTAATTAAAATACAATTTTTCATAAAAATTTTATTTAGATTACTGATTAAGGTTTATTGCCTGTTTTTTTTTTCAATGTAGACTGTGAGACATTTTGTTTATATTTGCTTTTTAATATGTAATCTTTATGAAATCAACTTCTAGTCATTAATATTTTAATACTTCTGTAATAAGTAATTACAATGAAACATTCTAAATTTTGATATTTGAAGTTCAAAATAGTGTAAGATTACACTGTTCAAAATTCAAGTTTGACTATAATCAGGACTTTGGAAACCCAAAATTGTATGAAGAGATATAAAGTCCTTTGGCAAGATAAATATGCAGAACTTGGCTTGAAAATTGGAAATCACACCAAACCTGTACCAGGTCCTAGACACTTACCCAGTTAATTTATTCTAAAAGATGTGTTTGCTAGACAGTTATTCTTTAAACAATGACTGTGGATCCCATTTACCTTTGTGCTTTATTTTACTTGCAACAAAAGACATTTTTATAATAGATATGATTTCAAGCATATATTGTTATAAATAGTTTTAAACAAAATTAGCTATAATTGAAAAATTTGCATTTGATACAACATCGAAATTCAAAGAATCTTTTTCACGATACAAAAATTGTTAATCCTTATGATTTTAATTATGTAACAGTTGCAATTGTTCACTAATTTGGAGGTATGAAAGATTGAGTTATTAGTAATATATGACCTCTATGTTTTGGTACTGGCTACACAATGATTTTTGTTGTTCAATTTTGGTGACTAGTCCTTGGAACTTGAACACAAATTTTTATTAAAGAAACACTGAAAAAAAATTCAATATTATATAGAAGCAATATTTTGTCCATATCCCAATTTGCAAAACCCTTATTATGTATATCAGAAAAATCTTTACAGCATAAATAGTTGTTGTTGCACCAGCAAGCTTCCCTGTACATAGTCCTAAGTTGCGCCCTACCAGATAGATAGAAGCATCTTACATGACAGATCTTCATGATTTTGAAGCAAGGACCAAGCAGGAGACTCCCAATACTTGGCCTGCCACCCCCAATGTCCTTGGAGGACATTGCAACCATGCCCAGTTTTAACATGCCCCAGACGCAACTAGTGAACATGATAGAACTTTGGTTAAGCCTGGATTCGAACTTACTACCTCCCGATAATGAGAATGATGCCCTAACCAACCAGGCCATTGTGGCCTCCAGAATAAATAGCGTAAATATATACATTTAATTTAATGTACTATTAAAAACACAAATGAGTTTATGAAAGGAACTATTAATAAATAAAAAGAATTTTGAGCAAATATATTTACGCACATAATCAATATATATATAATTACATATGTATGCAGATATTTAAAGCAAATTTCTTTTTGTATAAATATTAATAAGTTTGTAATAAATGCTTTGATAAATATAAATATTTAGTTTTAAAAATATTTCATTTTTGCGTTTCAATTGAGATAATTAAGATAACTAAATAAATTTAAAACAAATTAATACATTTTTCTGCATGAGTAATCACAATAAATAAAAAAATCTTTGATTGGAAGAGTTCGCCTATGAAAATTTTTGAGAAAATCAACAAGGAAATAAGGGATTCAGTAAAGTGTTCAATTTTATGATGTAATTACATGCAACAGAAAGGATTAAAACTCTGTTATAAAATTTTTTTGCATGTTTTGCAGAAAAAATAAATAAAGCATATGAAAAAGTAAAAGTACATGCTCTTTGATGCATTGAATCAGAGAAACTTACTTTAAAATGCTATTCTAATTTTTCTTGTGTTACATTCTCTCCCTTTTTTTAATTTGAAGATGGACAACAAAAAGATAATGATAATAGACAAATATTAGTTCATTAGAGATTTAACACAGCTTTATAAAATTTTGTTATACATAGAAAGATTAGTTAATTTCAAATTTATAGATCTTACAGGATCTAATACTATCATGAAATATAGAAGAAATTACATAGAGCAATACATGATAGTAAAAAAATTAAGTGTATGAATGCCAATGAATTTTAACACTAGAACCGCGGTAGTTTTGGTATACCTAAAACCTTGAGATAGGTCAAATTGACTCCATTTAATAAAAACTAATGTTGTTATACTAAATATACACTGTAATTATTTGGCACTGACATTTATTTCTTTTTAAGATAAAATTTTTATAATAAGTGAAACAAATAATACGATATTACAATATGGAATATTGTATACAGCTAGTAAAATATACTGACAACTTTAATAAAAATATTTAGTTTCTTACCAATCAGATTTCCTACACAGAGCATGCACATTTTGAGCAATTATTTTTTATATATTTTGTACACTTCCACATATCGGTATTTTACAGTCAGAACAAGTATCTACAGTTTTGTTTTTACACTTAAAGCTTGGCAATGAACCCTTTTTCAGATCTACGTAGATTCTTCAGTAGTATCCCCTTATGTCTGCATATCTAACTTGTTCTTTCCTTTGTGAATATACTAATTATGCAACTCTTCAATGAGTTATTAAATATATTCTCTCCTTGTTTTTCTTTACCAGTAATTTCTTTGTATAAAATCCATGAATTAATCCTTGCAAGATAAAGAATATTATAAAATACACGAACTGGCTACCTCCTTGATCTTGCCTTCACAGAATATTTTTGAGCCATTTGGTTGTCAATGTCGACGTCAAATTTTGTTAACTTATAAAATAATATTGTTTCTGGAGTTGTTTTTTTTGGGTGATTATTCTTGATACCAAATGTGGGATGAAGGAAGCTCAATAATAAGACGATTTCGTTGGTTTTTCATTAATAAATTGTCAAAGTTATATCATTATGGACCAGTAACATTGTATCGTATAACACCATCTTTACTTTTTTCACAAAATCATGTACTGATTATTTCTGATATCCTTTCATCGTACCAGTTAAATTAGTTCATTTTTAAAATTTGCTACAGATTTAATGTATTGAAAAAAAATCTGTAACGATATTTCTTCCTTTATTTTTGAAAGGTTCTATCAAATGTACAATGACATATTCTAAGAGACATAGATTTTCAGGACTTTCTCATCTTTACCTAAATATGGAAAAACCATTGAGTACATATTTACGATTAACATCAGTGGCAAGCCAGAAACTATTATATTAAATTTATCTTGTTTATTTAGCATGTATTGTGACAACAGTTATACATGGTCTTGGTTTATAACAAATTTTCAATACATTTCTGCCAAACTTCAGAAATGAAATAGAACTTATTTGTTTGAAGACATTCAAATTTTGTAGTTTTTTTTTTTTTTTTTTAGAATCATAGAAGTTTCACAAGTTCTTTGAATTTATCTCTTGCCATAGCATGAAAAAAAATAAAGGTAGACCTACCTCAAACAACAGACCAGACTATGAAACTTTAGATTATTTGCACTGTATATACCTTGAGCATACAAAATTGATATAAAAGCATGTAATTTGTCTAATATTGTTGACCTTTCAATTTTTCCCAGTTGTCACGAGCTTCTTCCTCTATAAAATTTTTGATATGTCAAAGCATAGGCTCATCTAACTCTGTGCAAATTGGCTAATAATAACTCCATTACTTTAATGTGGGTGCCTGAGCACTCTGGTGTTCCTGGCAATGAATTGCTGATGAGTTGGCAAGGGCTGGATCAACAACCAATAATTTTGGTCTTGAAACAGTGCTAGGTATTTCAAAAGAATTGATTAGAAAGAGCGTTTTTGATTTCCTCAGAAAACAACAGTTTATGAACTGGCACAATGCCAGTGATCAAAGACAAGCAAGGCTACTAAATAGCACATACCCTAGTAAAAGACAAAAAGAATTATTAAAGCTCAATAAAAGCAGTCTAAGGAAAGAAGTGGGACTTCTTATAGGACATTGCTACCTTAAAAGACATTTCACCATAATGGGAGTATCAGATGATCTTACATGTAGAGGCTGTCATTATATGGAAGAAACTTCAATACACATCTGAATTTGAAATTTCTTTTGCACATAAATTTGAATACCTTGATCAGTACTTGACTGAATCTTGGATATTGCAGAAAATTCTTGTAAAATGTCGGCTGAATTTCGCTTTAGCCACTAGTCTCTTCAAATTGGGCTTTCTGTGGGGTATAGTACAATAGATCTATGGTCGCAGTGCTAGGTTCTTTTGGAACTCACCTTTTTTATATCTAATAGACTCATCTATAAATAGCCTCCATGAACTAGTTGCACAGCACTTTATATAATTGATGGGTTCACTCTTTTTTTTAAAGCATTATGTTTAGCAATTCTTCCACACGTACAACTTCCAGAGGTGTGTTTTCCCAACAAGTTCTATCATTAGAAACAAAAGTTCCCCATTTCATTTCACCTGGATTTGAATCTGATAACTTTTTACATTTATTTACAAATTGTATTTTTCTTCCAAGAAGTACTTTTCCTGCTAGTACATTGTACAGGAAAATTTGATACAGTATCTTTATCCAAGGAAATATTTTCTTCATCTGGAGGCAAATATTCATTTTTCAATAACAGTGGCAGTGGTATATTTGAGGGCTTCACTAACTGTTAATTTATGCATATTTTTTCCAGCCATTTTCACTAAGCTGAATTTTATGTCTGCGTGTAAGCAAGGTGGGAAAATCGAACTGATTGGTACACTCAAGCTATCTTCAAGGCAGTGTGAACAACTAGTTGTGCAGTCATAAAGAATCAGATGTGTACCCCTTAGACTACTACTTTGGCTATGATAGTATTACACCACATTCTATTCAATAGGCCAAAACAAAAAGCATCAGAGAGAAAACATTCCTTGAATATGCTAATCAGAGGCATTTTTCCTATATGGAATGATAATGGAAGGGGTGGGGGTCTGCAACACTGGCTATTACTACAACAAAATTATCAGCTGCTTTTCTGTTGTAAGTAATAATCTACAGACTTTGAAGTATTGTTTTATTTACATCTGAGAAATAGAAAGAGGAACTTTGAAAAAAAAAAGCTGAAAAAGATTTTCCCATTCCAGGAAATACTGAATTGTAAATTTAGTACTTGTAATTACAATGGGACAAAATGACCCATTCTGCAGTTTTAGATATAAGTATTGAAAAAAAAAAGAATGTTTCATATTTTCACAGATTATTATTGGAATAAAAATAAGAAAAGTCAGGAAATTTTTTTCAATTCTGTTAGTAACTTTTTGAGAAAATCAGAAACAAAGCTGCTTTTGAGTCAAAATGACACCATCTGCGGTTCTAGTGTTAATAGTCAGCTTTCCAAAATTTAACATAAAAGCTTATTTATATACATATATACAATGAAATTTAACTGAATTATATAAAAGAAATAGAGTAGAAAATTTAAATCCCTTATAAAGTTGATTTCAAGATAATTTCTTTTTTCACAATATTGCTTTGAATTCTCATCAATATATTATAGATTTTGTAACAGATGAATTATTTCTTATTAGAAAAGTATTATTAGACTCAGATCTATTCTGTGAAAATGAATCAGCTTCTCAATGCAAAATAAGCAATATCTGCAATTATTACATTTAAACAGCAAAATCTCCCAAACGTATTATTTGTTTAAGTTCATTTTTATACAAGTAAATACTGTAATTGATCAAATTATTTTTAAATATGTAAGACTTGTGGCAATGGCTAACACTTACCGCACATTAATTACTCCAAGAGCTTCTTTACATATAAAGCGGAATATAATAGCATTTGACAAAGAGGAAATGACACGCACCAACACCTATAATTAACAATATGGTTCATTGTATTTTAAATTAAAACAATTGATTTCAATGCATGAATAATGCTTGATAATTGAAAAAGAAAATAAATAAAAAAATAGAACTCTAACAGCTGCATGCATTTTTAACACAATCGTCATTTAATATATTGAATACAATAATATTCCTGTAATTCAAAGAGCTTAAGTTACTAAAATAAGAGAGTCTAAGATCATTTTACAACTACATGGTAATTTAATTTTAATGTGAATAAGGAAAACAAGGGCAACATTTTTTTAAAATTTTACTAAAATGAACAATATATATATAATTTTAATAAAATATTATGATAACTTTTACTATCAATTCTTATTAATGAATTCTAACACCAAATTATAATTTTTCGGAAAGTTGGTGATTCCATGATGTTGTAATTGATTTTATAGGAAAACATACTTTTGATCTAAATTAAGAGAATTTTTTTTATCAAGGATCTAGTATATTGATTTAACAGTTAGAATTAAAAAAACATGCTAGGATAATATTCTCAGATGGGAATTGAAACCATTAAATAAACAAAAGCAAAATCAGCTGATGTTTTTAATGAATTTATTTCATCGATAAAACATCAGTAATTAAAATTTACGGTTCATACAGAAATATAAAAAGTAATGTCACTGCGAAACATATAAGTACCTGTAATATTATGTTACATGATGCAGACAATAAAGCAACACTTATTACACTCTCTTTCGACATTTTAAGAGTGATAAGGGTTAGGAAATTTATTTATTGCAATCACAATCACGAAGAATAGTGTGAAACATAATTCTTATGATTATAGTAAATATTTACATTTTATTCATAAGCATATGGATAATAGTATAAAACAAAAAGTCAATAGCTGAGCATGTCTATCCTTTTTAAATTTGATTGATTGATTGTGAACCAATTGGCTTTTACTTTTGATGTGCTAGCTTGCTTGGTTACAATTGATGTTGCAGATGGTATATCGTTATTGCTCTTGATATCGTATCGCTCTTGGTTGGTATATCGCTATTGCTCAATGCCAAAAACATAGCTCTTTTATAAGTGCTTAGTTGAAGAAACTGTAAGTATTGACTTTATAGAGATGTATCGTATTTATAGGTGTAGAACTGTATTTATAGAAAGCATATCGATTTCATATTTCTTTAAAAACGGGTTTTTTATGATAATTGAATAAAAAAATAAAAGTCTGATCTTTAACTCTCTCTGATCAACACTAGATATTAGAACGTCCTAATATATATCCCAAATTATCAGATGTTACAAAAACATGTGTATTATCACTTCACTCATTAACTTATGATCAACTGTTGATGAGTTCATTTTCGAAAAATACAAGTTCAAAGGCTGAATTTATCATTTGACTGTATTCAAAATTAAAAATATCCGTGTAGCTTAAGACATTTTAAATACAGTATTGTCTACAAAATTCAGGAAATAAATTTTAAATATATAGCCATGAAATTTCGTGAAAGAGATTCTAGTGATCAGTACAATGATTACACAATTCTGTTGAAAGAGCATGCGTAAGTGAAATTCGGAAACAAAACGTCACAAGCGAAACAAAAAGTACGCAAAATGCGAGGGATCGATATGCGCAGCAAAGAACTTCAATAAAAGGAAGAACGAAAATGTACCTACAGACATTCATTGCTAGTGTAAGTGAGTTCTTTTGTGAAACATGGCTTGAAAAAATCCCATTAATGACTTAATTACTACAAGAATGATCAGAGAAGTGTAGAGTGACCAATGGGCTGAAGAGTTCAGAATAAACATATGTGTCGTTCCGTTCACTTGGAAGGTTTTTGAAATCATAGGTTACAAAGGTTGGTGGTGGCCCCATCCTAGAAAACAATTACAATGGATGGTCAATATTTCTTCCGACAAGTGAAAAAGCCTGAAACCAGTCAGTAAGCACCACTGTTCAGCAACTGATGCAGTGACGAGCCTTCAAGTGTCTTGTCTTACTCTGTTCAAACTCCTTGACAAAGGTGGCCTTTTTGTCTACAGCTCTGAACGTTGTATCCCTTTGAAAGCTGGCCATCAACGCCACTATTTAGAGCTAAGCAATGAACACAAAATTTGGACATCTCATCAAGGGAGTGGTGTTATCTTTACGAATGAGAGTTATTTCAGTGCCACAAGTGATTCTCAACTCCAGTTAATTCAACCTTTTGAGTCCGGCGTCCTTGTTTAAAAAAACTGCTCCTAGGACGGCGCGAGAAGATGACATTTCCACCCCCTCGTCCGAAAGGAGAGGGTCATTTTCACCCCATTAAAGTGCTGAAGTTTTCACCATGACGAATCTTAATCTTTTGAGGGAGATACGCCGCGCTAGGTCTGCCGTAATTCTCATGAAAATGTAAATGTGGTTACCATAAATACTATACTTATTGACAAGCTATTGATTTTTTCTCTTCGTTGTTTTACATGCCACATTAAGAAATGTTATAAGACTTTTAAGATTATATATATGCATTTGTGAAACAAATCTAGTCTGTTTCAAAAACGATATGGCGTATATTAATTTATTACAGAGAATTTTCTGAAATAATTATTTAAAATAATTACAGACTTCTTTAAAGTAATGAATTTGGAATTAGTTATAATAAAAATGATAAGCAATAAACTAACTAAATATTTCATAAACATTCATAAAAGCAGCCTGCCTAATATTAATGTAATAAATTAATTAATAAATGAAGATATTTTGAACAAATATTTTCTTTTATGAGTAAGTACAAGCAAACTCTGCCAAAGTTGCATTTGTAAAAGATTAAAGGTAATCTGTGTGTTAAATACAATAATGATTCCAGTTTTCTTTTGATTTAAGTATTTTTATTTATGACAAATTTCTATATTGAATGGTTCAAAATATATGCTTTTTTATCTTTCACTTTTAAGGAAAAAACTTAAAAATAGAATTTTCCTCTCTGCGTGTTTCTGTAACTAAGTATGAAACGTTTTGTACAATGAATGTAGCCAGACGAATCTTGAGTTTCTCCTTTAAATGTAGCATTCAGGTTGATTGTTTGATAAAATTACATTTGATATACAATAAATAGTAATATTCGGTTCATTTCTCAATGACTGAGAATTTAAAAATGTTCATTTAAATAGTACATTCCAAAATATACTCGTATTCGTCTCAGAAAATATTTTTATAAAATTCTTATCAAAACATTAGCAAGAAAACATTAACTTTATATTGAGAATAAATTCTTATCTTCAGAGCGTTTTAAACTTTTATGAAACTATGCTTATTAAATTATTTTTTAAAAACTAAAATCGTGATTAGTTTAATTTTATACAGAAATTAAAACCACGTAGAAGACTGACACAACTAAAAGGCAACTTTTTTAAATATCTACCGCATCTCAATTTATGATTGGAAGTACTTTCATTTTTATATTTATTTTATTTCTACCAGCATGTTTTTGTTATGAGATTAAAAAATACAATGTGGCCCTGGAATATTTTCCATAAACAATACTTCGAAATGAAGAAATCAAGAAAGATGTCTAGCATCTATTCCGATATTCGTGCACGTCAGAAAAAAGAGACGTTTAGATTCAACAGTGAGCAACATTGAATAAAATATATTTCACCTTGAAGAGCAAATTTTTAACACTAAATCAAAATTATTCCTTTGTAAAATATTTATTTCATTAGTTCATATAAAAATCCAGAATATGAGAAAAGCTCTTATATTACAATAAATACAGTTTCTTAATGAAAATGTTTCTAAGACTATTAAATCTTTGAATTGGGATTTTCCTAACACATACTTTTTCATGTGTAAATTATTATGAAAAACTTTTAATATTACATTAAGATTTTCTTATTTTAACTGATAAAATATCAATCTCAAAACCAGCAATTTTGGTCAGGGTTAAACCAAAAATAGTCATGTTTATAGGGATTATAAATGTCAATTGATTTTCTTTTCTAGCAGATCGCAGAAAAGTTCCGTTGAAGAAAAAAATTATCCATACATAATTTATGGCCTTTATTCTTCACGGAATTCGTTAATTTTGATACCACATTATGGGAAGCAGAAATTCCTGGATTCATTTTATTTCTGTCTTTACCTAAATACACTTCCATATCAAAAGAATAGCCATATTTGTCTGCTAATTTATAAAGTTTCGTTCCCCACTGTTTTCTTTTTTAGGAATATATTGTTTGAATATCACTCTTACTTTGAATTTCATAATGACTTCATCAACCGCAAGTTCTTCAGACGGATGATAGTGCTCCTTAAAAGATTTATTTAAAAAAAATCAAAAATCGTTCATAAAATTTCCACAATTTGTCATATTCTTCATCAAGTTATGGTTTATTTTTATTGTCTGTAAAATGTAAAAAACTCTCAATGCATTAAAAAATCTATCACGGGGCATAATTTTTCTAAAAACAGGAGTTTTAATCAATTTATCTGTCGACCAATAATCTTTGATGTTATTCTTTTAATGGGTCGTATAGATAAAGATGACTCCTAAGATTTTTTTTTAATTCTTGTGCATCAATATTAGTCCACTTTGTCCCATGCTTTCTTTTATTATTTCTCGGATCTAATTCTAATATTTGGGAAACATATCTATTTGTTTCATCTGCAATAAAGTTTAAAATTTCTTCTGAAAAAATAAATAAAAAATTCGTGTTCTTCAACAAAATCCTTTATTTTGGCTCAGAAATACTTAAATCCCCTTAAATTTAAAAATGATGGGCTTATCATCTGCTTTAGCCTTACGCCAATCAAAATCAAATGACACAGAGGAATTTGCATCATTATTGTCGTCAAAAAAACTAATAACCTTGCATTCAGATTCATCACAGCAATCAGAATCACTGTCTGCAAAATATTCTTCCAATTTTTTAATTTCTTCATCAGTCAACCCTTTACGACGTGCAGACATCAAAAATATTTTTTCTGGTGACGAAAAAAGTAACTCATTACAATGAAAAGATTTGCTAAAGTGAGGATGAATATACTTCCCTTTTAAAAAGAGAAGCCAATAAAACTGTTTTTCGCCAAAATTCGCCGCTCAGACAAGTCCCCAATTCTTACGACTTTCATACACAAAAGAGCAGCAATTAAATCACCCTCAACTTCCCGAAGAAAGTTCTGCGGGAAAAATTCAGGCGCTTGAAAGGGGAAAAAAATCCATGGTACAACTGTTGTACCACAGCCGTCTTCTGGGCCACTCACTTTCGTGGTACAACAGTTGTACCGCCGGAACGAAAAGGTTAAAGAGGTAGGGACACGATTTCACTTCAATAACAATATCAAAAGAGAACGTTTCGGTGGTTCTCTGGAAATGTCGTCTGGTGAGGCTATATGCTGAACGAGTGTCAGCTCCCTCTCAAATCCTGCAGATGGCCTCACCGTGGCGATGGGGTGTTCCTGGGCAGAACGGGTGAAGTACGTCGGGAATGTATTATCCTGGTAGGGTCACCCAAGGTATGAAGGCCGTTCCAATATGTCCAGCTAATATCTGCAGGAGAAGCCAGGAGCAAAGTCAGACTTCTACCACTGGTGCTCCAGATCACGTATCAACAAAAGCTGTCCCCTTCTCCTTTACCATTACTTGAGTGCATTCAATTCTCGATGGAGGAGCTCCTTGGAGACCCCCTCCTTTATCTTGATTTTTTGAGAGTGCATGGGCTCATGGATCTGGTGTAGCTCCACTGTTCTGGATGGGATTTGTAACAACAACACGAGTGTACTTTGCTCGCATTTAAGGTAGAGTTTCTGTAATCGAAAATCTCTATTGTAAGGAGATGATCCTTCTCCATGTACGTCTGTTCTGAAGTGCTACTGGGACAGACTTCGTTTTTATGCATGACAATGCATGCCTACACTTGATTTTTTTTTTGTTTATGATGAGTGAGTTTGGTTTTTCATTTTTTTTAAATATTTTCATTTCTGATATTGATTTATTTTCCATTTTTATTACGAAACAAAAAAAAATATCTGCGTAGTAACTGAATTTAGAATTCTTAGGTGTGATTTATACGCATTGTACTTACAAATGTCCTTCACTTTGTAAATATGTATTTATAAAATATTTATGATATGTCACAAGAACCAACGAAATCTATGTAGTCTCATCGTCTGTATGTAGCCATTAAAATGTTGATTCTATTTTGGAAACAAAATTATATCTAGATTCTTTTGAGTTGAATATTAGTTTTGTCTGAACAAAATTTCTTACAGGCAATTTTCTCTTTCATTAGATAATTAAATTCCCCTCCCCCCAAAGAATAAATATGTTATTACGTGTTCCATGAACAATTCAAATCAAAGAGCATCTGCGTTCTTCCTATTACCCTAGACTTTTTATTTATGTACTGTTGTTTTTTGTGGGTGCAAAGTGTTTTCATTTTGATAAAGTTATAAATAGGAAAGAACATCGCTCATGAGAGTTCTGCTTTTAATCTGAATATAATTTATATCTAATAAAATAAAGTGTGTAGAAAATAATTTACTTGTAATATGACATTTCACATAGAATTCTGTTGAACATTCAATTCTTTCAGTTCAATTAAAAAAATTTATATCTTGATTATTCTAGGATCAAATTAGATTATAGGATAAGAAATTGATATTTGAAAAAGTATAATCCCCCCATATATATATATATATATATATATATATATATATATATATATATATATATATATATATATATATATATATATATATATATATATATATATATATATATATATATATATATATATATATATATATATATATATATATATATATATATATATATATATATATATATATATATATATATATATATATATATATATATATATATATATATATATATATATATATATATATATATATATATATATGAGATATACAAAACAATAACTATTTTTGGATATTCTGTATATTTATATTAATATACATACAAATCATTTCTATCTAGCAAATTTAATTGTAATATTTACACAATGATGAAAATCAGCTCAAAACTTTTTAAATTAATTTTTAATATCATTTATTTAATAATTTTTTTACTTTAAATGTGTTTTGTAATGTGTGAAAAAGATCTAGCTGGCCACGGAAGGTAGTTCATAGCAACAAGTGTCGTATTGAAGCATTATCTTGCTAAAAATGTGGATCGGACATGGAAAAGGAACGATAACAAAACAGGTCTCAGAATGTCGTCGAAGTACCACTCTGTTGAAAGTGTGCCTCTAATGACGATCAAAGGCTCCTGCAATCATGAGAAATGATAGCCCAGACCGTAACTCCTGGTTGAGGGCTTGTGTGGCGTGCAGTAGTAAGACCAAGACCGGCACGCTGCTCTCGGTGTCTTCAATGATCGTCAGGACTGAGTAGAAAGCGGGATTTGATCATTCGTCCCCAGTCAGCACCATTCTAATCTGATCAAGTCAAGCACCACAGTATTCTAGCTTGTCAATGTAAGGGCGTGAATGGCAAGTGGTGCATCGGTTGGTACGAGAATTGATTTCACTCTATCAACCATCTGGGAATAGTTACGGTGAACACTCGTGTGCGGGTCGCACCCCTGATGGCTGACAGCGATGAATCAGGTGCTGTGATAGCCAATCTGATACTCACTCTGTGAGTTCTGTTGTGGTCCTATCATCATGATGGGGGGAAAAATGACATTGTCTATCCCTTCTTGCAAGTATCTTCTAAGTGTCACTTGTCTGTGACCCATATGACGAGCTGTTCTCCGATTTTCCCAACCTGCCTCTTTCATTCCAATGATACAATTTCTTTCAAACTCTGATATTTGCTCGTAATGAGCTTGAATACCGTGCAATTTTTTAGCCATTGAAAGATATCCCAAATCTCAAAGTATAATAGAAATTTTTAACAACAATTCAAGAACAGCTTTTTCAATGGGCTGCGAGTGTTTGATTGCTTAGGGCATCGTTTTCATTGTCAGAAGGTAGTTTGTTCAAATCCCGGCTTAACCGAAGTTCCGTCGTGCTCCCCAAAGGCGGCTGGATGTTAGATGGGTCGTGGTCGCATTGTCTCCTCTAAGTGAAAGGATACATCTGGAAGTTGGCAGGCCAAGTATTGGGACCTTCTGCTTCAAAATCACGAAGACACCACCCGGCTGCTTCTATCTCAATGGTAGAGCTTAACTCAGGGGTACAGGGAAGGATGCTGGAACAACAACATCTGCTGGATGCGCAGTTCCAATGTGCTGTGGATGACATTCATTCATTAGACATCAAGTTTTAAACATCTTCATATTTGGTTAAAATATTTATGGATACAAAATTTCAAAGTAATCGGATAGTTATTTCTTGATGAATTTTTTTGCATTAAAATTATTTAATATTCTTGCGATTCTCTTGTTATTCAAAACTCAAAATGAAAAGTTACAATCGTAGTTACAAAGTTAAATCATTCAGTATGTTAACAACTGTAAAAATTTAGTTTTCTAAGTTTGAGTTCATCGAATTCAAAGTTCGTCCTTAAAATTCTGATATTAATTTTGAAAAAAAATATGTGAATATAATAAATAAATAAATAAATAAAAAGCAAAAAAAAAAAACGAATATATTTTTGGAAATTGTCACTTTTCTCTAATATTGGTTTATTATTAATTGAAACAATTTAGCAGAACTAGTAGAGTTGCTTTTGATCTTTTTTATCATGCATGGCAATTATGATTATTATGATTGAATACGTACTCTTATGGATACATTGAGCTTATAGACATCATAGAATGCTCAGGAACGAAATTGAGAAACATTTAGCATTTTCAATAACATATTTTCAGTTGAAAAATTAGTTGATCTAATACTATGTATGTATATAAAATAAACTTTAAAAGTTTAACTATTCGCATAATTTACTTTCGTGGGAAAGGATAGTCCGAGGATCAAAGTTGTGCTGGAATTTAACAACAATGATATAATTATAATTATTTTTAATAGATTATTAAAGGTAAAGGATATTTTTCACTAGTCTTCTCTCCATAGAAAGTAAAGATAAAATTGATTTCAATATTCTATGAATTTATAAGGATTTATAAATTAGTTATTAAAAGAAGAGGGGAAGAATCCTACCTTTAATTTCTTTTGTTTTTATTATCAAAATTATTTTATAGACTCTTTATAGGATACAGGATTTTTCCTGAAATTGATTGGTTTTAATTTGTTTTTAAATTTAAATTTGAAATATTTTCAAATTAGTATTTTTTTAAAAAAGTGAAAATATATTTAATGTTTAAAGTTGTCTATCTACTTATCTATATCTATGCATATAGCGTATTAATCTAATGTAAATATTATTTTACAATTTTTACTGTTAAGTATATAGTAATTATGAAAATCTATATCTCCTGATGCATCCCGTGGAACTTCAAAGCAATGAATAAACAAAAATTATAATAATTTTACATATGAAATATAATAAAATACAAACCTCCATATTCTAATTAAATATTAAATTGAATCTACATTTTTCCTCAAAAAGAGTTTGAATTATTTTTTAAAGAAGAAACTAGATATAAAAAATAAATTAATCTATTATTCGGAACAGAAAATTACAAACAACCCCATTTCATTGCAGATACTTATGTAAGAGCATTTGCAGCAGACATTTATAGTGCCTTTATGATGAAGATTTTGCGTGAGAAATTGAATTCGCCGACACATTCTCTTCCTCCGCTGGAGCTCGTGAGCGCTTAATGGCCGATTTCGTTTGCTCGCTGGCGCAAAGAAATTGAGGACGCACTTTCTCTCTTGCGTTTGTTGCGAGCGAAGTTTGGTGGAAACTGAATTTAATTTACTGCATCATGTTTAAGTTCGGAGTATCTTAAGATAAATTAGTTAACATATAAATAAATATATTCATTTACTGTGTAATGGATTGCAATTAAGAATATGTGCTTAGTTATGAATTTTTTCTCCAGAAAATGAAATTTTGTACGGAAATAATTATTAAGCACAATAGTGAACTGAAAATGTCGTAACTCAATAAAATAGGAATACATTCATTTTTAAGATATAACTACGTTAGACAAAACGCTAAGTCAAATTATAACTTCATGTTAAAAGTTGTGTTTCACATTATCGTTAACCTTGTGATGATAACTTAAAATTTATGTTGTACGTGGTCTTAACGGATTTATATGCCAGATGTTATGTTTCGATTGACTGAATTGACTCTTGCTTTGGAATATCCTTTAAAAACACAAAATATTGTTTTTTAAGTACACTCCAAAGCAAGTGAATTTTATTATGAAGATAAAATAAATCGGCAAGCTAAAACAAGTGTAAAACATCAATATTTTATATTCTATTATATAATATCGCCCCATCGGACACGATTAACTGTAGATAAGTGGCCTTGGTACTGAACTGTCTAATAAAAGTGAAGAATGCTTTTTGACTACTTATATTTATTTTCTTTCCAAGAGAACTTTTAGAGATTGTGAGCCTTATTCATGGGTGTCTGGAAAGAAACCCGAACAATTCATAAGAAATCACTTATGACAGATACAGGAAACTGAAAGGTATCACTCTATAATCGAAGGACGTGTGTAATAGTAGAAAATATCATGTCAACGTCAATCGAGGTAGTTAGCCTAAGAGCACAGTTACAGTGATGACTGCAGATCAACGGCGGTTCTTCGAAAGCCAATTCTGCCTCCATTTTGTGACATGTTCAAGACACCCTGGGTATTCCTTTGGTTGCTGATGACCAACCCACTCATAACGAGCATTAAGAAGAGTGCTTTTGACATTACAGCATGGGCACCAAGTCTATAAAAGAGACGATCTAAAAGACGATGGAATGACACAGTGTCAAGTCTTCGGAAGGGTATTTTCTGATTGTGTTGGCCGCGATGTGGAAAAAGGTCTAGTGTAGCAGTCATTGTAGGTTGCCTCATGGCTTCGTTTGCAACTGCGTACTGTTTGAGGTCACCTCTAATTCGTATTATTTAACAGTATAACGACTCAACGATGCGGAGACGGTGTAGTGCTGACACTGACTGTGGCCTGGTTGGTTAGGGCGTCGTTCTCTTCATCGGAAAATAGACAGTTCAAATCCCGAGTACCCGAAAATAAGTCATGTTTGTTAAAGGTAGCTGCGACACGTTAAATAGGTCGTGGTCGCAATGTCCTCCAAATGAAATGATACATATAGGGTTGGCAGGCAAAGTATTGGGGGTCTTTTGCTTGGTCTCTACTTCAAAATCACAGACTTAACCCCGCTGCTTTTATCTAACTGGTAGAGCTCAACTCAGTGCTAGGTGCAGGGAATAGTGCAACAACAGCAATGGCATCCTGCACTGGTGTGGGCAATGCTCTTCATCAACTGAACAACATCCGCTCGCATCAGCCAAAGCGCTCTGCAAGATGTTCGCCCTCTTCCTTCTCTGATCTCTCAGCAAGCAGACACTTCTGGGATATGGTTGAGGACCGTTTGCAGACCATGTCCCTGCAGCGTTCAGAAGACGAACTGTGGTAAATGGTTTACAGGGAATAAAAAGCTATTCCCCAGGTCATTTTCCGTTCTCCCACTAACTTTGCATCTAGAAGCGTAACGCTATCCAGATTAATATTACAACCTACTGCTTTCATTTTGTATCATAAACTCTGCATTATGAATATATGAATGCAGTGTTCATATTATGACCTTTCAGCTTGCCGAGTTTAATTATTTTCTGATCATTCTTTATGGTGTTATATTTTCAATGTCTTGCATAGAGTAAAAATGTTCTGTAATAGTACAAGATGCTTAAAGTATATTCAAATGCTCCAAATAATTGCTATACCCTTTAGCTATGTGTGGAAAATTCACTGTAGAGATTTATAGGATTAAAATGAAACATTTTTTTAAAATTTTTGATAATTCTGAATACTTAAAAACAAAGCTTTGGATTTTATATTTGAGATGGATATCATGATGTATCTTAATTATTTAAACATACATTTGAAATAAAACACTAGTTTTCTCATTTTTGTTTAATAAAAATGAATCATTCAAGACAAAATAGTTTAATGTTTAAAAATTTAACTTGAAAAGTTTCGAATATAATACATAGTATTATATTTGTTCAATATACCTTCCGTCAATATAATACATAGTATTAAATTATGAAAAAATAATAATTTTATTTAGCATAATGAAATGCTCTGTTTCCACAGTGCGCCGATCGATGACTGAGTGGTTAGCATTCCTCACTCCTGAGCTGTAGGTCCCGGGTTCGAACCCCGGTTCAGGCATGGATGTTTCTTTCTCTCCGGATTTCTCTGTCCTTTCTTCTGAGATAATGTATGAATGTGACCCACACTATCAGTGGGTTTGTGGTGGTATGGTGTCGGTAATGATACTCACCTCGATGGATTGGTTTACAGGTGACAACCGGGTAACAACAAATGTGTAGCAAATTCCGACCTTGTAGTGGCAAAGGCTTAGCCATACAGGGCCTGCTTTTGTTAGACTATGTGTTCAGATTAAAGATGAGTAAAACATTATTTGGAAGGTTATCAAAAATTACTAAAATATTATTTACGCTAATTTATTGGCTTCAAATAATATGCAAATAATATTGCGGCAAGTTCGATCCGTATGCAAATAATATTAGAAATATTAATATAAAACTTAAAATCCTTAACAATAAAAAATTAAACTTAAACTGTAAATTTAGATAAAATTGAAAAAAATGCCCGCTCACTTGAAAAATAATAACTGAGCACAATATATAAATTAAAACTCAAATTTTTATTAACATAAGATTACACTAATGAAAAATATTACGCATTTTTTGAGTAATTAGTTAAATTATGAAAATAAGATAAAATATTACACTTCATAAAAAATATGGCATGTGAATGTATACAAAAAATGTACTTAAAACTTGAAGATAATTATTTCAAAGAGAAAGAATTAAAAGAAAGAAAGTCACAAATCATTTTCATTTTACGGGAAGGATATGATAACTGGAATCCAGGAGCAGGAAACTTTTGAAGTTGACCTCATCGATTTTATACTTCTCTGGAGATGGAGGGAGTCGAGGAATTTTATCTCTGGTATCCTACAAAGAAATGCGATCAGCTTCCGAAGAAAATTCAAAATGGCAGGGGGAATGGTGATCCAAAACTTCAGAGGCATCAATAACTATCAATCTTCTATCAAACGTCTTCTTCTTTCCAATCCCCTTTGTTTAGCAGGGCTAAACGAGGTCCATGACGTCGTGAACCGCCAGAAAGTCTATGACTATCAAAGGTGATTCGAAGGTGTCCTCTTTATTAAGTCCCAGGCCAAAGATAATATGTTCCGGAGACGCACTCGCCGAGTTGCATTTGGGACAAGGCACGTAGCAAATACGTCCTTCGCAGAATGAAATGGAACTACGGTGTCCACTTTGGAAGCGGGTGATGGTAGTCTGGCTCCACCTGTCGCATTTAAGAGTGAGGGAGCCTCCCGGTGAGTAGCTTTGGTACCAATGGTGCAAGGGTGGAGGTGACCAAATGGCTTGGTTGAAGACATCATGGATGGGGAAATGAGCAGCTTCCGTTCTCTGGAGCACTGACCGACGGTGGAAGATTGACTTGGCTCCTTCGCCTACAAACCTTAGCTGAGCATAGTGGAATGGCCTTCACGCCTTGGGTGACCCTACCAGTAGTTAAACTCCCAACGTACTTCGCCTATTCCGCCCAGTGACACCCCTCGCCCCGTTGAGGCGGTCTGTAGGACTTGAGGGGGGTCTATCAAACGTGATGAAGCTGACTTGAAACTGGACGTAATTCTGGAGGATTAATTACAATCTGCATACATAGGAGTTATTTTTAGTTATATTTTCCTTTTTGGAATTGAAAATATTTTCTTTTAAGGTTACCACTATGTCAGAATTATTTACTTCAATTGTAGGGATAATTTAGCCATTTTTATTAGGAAGAGATCCTCAACTCCCTATCCAATAACGTCTCGCTTGAGGTGTCAGCGATTCTAAAAGGTTTTCGAACGCAGAGTGCAGCTGAAAACACACACAAAGGATAAACGAAATCCAAGTTTTACAACACTCGAGTTGGGAGCTGAATAATGCAAATTTAAACCCAAGAATGCTCTGGGAGACAAAAAAGTTAAGAGTCACAATTATGAAAAAAAAAAAAAGAAAGAATACAAAAAAATAAGAGTTGGCCTAAGTGTAAAGCAGCCAGCAAATGAAGAAAAATGTATTACAAAATATGCGTTAACATCACATCACAGTCTAATTTATCTTCGTGTGTAGTAGATGTTTTCAGGGCAGCAGCTCAGGCCTGACTTTGTCACATGACCATATTTCTAAGTTAGGAGACAGTTAATGGAGTGTTAGTAGCTACTCAGGGCAGAAATGAAAGAGTCAGAAAGTGAAGCAAAAATGATATACAACTATGAAATCAATTTAAAACATTGACTTAACTATTGATTCTAAAAATTAGATAAACTCACCATGGCCTAGTAGTAGAAAGGCACTTTTCAAAGCATAAGAGGACACAACTGTTAAAAAATGGGCGATGAACGTGCAGCATCTGCATGCATGTCTGTCAGGGGGATGCTTGTGAATCTTCCAGATTTCCTTCCGTATGACTCAGGAATATATATATAGAGCCCACTGTGGAAAGAAGGTAATTTACCCGATGGCTATTAAAACGATATGCAACGTTCTTTCTGCAGTTAAGCTGTCCACTTCGCTGGTCGAGTAATATGAAAATTAGATGTTGTTAACTTTTTTTAAATGTCAACCAAACATGGTTTAAATTTAAATACTTTCGTAAAGTAAGAATAACATTTATTAAGGAATTTTCAAATGCATTTATTAGACTCGAATAAATCACAAAAATGAATTCAATTGATATATTGGAAAGATCATTAATTTAATCACAACACAGCTACATATATTTGCACACATGTTGTTCATAAATGTATAAAATGCTTACATTCATTATAGTCTGAGAAACGTCTCGTGCTGCAGAATGTTATCAGTGAATCATTTTCCAGAGTTTATGAGGAATAATAAAGGATAAGCTGTTTAATATAAAAGTTATTATTTTTCCTAATTTCTAAATATTTCTTTTTGTTATACTTGAACTGCAGTTATAAAAAATTGGTGAAATATAATTTCTATATAAATTTTCTTTTTACTGTAACGATTTCTGAATTAGTTTTGATGTTTTAATTTTATTATTTTAAAATCACCAATACTTCTTAATTATGAATATATTTCTAGGAATATTGAATATGTAATATTGCTCATTTTATTTTGAAGAGAGTATGTAATATACATAAAATGATAATGGTTTGAAATAGGTAAAATGGTTGTTGTATTTTTTTAATCAATAATTCATGAAATAGTGAAGCCAGTTTTAAATTACTGACACTAAGGATTCAATAGATTCAAGAGTTGCATGCCACTTTGTCTCAGAATTTTGACGAGTTTGTAATTCTTCATAATAAGAATGTAAACATGTTAATTGATTTCATGCTAAGTGTGGACAAACATGTCGGCTATTCATATCTTAGTCCTTTGTGCATAGCGCTTTCCCTTATAGCGCTAGGCACTTATCTTTAGCGAGGAATGTCCCCTTCAGATTTACAAAAAAAGAAGCTCTTTAGCATGCTTAAGTCGAGTGATATGGTTACCCAAGAAATAGAGATCAATCTTTAATTTTCTGTGAAATAGTATCTTTCTCTCTTGCAATATAAACGATGAACAAAGGTATTTCAACATGAAAAAGAGGATTTGTTCACGTGAAGAGGATATTTAATGAGATATTTCAATCAGCAAGAAAAGAAATTAGAAAATGTAATGATATTAATTTTATTTTTTTCCCGAAATATGAATAAATTTTGTTAGCAAAAATAACATCGTAAGGACTTGTTACACTTGAATCATTTAGAATGATTTATGTGTGTGTGTGGTTGTACTTTATAAAGAAATTATTCTCTGACACAATTTCTTAAAAAAGTTATTACAATGAATTTTACTTCGCACTCTCGTGCTATTCACTTCCATAAGTTTTTTGTAAATCGTGTGGTGCAAGGGTTGCCGATAAACTCATCACCAGCCACTTTGAAAGACATGGATACAGAATCGCAGCGCCATTGTTTAATAATGACTCCCACTCCAAATAACGTAAAGCTATTATAAAACTACGCAGTGACGAATTTCTCATCTGAAAGTTTGCATCAATATGGAACGTGATATTGTCAATTGAAGGATGAATCTACCCTCAATAAGCCTGATTTGATTGAGAGTTTCGCGTTTGGACACTTCCTTTAATCAAAGGAAACGAATAACAGCTTCATTTAACAGGAAGATCATTTTTCTAAGCATTTTACCATTTCAATTGCTCTGTAATCGGGGAACTTACGCTGCCTAATTGTCCAAATGCTGCAACAAATCAAGCATCATCTGTTTCTTTTTTTCAGACAGAAATAATTGATTTCCAAATAACGCTTGTAAATTAGACTTTTTCTTTATTTCAATATATCTCCATAGAGCATGATGCTGATTGGAAACAATGTTAGGCAGTTAGTTTTTAATATCAACTTATTCTTAATTGCGGTCGCGGGAGTCTCTGAAAATTTTGCAATGATAGAACCATATCGTTGATCGTTCCCAAATACCTCAAGTTTATTGGTGACTTAAGCGAAAGAGACGAAAACCTATTCTGTGACATCATCCAGTGCCTATGAAAATAGTCTGGCACTCTATTGGTACAAAGTATCAGCAAAAAGTTAAACTTCAGGATTGAAGTCCGGGAACCTTAAAGGTCAAACAGCAAATTTGAAGTGTAATATTTATTTTCCTCAACATTTAGCTACATTAGATGTTACAATTTAAAAATTGATAAGAGAATTCTTTCCAGTATTTGAACGTTGGTGGTGTTCTTTAGGCTGTACTTAATATTTGCCTCCATTTTAATAAAGAGATGTAATGGCAGTATCCTAGCAATAGCTTGTAGGGCGGCTGTGGTGTTAAATGTTCCAGTTATGTATAGCATAACTGCGAGCCTAAGAAGCTGTTGGTGGACCCTGGAAGCTTTGGCACCTTGCATTTTTATATGTTGATACCAGTTGAATTTTTCATCAAAAGTGACTCCTAGCAGCTTAATGGACTTAGACCTTCTTATTTTTTGGTTGTCCCAGAAAATTTGTGAGCCACATTGAAGTTTTGTAAACAACATATAACAGGACTTTGCCACAGAGATTTCCAAGTGATGCTTGGCGGTCCATTGACGGAAGATAGTAAGGGCCTCAGAGGCTACTTTCCCCAGCTTCCTTTCGCTGCTGGCTGCAATAACGAATGTGAAGTCCTTAGCGAAGGCTTGTAGGGTGATGCTGGAGTGAGGATCATGAGATTTCGCCACTATGGACCAATTGTATTGGTGTGGCTTATCTGCAAAAAGATTCCACATCAATGGGCCACTGCAGGATTCCTGTGGGCATCCTTTTGTCTGATGCTGTGTCGCAAGCCCTTAATTTGTATTAATTGCGACCATTCTGTCCGTGAGGTTGCTGAAGAGGATGTTTTTTAGACTTGTGGAGCAGTTTTTCCTTTCAAGAGCATTTTCAAAAAGAAATTATGGCTTAGGAATGTGATCTGCAAGGATTTGATATCAAATGTAAACACTGACTTTGTATGTAATACTGACTTTGGTGTTTATGAGTGGCTTGACTTTGTTCTTCAAATTAGTGTGTGTATTCTCGAACGGCCACATCAGTGCATCATGCATGTTGATGATGGTTTCTCGAATAAACTTGACTTCATCCCAAAATAAAATAACTGTAGAAAACTGGAAACTATTCTGTATTCAGCTAACTACCTAAAATACAAACTGTTTTTGAAGGGAATAATTGGCCTCTGAACTAAATTAGTATCTAAAAGCGTTCTGTTTTAACTAATCTTTTTATTAAGGGTTCAATAAAGAAGGAATATGTCATAGTAAATGGATCTAATTTTAAGATATTTCTTTAACCTTTTTATGTCACTATAAACTCAATAATCTGAGTATTTATATTAAACAATATATTTGTAAGTATATTTACATTTAATCGATGTAACTGTAACTTTGATAACATGATTTTAAATCAAAGACAGTATAAAATCATGTTATCAAATGTTCGTTTTTAATTTTACTGAATATCTTTTCTACATTATTTAAATTTATTTAAATATAATTATCATTTCCAGTAAACTGAACAAAATGTTTTGAGTAAACAATTAAATTTGTGTAATAATTTTTTAAAAATAAATTTTCAATTGTTTAAAGTTTTTTTATATTTTCTTTATTACATGTGAATCATACATTATTAAAATACCAGTTAGAATAATTTTATCATTATACATTTAGGTATATAATAAATATTTATGAAACCAATTTTTTAGTGAATCGATTTTGATTCTTTCTTTCTGACTTTATATTCAGTAGTCTTATGAATAAAAAACTACAATTGTACATTAAAGTGCCTAAAAAAGGCCAGGGTTCTATTTTTTTCTTATTTGTTGTTACACTTTTTACAATTGATATCTATATTGTTTCATAAGTAAGATAGAGAAGATGAAACGAAAATATTAAAGGAAAATTTTATGCCTATAAAAGGAGTTTTATAAGCTTTGGTATCATTGGATTAAATAAACGTTTTTTAAAAAAACAAAATTTTTTAAACATTAGCAAATATTAAATATGTATGGAAAATATTGATACAAACGTAACATCAAAATGGACTGTTGAAAATAATTGTAAATTACTGTTGTTGAACCGTATGTTGTTTTTACTGAAGAATATTGGCATTAAAAAAACAAATTTAAATGAATCATTACTTTAAAGTAAAATTTTCAGTTGAAAGTTCAATTTGCTTATGATAGAAATAATATATATATATATATATATATATATATATATATATATATATATATATATATATATATATATATATATATATATATATATATATATATATATATATATATATATATATATATATATATATATATATATATATATATATATATATATATGTATAGAACTTCTAACCTTAACATTCATTGAGAATATTCACTATACACTTTAAATTACATTTATATATATCTTGAAATAATTTTGATCATCATATGCAATACTGAATTTGAGAAGAATAATTTAGTAACAGTTATTATAGAAAATTTCATCCAAAAGAAATAAAATTTCACCTCTAACAGTCATGAAATATTCATTTAAACACAGGACCATAATTTCAAAGGAAATAGATTAGATCCATACTTGATTATTAAGCATTTTAAAATGCTTAGATTCTATCTTTGAATCTTAGATCTTTTTATGTGCACAGACAAGTACGACTGTGTACATTAATGTCCTCCACGCTCTCTTTAAGTGCTAGTTAGGTAAAATTCTTAAGCAAGTTAAAATTAGTACTTCTTCAAACATATCATAAATATTTGCAAATTTCTTTGCAATAATTTCTGTGATAGAAAATTAAGTACCTCAAGCGCAAGTGCAAATAATAATCATAGCGTATTTCTTTTGAGGCATATTTTACCTAAATACACTAACGTAAAACGATTTGCGTAGACATTCACTATAATTAAGCAATTGTTCCAACTGTTTTGATTGAGTGATTGACATTTTTGAACAATCAAAGATAGATTTTGGGTTTATGCTTTCAATCACTCACATTTTTGATGTCTACTTGTTGTCTACATTTTTGATGTCTACCTGTTGTGTGCTTGAGGTTTTTCTGAGTTGCTCCTTTGTTAATACATAACCAACAGTCTTCAAAAGATTATAATTTTTCAATATAAAATTAAGGGAAAGAAATTTAAATGTCTTACAAAATTTCGTGATTATTGAGTTTTCATTTGGCTTAAACTATCTTTCGAAAGAAGGGATTTGATTGGATGTTTCGATTTCATCAGCCACATAAATAATTACTAGTTTTTCAGTGAAAATTCTGCTTCATGATAAATTAATCATTAACAAACTTATAACTCTTTGAGAAACGTATTGTAAGATAAACGTTAACCGGATTGGTTTGGTTTGTTTGTCGCTCAACGGTCATTTTTTGCACACGAGGGCTAATTAGACCGGGACTTACGTCTTAAAGTGGAATCCGAACCACTACAAACATCCATGCCCAAGGCGGGATTCGAACCCACGAACTGTTGAACCGAAGGCAAGAGCGCTAACCATTCAGCTGCCAGCTCGGCAAACACGTTAACCGGAAGAATAGGTAAGATTTGTTAACCGGAAGAATTTACAAACAGAAAAAAGAATTAAAATCGTGAAATTAAATGAGAGTGGGCGCTCCGTGGCTGAGTGGTCAAAGTATCACTCCGCTAATCGCTTGAGAGCGTAGGAGTGTGGGTTCGATTCCCACCGTGGCCCTGGGTGTTTTCTTCGTTATTCTTCTGTGGTTGTACATCTGTCATTGTGCTATTTGTCCTATTATCGACGAAGACTTACAAGCGGATCTCAAGAATCAAGCATACAAGTCTGAATATATGTAATGTAATAAATAAAAAAAATAAATGAGAGTTAAACTTACATGCGTTTAAAAACAGTACGTCTTTTTAATCTAGAGACGATTAACTACCATTGCCACAAAAGTAAGTTAAAAATGACAGAATTAGTTCAAAATGAGTTTACACTTGCATATAATTAATCAATCAAGTGTATTTTAATCACAACTTTCAATATAAGCAGAGTTCAGTTTTCTTATACCGAATTTCATAGAAAGGCTTAGTAATGATTTATTTTAAATATGATATGCATTTTATAACACGATGGTAGCGACGATTCTGAAGTCTCAATGACTTTTTGATAATTAGTATACAAATTTATGTGTTTTGAGTTTCTTTTAATTTTATACGACTCTGAAAATGAATAAACACGTTTAGAGTAAATTTCCTTTAATATAATCATTTTACCCAGGTGAATCAATATATGAAACAACGTATTATGTACAACTGTTTTACAAAGTTCATTACTCTATATTGTGTTTATACACCTCAACCAATGATACATAATATTTAAGCATAAGCCATCTCTTTAAATCATGGCAAAATCTATTTATTACAAAATCTATCACTTCAAGTTAGCACAAATTGCTTAAATAGTTATGAGCTCTCTTATTAAGACGTCTCAAATTTCGTGCATAAGCATAATCAGCCTTATCAAATCATCAAAAACTACGTATTTTAGTATAATGAAGTCATAATCTTACTCTTTAATGAAATATGAAGTCCTGATGTTCAGTACGAAGTTGTGATGTATGTATATTCGTATGTTTTTATGATCTATCTTTTCAAGCTATCACAAACTACACTTCCAAATATCGTATCAAGTGGAAGAGATTTTTTAAGATGCTTTGCTCTAATTGTGTCCCATGTCTGTAATATATAACTCCGGCAATATATAACATGTTATATCTCCAAAACCACCTACATTCGCATTAAACTTCTTTTTTAGAGTCGCTCGTTATATTAAATAAGCATATAAGTCATTTTGCAAATTAAATAATTTATGAAAGAGTGTATGTTTCTAAGATTCATATATGAAGAGAAAAACTGTCAAATGATATTCCTGAAAGAATCTTACAAATGCTTCAAACTGTGATTCAGTATGCCTTGGATGCTACAATAAATACATTTTTGTATCCTTTTATTTTTGCAGTTTTTTATTCTCATAATTTATTGCTTCCTTTCTTCTTTTTTAAATCTTTTACTTACATTTGAATGTTGATATCATTCGGGGAAGTTCATAAGCAGAACAATGCTTATTTTATTTATTAAACTCAGGTAAGATTTATGATCGCCCGGAGGAAAAATATTAAGATACAACCATGAATAGTTTCTTGTTCAAAATAAAAATGATGTTTTTTTAGAATTGAAAAAGTTTTTTTAATTTCTTTTTAAAAGTGAATACTTGACACTTTTGTGTTACGGAAACAATTTATTTTTTCTAGATAAAAGCAATGACTTTAATTCAAATTTTATGCACATTATTCATCATAACAAAAACCTATTTTCAATTTTAAGATTTCTTTAGGATATATAATAAAAAAGAAAAACTGAAACTATCATAAAGTATTTGAAAGAAATATTGTAGACTGAGTTGCAAATTGTACTGGTTTTTTTAAATTTAATATAAAAGGAAACTCAGATTAAAAATAATTTTAGAGTGACTGAAAAATTTCTTCGATGCCTGTGTTATAGATATCTTAAATTTACTTGAAAAAATGACACACACACACACACACACACATATATATATATATATATATATATATATATATATATATATATATATATATATATATATATATATATATATATATATATATATATATATATATATATATATATATATATATATATATATATATATATGGGGGGATAATTTATTTATTTATTTAATTACATTACATATATTCATACTTGTATGTTTGATTCTTGAGATCCGCTTATAAGTCTTCGTCGATAATAGGACAAACAGCACAATGACAGATGTATCAACCACAGAAGTAATAGAAAACACCCAGGGCCATTTTCAGCATATAACGCATAATTGATTGCATTAATCCAAATAAATTTAGTAAATGAGTTCAGGTGATAAATCAGGCAATAGTGGATAATTTTACCAGTTTTTTTCCAAATTTGCTTTAAAGAATTATTTTTCTTTAGCTTAAATTTAAAGAAACTCGTTTTTACATTTTATTTGCTTTCTCTCTCATCGAACTCTGCATTATTCTGTTTATTTTCTCTTTATACCTAATTCTTTATATTTCTAGTATATTTTAAGAAGTTTTCTTCTTTCTTTTATACTTCGCCTATTTTTTTTTTTCTACATAAAAACGACTTTCATATACTTTATTTTTTTAGCTTTAACTAAACAAATTTTCTTTTCTTAATTTTCTTTCTTTTCAACTCTTTTGATCTTTCTTAATTACTCCTCTCGAATTATTTTGTTTTTTCTTTAATTTTTTAATTACTTAATTCGGAATGCTTTTAAATGAAAAAGTGAATATTAAATTTTTATATGCGTTATATTTTCAAGCAACTCTCTCTCTCTCTTACCCAAAGCACTTAACTTTATTAGTACTAACTTTACCGATCTCACTCTAAACACGCATTTGAACTAGATTTTATTTCACAGACATAAATATGTGTACAGTATTTATGCTTAGTAATATTTAATTCTTTCACCATAATTTTTCTCTCCTTAATAACTAAAGTTTTTTTTAAATTTTATGAAAAAAATAAAAGTTATTAAAAATAATATTTTCAAGTTTAATGAAAATAATTTGAAATTTTAATAAAATAAAATAATTTTGAAAAATTTTATCTGCTTATGAGATTTGTAAAAGTGTATATTTTGGAAACATGCAACAAAATCTTAAAATCTTTTGAATTTAGAATTACTTTTTAGAGAAAGATTTAACGTAAAGCTCTTTATACTATTCCTTCAGTAATTTCAGAAATTTCTTAACTACCCATAATCACATACAAGCACAGATGCACATTCATGTACGCATATATCATGCAACCCAAATTTCAAAGTTTAAAATGTAATTCAGTTTTTTATAAGAAAACATTAGATACACATTAAAAATAAATAAATGATTAATTTAAAATCTTATCATTCGAAGCAGTTCAACTCACATGCATTTTTAAATCCATCATCAGATAAATTTTGTGTTATATTTACGAACTTTTAAAAAGAGCAATAAAAAATATAAGTAATTTTAAATTTAAAGAAAGTTTAGATAAACAGTAATATTTTTTTACATATTTATAACTGTTCATTTCTTATTATTACGTTTGATAGAAGGTATTAAGCAGAGACCAGTGCTTCGTCAATTTGCTTAACGTTCAAGTGACGTGGTCGACACCTGAGGTGGTTCTCTCCTCTTTTGAATTCGATATCATATCAATGGAAGTTTTTATCATCATTCTGAAAGGTTCATGCGGATAACTTATCTCTCATTGAAAATGTGGTATTGATGGCGAAAGTTGGTATCATTGCATGGCTGAAATGAATAAAGTATAAAGAAATGGTTGAGTATGAGGTATGTCAGGTATACAACCCTTTGAATATGGGAAGTATTCAACTAATTCTGTTAAAACTTACAATGTGGGTCGCATTGTGTTCTAGTGATAGAACAGCAGTCCTAGTCTGGCTCCCTGCTTGAACTGCCCCTGGTTCAATTCCAGCTCTACTGAGAAAGGATTGCACTTATGCCATCTGCACGCATGTTGGTAAAGGTGGGTAGTTGAGAGTTTTCTGGGTTGTCTCCCTTGTGAAACGTGAATCTTTCTGAAAAGTAATCACGTAGTCTTAAAGAAGCTTCAGGCAGTTAGGGTTCGTGTTAAAGCTAGAGATTTGATGAAGTATCCAAGACTGAATTTCTATTAAGTTCTATGTGGTTGTATTGCACATTCGATGTTGCATGATATTTTTAAGTTTTGACGTAGTTATTGCCATCTACTGTTTTTTTCTTCATTCAATTTTATATTTATTCATACGCTGAAGTCTCACGCATCTTTGATTTAAGGCTACAATGGCTGCATACATGTTGGAATAAAATATATCTTTAGAATTGTGATCTAGTAAGGTTTGATCTGGATTATTTGTTGATCTAAATACTTATGACGATTTTATAGGCAGCCTATTTTGCCTGTTTGGGCTAATCCTACAAAAACCTAAAATTTAAAATGAATTCCAAACTACAACAAACATTCAAGTTCGAGATGGTAGTTAATACGAAGTAAGCTGCCACATCGATATTTTCTTTCACTATTTTTGAATGGTACCCTGTTTTTTTTAAAATGATTTAAAATTCTCTGTAATTTTAGCAGATAAACAGAAATAAGGGAGTTCATATTTTTTCAATAAAAATGTAGATGAATATACAAGGGTAACTGTTTTCACTCTTTAAGTATTAATCTGATTATCGTGAAATAGAAACTATATAAATATAAAATATTATGAATCAAAAAACCAAAATACGAACACTTTAAAAAGAAGTGTTTACAATGGATAATATAAAAAAATGGTAACATAATATTGGAAAGTGCTTCCAAATTTTTTTAAATAATAAGTGATTGTAATAATTAATAATTAATACAGATTACCATAAAGCGTTTTTAAATAATTTTCAGCAGTTTTACATTACCCATAAACTATTATTTATATCATAATAATATGTATATTATTTTACTTATATATAATTGGAGTTTTTTAATAATTAAAAAATTTGAAAACATGAATTTCATGAGTTAATCTTAAATTGAGTATAATACTTTAACATTTTCCTGAAAATACTTGTTGATGGCTCTCAAATATATTTATATTTTACTTAAGATAAACCTGAATATATACATCAATATCGATAATAACTTAGAAAGATAATAAAAAGAAATGATCGCGAAGCGGTAAAAAATATTCAGTCACCAAGTTGTTTGGCTCTGTGGACTAGTAATAATAGTAAACACTTTTTTATCGACAAGAGTCTTGAAAGAACAAAGTGAAATATGGGATACGACGATGAGTAAAAGTGAAATAATTTAATATTTGTACTGGATACCAGTTGCTAAATAAATCAGTAAAAATGCTCATTCATTAAATGAAATGAAGAGACGATAAGAATAGTATGAGGTTATAATATGAAGTATGTGAATAAGATAAGCAACTGTTCTATCTTAAACAGAAGCAGAATGCATTAAACAAGCGAGTAGTTGATAGTTGATCTTGTATATGCATGCATCTTCTTCTTCTTCTTAGAATTGGGTTTGTATGTCATTGGGCACCTCTGCTTTTATCAGCATTTTGTACCATTAACTCCAAACCCAGTGTTTCTTAGTTCCAGTTGCTCGGGTCACCCACTTTATTAATAAAATCCGATAACCCTTTAATGGAGTCAAGGTGTAACTCTCTAGTATGGATGATGCCTAAAGAGGTTAATCTAGGGAGGGCAAGAGCCTCGCATTCATAAATGATATGCTCTGCCGTTTCCTCTTGCGTATGACATTTCCAGCAGATAGGGTCTTGCTGAAATAGTCCCATCTGGTCAGAGAGTCAGTCATACTAGGGATAGCTTCCTGACTTTCACCAGAAGATGGTTTGGAGGTCATTTCTACCTCAAGTGAAGGATTCATTACTGCCCCTTTACAAGACAGCCTCTGAGTTCACTTGTCTTTTTCAGCAAGGTCAACTTCAGAGGCATCACCTGTAGATGCAGAAAGGATTGTTATTTCTTGTGTCTTTTCAGCCACAAGATAACAATTTATAAACTCAGGTAATATAAGTCCACCCAGCATTGCCTGAGATACTGGGCAAGGCAAATTACTCTAGAAGTTTGCCAGGCAACTAGAGGCTCCGTTAAGACACCAATACCGCGGTGCCAATTAGCCCTAGGCACGGAACGCATAACACCAGGGTTTACGGGAGCTGGTTCGCGGCCTCTGATTCTATATTCAAGGCTATCCTGTCATTCCTACAGGACGTTCGGTGATCCACCACCTACCGACGCGCCTGGTAGCTGCTCAGGCCCCAGGATATGCATGCATACTTATATATATATATATATATATATATATATATATATATATATATATATATATATATATATATATATATATATATATATATATATATATATATATATATATATATATATATATATATATACATATATATATATATATATATACATGTAGCTTCTAAGAAAACTATACTTACTGCATATGTTTTGAGTTCTTTACCGAAATTGTACAAAAAATGAGTTACGCTTTCCCATGGAAATGTTAGGAACAGTAGTGACTAATTGATTAGTGATCAGTTCTTATTACCATTTGCGTCCAGAATCAAACGAAGATATGTCGTGTTCATTAAAGATGTCTTTAGATTATCATTAATCTTAAAAATCTAGTCAAGGGTAGGGATGTCTACTTTCAGTGGATTCCCTCCCACGTTAACGTCCAAGGCAACGAAGCTGCAGGCATCTTCGCTAAAAGAGGCTGCCCAATCAGAGACTACGCAATCACTCATAAAGAAATTTCCCCTATATAAAAAAGAAGACCTGCAAGTCCGGCTCACCCTCAGCAAGAAGACCCTGAGGAGCGCGTTAGAATTCGAGGTTGACAGACATGATCAAACGGCAGTCTCAAGACTTATGAGTGGGCGTCTGAAAAGCATGACATTCGAATCTGGTGCAAGTCTCTTTTCACTGTGCACAGAATGTAATCTGAAGCCGGGTTCCCCGACCACATCCTGGATCGTTTGGGGTTCACTCTGTCGGATGTTTGCTCAAGTTCATTATTGCTGCTTGATTTCGCTAGGGTTGGCGGTGTTTTTCAGAGATTTAGTAGCCGCTAAAACTCTGAAGGATTGGAAACAACAACAACAAAGTCTGGGGCACGTTAAATAGGTAATGGTTGCAATATCCTCCATGTGAAATGATACCACTGAGAGTGGTAGGTCAAATATTCGTATTTTTTCTGTAGGGTTCCAGCTTTTAAATTACGAAAACTCAGATGTGTGCAAGAGATCACCCATTTCTAGATTCATTTTAGAGACTGATGAAGCGAGTCTCACTGCGGATAGTCTTCAATTAACGTAACACACATGTATGGTAGGAAGAGAAGGCATATGAAGTAAAAATTGTATACTGCAAAGAACTATTTCAAATAAATGCATAGGCTGGCATTATACGTTACTGCATTGTCAGATCTTACTTGCTGCCACATCATCTTACGGATTCATGCTAACTTCTCTTCCTTCAGCAAATACTTCCAAATATTGGAGAATGCACATGCATCTGCTGCAACACCCCCTAAATATGGTTTCAGCATGATGGCGCCATAGGCCTATAACAGCATTGACGTGAGTCTCCCCCTGAATGCTACGTACGGCTTACAGTAGATCGAAAAGGCTAGTCTAGTACATTGGCCTCTCAAAACTCACATGTGTTGACTTGTTATTGCATTTAGTCCCTGGTGAATGTAACTTTTATTAACAGCCTCTCGGCTCTTGTTAGATATATTGCGCCAGCCATATTCTTCGAAATACGCCTGGTATTTCCACGAATGTTAAATCTTTCAAGCACCAAAAATATGAGGACTGAAGGACCGACTGAAATAATTAAAAAAACTTTCTTAATGATACTTATCAGTTTAAGTTTTTTCCTTAGTTTTCTTGCTATGTTGAGATGAATCGACATGTTTTCTCATCTTGTTCGTGTTTCGTGTCGTCACTACCGATCCATAAAAGCGTTTCCGACTGCATAATGCTGCTGTGCGACTTCACATCCTGCAGGTGTATTTTATCTCTTCTAAAAGTTTGTAACCACTATAATGACACACCCTGAATGTGCCAACTCCTAAATAATATGGGTTAATAGAAGTACATTCGGAAACTTAAATAGGATTTCAACAAAAAATACTTATAATTTGTGGTGTCATATATAATACAAAAGTTAGTATTTGCGACTCTCATGTGTTCAGACCACTTATTTGCTGCTTAACTGAGTTCAGCCCATATGCATGTGCAGCATTTCCTCAGGGCATTAAGATATGTTTTTATCTTGAAAAATTTATTTTGATCACTTAAGCTTTAATATTTGCATATTTTTAATCAGTTATAATTAACTTGTTCTAAGAGAACAGAAAAATACAAAAATGAGACTTTATTATTTTACGAACAAATAAATGGCGAAATAAAATGCAAAATAATAATTCTGTAAAACAAATTCTTATTAATAATTATAATTATTTAATAAGGTTACTTTACTGTAATTGTAGTTATTTTTACAATATTTTCTTCTCAAAAATAGAGTATACCAGTTATTAATTTCTTAATATAGTTAATAAAATATAATCTAGTACTGAAATGTTAATGAAATTGAAACAATATTAGTAATAATGCTTTTGTAAGAATCTCGTTAAAAATAGAATATGATAACTAAAATGACACTGTTTTAAAGAAGATTTAATGTTGACAATAAATGTGAAATAAATAACATAAAGGAACATATAATATTTTTGTAACATTCCCTTTGAAAACTGAATGTGTCTTACTATTAAAATAATTATATAAAATTTAGTATTGCATAGCTTATGAAAATGAGAAAATAAATGACACTTAGCAAATGTATAATAATAATATTATTATTTTAAAATTCTTTTCAGAAACCAAATATATTGCTTATTTACACAATCTTATTACAATTAATTAGTTCTTACTTCATTTTTAAACGAAAGTATTACATTACTATATTACCTTACCTAGCAAGCCAGTACTGCACTGTTAATAAATTTATAACAAATAAATGACAGAAAGCAAGCATATGAGAATATTTTTTTTTATAAAACTATTGGAAAATAGAGAGATCGCACTCATTTCTGACAATTTACTTTTATTAATTAGAATTTTATAATCTGATATTGTAATGTAAATAAACACGAAAAATATAAATAACACGAAACAAACACGCGAAAAAAATTGTTATAAAATTCTCTTCAAAATTACAACATATTGGTTGCTGATGTTTGACTATTATTACTTAAACTCCAACTCTACAGTGTCAATTAAACCTGGTTAAATAAGTATTCAAGATTGCAGAATTTCATAACCTAGGAGCATTCAAGAGAGGTTTGGGAATACAATTTCCAAGGAATGACATTATGTGACATGCTGAATGTCTTGGGATTTAAAGAATGTTGGAAAGCACATCAGCTTGTAGACTCATTTATAGAATTATGAGATGTAAATGAACTGTCCAATACCTTGGCATAGAGAATCATAAAACTATATCAATTTCAATGAAATATTTAATTACTACATCTATCTTGGGAATAATATAAAACTATAACCAAGATTATATTGGAAAAAATTTTATTATCGTTATAAAATTATTTTCTCATTTTAAAATGTTTACCGTATTATCACAAATCCAAAAATTCTTCATTATCTATGATAATATTTTAAATTATCTATTATTATATATTTTGGTAATAAAATTATTTTCTCATTTTAAAATATTTACTATTTTTCCAGAAATTCAAAAAAATCTGTACTTTAAATTGAAGGAAACAGTTTAAATAGCAATAGTGGAAATATAATGATTAATTACGAACTTAAACTAATTTGAACTAATGTGTGCTAGTTACTTAAATATACGGAAATAATTCCTTAGTTCTTAGTTTTATAAAAATAATGTATTAATAAAATCAAAATTAAATGTGATGAATTTATAAAATTAAACTATAGTTGTATTGTTAGAACATTTAAATCTTTATCTATTTACATTACAGAAGGTTGTTGTTTTAAAATTAAAACTCTCTCATATATTTATATCTAATGAATTTGTGAAAAATTGAGACCTTCGAATAACACATAAGCTTAATGATAAAATCACATTTGTCAAGTGCCAATTCATTGATATCCAAAGAAATTATTGCGCAAATAACAGTATATTCAGCTTTAATAAAGAAAATAGGACTAGAATTTGTATTTGGTGAAAGTAAATAACTTTATGCATGGATCCCTTAGACACATTTAAATTTTCAATGTTATATTTATAAAATGTTTCATTGGTGCTCAAAGCATCGCTCTCCAGTATCAGCGCACATCTATAGATGGATTTTCCTCAAGATATCCCCTCAAGAATTTTCGAATTCATGAAGAAGCTTCATGCAATATGAAAAGTTCTCAGGCCGTGGTGGCCTGGTTGGTTAAGGTGTTCGTCCTCGCCATCGGAAGGTAATGAGTTCGAATCCCGACACAACCGAAGATTCAGTGCACTAATAGAGGGCTGAAGTACGTAAAATAGGTCATGATCTCAATGTCCTCCCAGTGAAATAATACATCTGGGTGGTAGGCCAAGCCTAGAGGTCTTTTGCTCTCCTTGTTTATAAATGACTCCATCAATTTCGGGATCGACGGTGGCATATGCAATGGGTCCCCCATTAATCAAAATGTCATATTTCTAACCCTTGTAGTCCTGGAAAGGTGCAATAGTCGGGCATAATAATATTAAGAAATTCGCTTTATTTTAAAAATATTTTTCTTATCCTATGTATGGGATCAAATTATTCCTTTGAGGCATCTTATGTTTTTATTATTGTTTCAAAGAATTAAGACTTCAAGGAAAAATTTTTATATCCTTTTTATTTCAGGTTTTGTTGTACTCACACACTCACTTTTAAGCTAATGCATAATTAACGAGCGAAGAGGATATTTCCATTTTGAAATTGCTTCGATACTGTTTTAGCAGTTAATATACTAATAAGCTAATATGTTAATTAAAAGCCTTCCTGGGTAAACGATTCAAAAATTATTAAATATATTCCCTTTTTTACTTCATTAAGTATATTTTAAAGCGTGCAATTATAGATTCTGCACTACACGAAGTCCGATGTTTTGGGATATCTTTCAGTAATCTAATGGTGAAAATTACTTCATTTACAATCAAATATGAGAATATAAACTTTTTCTCCAATACAAAGGTGAAAAAATTATTTTTTATTATGTTTAAAAAACCCATAAGCATATGATTTTTATGCTTAAGATTTTGTAAAAGATAATAAAAATATAAGTATAAAAACGACAAAAAGAATTTGTATTCTAAAAAAAATTATAATTACTCTACTAATTCCATAAAACAAGTATTATTAATTAATTTAAACTAGTCCTGTAAACATAAAGATAATTCAGAAGCAAATGAGTTGCTTATAATTTTAATTGCTTATGTGAAAAAGGTTTTGATTGCGTTTTAAAGATATTTTTCACGACTTGTTTTCAAAAAGATGGAATATTTTACCTACTTTTCATGATTTATTTCTTCATAGTTGGATTGTTTCTTATGATTTAATAAAAATCAGATAGCTTCTTAGTGATAAAATTGGTCGTATTTCCAGCAATTTCTCATGTTAGATTCAAGAACTGTATAAAAGAGAAAAAAAAATTCTATTTCACAAGAAGACATAAAAGTTTGATCACTCCGATTTTAAAGATATTTTTATTTTTTGTTTTTTTTTCTGAAGTTCAATTGATGCTAATACAATTGATTTGATGAATGGAACAGTGTCGTCCGTCTTCAGCATGTGCTAAAATCGTAAAATAGAAAAAAATGTACCATGTTATTTCGTTAGTTTGCTTTTCATAGGATATTTTAAATTTTAATTAAAATAAATATAATAAAATCTGACACAATCATCATAATAAACTTTTTTATTATTTTAAAGGAGTTTCTCTTACTTTCAAAAAGTAATATGTTGTTCTTATATCATCAATAAAATTGGTTTTATGGATAACACTCGACAAATTTAATTTAATATTAATGCAAAAAAAATTTCCACATGCAAATTAATTTAAACTATTTATAGTGCATACTCTTATGTTTTTCAATTTTAATTAATAAATAATGAACCTGTATACATTATAAAACCTATAATAACAACCTTAAAAAATGTGTTTGGTAAATTAATGAAAGACTTTTTACACAACATTATTACGCAATTCAAGTACTTATGATAATGAATTGCAATTTAAAATATGTATACTCAGCAAATATTTAATTGTACCCAACTCAAATAATATACACGTTACTGCACCAAATAAAAAAATGACAAAGAAAGAAATTAATTTAAAATGGAATGATTCTTGAATGAAAAATATTTCCATCGCTAAATTAAATCAGAAAAATCTTCAAACTTTCTTATGCCAAAATTTCATCTTATCTTTGAAAATTAATTGCAGCTTTCAACTTTACAACCGTTTCATTTGTGCACTGACTTTAAATGAAATATTGTAAATGCATTTGGGCATTTTCCAAGATTTGGCGATAATTAGTAGATGAAAAAGTCAATTAAAAGAGCAAAGATGAAATTAGATATCGAGACCAGGGACCGTTTCTAACTGGCAGGGGTGGTCCTTAGCGGCAATCCCCGAGCTCCCGTGTGGGCCGGTCCGGTTCCCTGAGTTTCCTGGGTGCTCCAGGAGAGACCAATCGATAGCGTCGTCATGGCCGTAGCATTCCCACTACCCTTTGGACTGTGATGCGGCTTTTCTCCATCCTCTCAGTCAGCTCGGCATGCCAGAAAGCAGAATTTAGCTCTCTTTCTTGGCGATGACATCACTGAATTTGGCGGAGAGCTAATGTGCTCAGGTTTCCCTCTCAAATAGGCAAAAGTGTTAAAATTTAAATGAAATTTGCGTCGATTCTTGTTGGCGACAAAAACCCTCTAGCGGTTAACATTTTTCTTACCAATAACAATATTTTAAATATGTAGTCTGTATAGAATAAAATATTGTTAAATGAAATTTAATAAAATAAAATTTACAGTTATTTTGAAACAAAATTTGGGAACAAAACCAGGAAGCTCTTTAATTACTTAAAATTCAGTTTAAATTAATCTCTTTTATTTTTATCAAACTTCAGATAAATGTCAACTAATGCTTACTCAAATTAAGTAATTACTTGTATTCAGAGTAATTTAATTGTAAGAATAAACTCTAAATTTTATATTTTAATACGTATTTAATTTCAAAGACTTATATTTTTATTAACACAAATATATTCATTTAGTTTATGTGTGTGGGATATTAATTAAGAAGATTTTAATTGTGGCATTATATGTTATCGTGTCATAATAATGACATTTTTTTATCAAGCTAAAAATAACAATAATTAATAATTCTACTACAATTTTATTTCATTTGTCCGGAAAATTGATTCTAAAAGTGGTTTAAATTGAAATTTAATTGGAATCTAAGCGATATCTTATTTTTGATAATCTTTTCGAAATTGTCAGCAGTTTATGAATTTACATCCAACTTGTTATTTATGTTTTCGATTCTCTGACGTTTCTTTTGGTTTTTTTAAAATATTGTGTTATAATCTCGAAAAAAGAACTTAGCAGAAAATATCCACTGATTTACTTCTGGCAACAAAATATTACTCTAATAAGAAAGCCATTTCTAATAATATAATTGTTACAAGTGGTTTATAAAGCTTCAGTGCAGCTTAGTGGTAGGACAGCGTTCTTCAGTGCAGAAGGTCTTGAGTTGAATCAAAGCCACAGCTGAATAAACAGAGATTGTTGTGTTTTTGTAATAAGTCTATGGGGTGCGAGCTTGAGAGTTTTCTGAGTTTCTCCCTAACTACAAATGAGTGCGCATATTCTCTACATAAATTCCTTCGGGAAGACAATTTATGAGGAGATATTAAAACGATTTATTCTAGCTTTAAAGCGGGAGCCATGGTGTCCTTGACGATTAGGGCGTCGTTTTCATGAGCGGACGGTAATGAATTCGAATCACGGCTTAACCAAAGATTTGTCTTGTGCGCTAAAGGTGGCCGTGGTGGAAATATCCTCCAAGAGAAATGATAACTCTGGGGGCGGCAGGCCAAGTATTGGAGGTCTTCTGTTGGTCTCTGCTTCAAAATCAAGAAGACTCCGCCCACCTGCTTCTATGTAACTGGAAGAGTCCAACTCAGAGATAGGTGCAGGGAAGCATGCTGGAGCAACAACAACTAGTTTTAGAGCTGTCAAATTGTGCATTACATGATGGCAGAGGGATTTATAAGCAAGTCTGAGATATCATCATCTAAATATGAAAAGGGAGGATGTAGAGAATTTGGATAAAATACTTAATCCAAATATCGCTTACTTAAGGGGTGATGCTTCTAAGATGACGATTTTTGGAAGCAGCAATTTTTTTAACGAGAAAAATGCAAAGTTTTAAGCCTAATTATTTGTTTCATTATCGGGATACTATGTAACTCGTGCTATACAATATTTTAAGTTTATGTTCCTTTCATTAAAAAAATGATAAAGTGTCAAAAGTACAGCTAGAAAACAAAAATATAAATTGAAGTGCTATTTGCTATTGGAATAAGAAGTGGAAAGGTCCAAGCGAATAAAAAAACTTTTCCTAAAATTTAAAACAATGATTATTATTCAACATACTTAAACTTAAGCACAGCTTCAAGTACAAATTCATATATTCAGAGTTAAAAAAGTTGTGCTTCAGTTACATTTAATTTCATAATTATTAAATCATGTTAATTTAAGCATTGGCTTTACAAAGTGCATGAAAATAAAATGAGTTAATTATTAAATAATTTTATGGCATTTAAAATTTCTATCTGAATTTTGCACCTTTTATTTTAAAATTTGATTTTTTGTCAAAAGTACCTTAAAAGTGAAGTAATAGACTTGAGAAGTTATGTATATAGACAGATTTTAAAAGCATTGATTACTGAACATTTCATTCATTAGTTATTTCATTTAAATTATCATAAACGTATGCAGAAAGACATTAGTATAAAGTTTGAGATTTATACAATTCTTTTTACATTTTAAGAGTTTTATTAATTTTATTTCAGAGCTTTGTTTTATAATTAGAGCACTGGAATAAAAATACCAAAAAAAGATATTATTAAAATAAAGGAATAAATTGTAACATATTATGCAAAATAATGAAATAAACAAAAGCTACTGTTATTTACTTTAGGATTATTTATTATTTATTCAAAGAGAACAGTTTGAAATAGGATTTCTTAACATTTACTAGATATTTTTGATAAAAATCTACTTTGACAAATTTTCTTTTTTTATCATCTTATTCAACTTTTTAAAAACAGTCAGTATTTAAAATTTGAAAATTATTGATCCGTAAAATACGCATATGCATAATGCATATGAAATTTATGCATACATATTTATGTGTGAACAGATGTAGAAACAAATAACACGTTATACTCACAAATACAAGGTATAAAAATTTTTCTGAAACATTTAAACTTTGGCACAATTTAGGAAAATGTTCTTCTGGCGAGAAAAAGATTTCAAGTTAAGCCTATTTTGCAAAGAAATACATGAATTACACATAAAATGCAGTTAAATAAATTTAAATAAACCATTTGATATTAAATAAACCATTTGTATATACCAGAATATGCTGATTACTGTTAATCTAATTTAATATATTTAATACGTGATTATTAACTATATTAAATAAAACTAATAACATTTTCTAATTAAATTGTATAAGTCAATCAAGTATTTTTATAAATTTTTTCGATATGTATGATCAGCTGGTATAGTATCAAAAATTGATAATCATTTTATGCTATAAATTACTTAAATAAGAAAATTTTCTGTAAGAAAAATTTGTACTTTATAAGAAGCTAGAGATGTTTTGTTTTTATATAAGTAAATACCACATAAATTAAAACTGTTAAAAAATAATTGATGAACTTTAGGGATTTTACTTGAATTATTTAAGAAAAAATTATCTGTATTATATTATGATAAATAATAGTAAAAAAATAAATTGCTCTTTTATAATGATACATTTGATACACATTTCATTTTATATCCTCGGAATTATTTTATAAATAAAATTTATGAAAACATTTGATAAAGTAGTCGTTTTGATTCTCTGTTGAGACAAACAACACTGGAGTTTCTTAGTTTTAAAAATTTTGTTGTTAGAATTCTAGAAAATATTTTAATTATTTTATTTTAGAAATTTAGCAATCTCAAAAATAAAATAATTAAAAAATAGTTTTTCTGCGATATGACTACTGAGCATTTCTGACAAAGTTTCAGAATAAATAAAATGAAAAATAAACGCGTTAAAAAAGCAAAGGATAAAAATAAGCGAAACCAGAAATACAATGTATAGAAATTAAAATATTCTTTATTTTGGTACAATATTTTTGTTAACTGATATCGATAATTACCTAATATGAGTAAATGTTATTTCTGTAAATTCATTGTAAAAAGTGCAATAGTTATAAAACTATATATGATTTTGTATCATTAATATAAAATAAATCTTTACATTTTAGAGAGATACTAAATGTTTAAATCCTTTTATTTTTCAAAATATTATTTTTCTGTTAAGAGATTATAATTGGAAAATATACATGGAAGCACAATAAGTTGAAATTATACATGAAAGATTGCGCAAGGAATCTAGCCCTTAAAATTAGATAAAGCTAATCAACTTTATTTTTATCAATCTTTCTCAACAACAACTCAACAACAATCAACTTTATTAGCGAATCAAAAATTATTTTTTTTATTCTTTCTGCTGAATAATAATTCGCTTTTCATATGAAAAAAATGTGAGTGCCAAGGTATTTTCAATATGATGGGATTTTTAATTTATTTTAATGCTTGATTGTTCTTTTTTTATGTTCCAAGAAAAAGCGATTCTGCAATTCAATAGATTTTAAGAAATGTCCAAGTACTTCTTCACAATTTCTTTTTTATTAGAATATCCACCCTTTCTTACCATGTTTTAATTTAATTCGCTGATGCGTGAATTATGTATTTTCTTTGTGTAAATCATGAAATAAAAATGTAATTAAAATAATAAAATATTCGAATTACATTTTGAAATTCGAATCAAAACATTTAAAAACAACTATACTTTTATCAATTAAAAATTAACATTACAAATCAAAATCAATAATTTATTTTAAGAGAAGATAGTAAAAATGTCCAGAAAATGTCATTTATTTTTATAATACAAAATATTTAATTCAACATAAATTAAAAAAAAAATTTTTTTAAAGGTAAGTAGACGGTATTGTTAGATCTGTAAACATGTTTTCACTACATGAGTTAGACTATAGCGGGAAAGTAATCAAAGTGCTTGTGTGGTAGATATCCACTCTCAGATGAGAAAATTTTAGAAATCAGTTAACCCAAAAAAGTATAATTACCAAACGGTATTTTTAAGTATTATTTTTAAAAAATATATTATCAATAAATGTTTTATTATATTATAAATAATATATATGTATATTATAAATAAATGTCTTGTAAGTTAAAATACGTCTCACCTTTTAAATATTTTCTTACATTTAAATCTCTTTTAAGCAATTTTTTTAAATCAAAATATTTGTGGAATATTAATATTTAAAATTAGAGTCATATAAATCATTCATTGTGTTGTCTGAAAACAGAAAATATGTAGCGAAATTGGATATTTTATATATTTTTCAATATTTCGTATTGTTTTAAATTTTTTTCCTTCGTTGAAAATTACTTTTTTATATTTGTTTAGAGAATACCTAACCAATGCTTTAAGAAGAACATTTTCTAACTTTTTTATTGGTTTAAAATAAATATTTTATTATTTTTACGAACTCGATAAAGAGATTTTTATTTTGAGTAAAATGAATACTTAGTAATGAAGCAATAAAAGAAATATAGGAATATTCACTTTAAATATAGAATATAGTGATATAGAATTTTCACTTTAAATAACAAATATTGAAATAATGACGTATGTCATTTTTTAGAAAATCTCAATGTGTGCTTATACTGTATAATCATTAAAAAAATTAGTTTTATCTCTTTTTATCAATGAAAAAGTAATTTTAAGAAAGAAATTACAAGCATGAGAATATTACAAATAATAATTCCTAAATAATTCAAGTTGTTCGATAATTTCTCAACAACATATAGTGTAACATTCATTTTTTAATTTTATTAAATGTTGTGAGTTATTTTCGTTTTTACTTTCTATAAGAAAAACCAATGTACAATTTTCTTTTGGAATACGTAATTATTAGTATCAAATATGATTATATTATCATTGAATGTGAAATATATAAAATTTTATAACATTAGTTGATGCAGTAAAATTTAAAATTTAACAAAAAACAAATGTAAGCTTTATTTTTATTTTTAAACCTGAAATAAATTTTACATTTATTTCTTGTTTATGATTTGATTTACAAAAAGTTTCATTTGGGTACATTATTTACAAAAGGTTTTTCTTTTGAATATGTCTTGTTTTTTCAGGTCTTGTACTTCAGTTAATTGTTTTATTAATTAAAATAATTTGACGCTACTTTTTATGAATTTTTTCGATATAGCTGTCTTTATTTCTAAACTAACCATTGTTGTAAATTAGACTTATAAAATGGTAGACTGGAAACATTTTTGCTTAGTCTTAGGCTCACTTTAAAAACAATCTATAAACAATTTGAAAAAAATATATTATCCATTTTATAATTTAAATTCAAATTTTAACTTTAAGTCACATTTTGATCATTGCACTTTCCATATTTTAATTCGAAACTCTATATATTGATTATGCATAAATAATATTTTTATAACTCAATACATCAATCTAAATAATATATCAATCTAAATAAACTTAAAATTATTTTGCACTGCCATCAAATTAAATCTAGTAATACATATTTATAAAACTAATAATGTTACTGTATTAGTAAGTCAATTACTGACACAGTTATTATATGAACTGAGATTCTAATAAATAAAATTTAATGAATTCTATTAAATTACTTTATGGCATTATATTTTGTTCTTCGTATTTTGAATTTTATCTCTATCAACTAAATGTTGTTAAGAAAGGACGCATGTATAAACTTACTCTGAATAGTACTGATGAGGCGCTCTACCTAGCTCATACATTGATTAATCTTTTAATTTTATATAATAACGATTGAACGAAATAAATTAGTTATATATAAGAATTTTTAAAACGTAAAAGGACGTAATTATTATTTATTAACGTTATTTTTAAAAACTTGTATCAATTATTTCTTGCGTTTCATTATACTTTTACGCAAGAGCTTTTAATCCCAATTCTTACTAAATTTTCGTCGAGTTTGAATTTATCTACCTCAACTGCAGGTTGAATCATGTTCAAAATTGATTTTGATGAATTAGAAACTACAACTGACTTTATGCTCATTTTTGAGTCTTTTTGAGATCCGAAGCATTTTTGAAATATTTTCATTGAATGCATCTTACAGCATTGTAATTTATATTTATTAATTCTGTATAGTTATGTTTGAAAGAAAGAGAAGAAATATTTTCGGAATAGACAGACATAAGTTTAAACCTTTTTTATATGATGTTTTTTTTTATTAAATATTTATTCAAATGTAAATTTTAGTGATATTTAACACTTTTATGGAGTATTTTAGTTTGATACTTTTTCATACGTTCCAAAATTTTTAAAATTTAATTTGCCTTATTTTTATGGATAAAATTTTTAATTCTTGGCTTTTAAAATGGAAGTTCTCTATTAAATTAAAAGTAAAAATGAAAAAAATTCTAATGCGATAAGCAATATAAAGATTAAATTAAAAAACAAACAAGAATTAGATGTTTAGACTTGTTTTTGATTATTATTTTTATTTCCTTTGGCATATTAATTTTGTCTGATTATAGATCTAGTAAAAGTTTTATATTTATAATGAATAAAAGTTTACATAAATCACATTAAACATTTTGTGTTATTAAATGCGAAATAATAATTGTTAATTATTTTTTAATTTGCCTAAAATCGGAAAGTATTTACAGAGAAATGCTCTTATCAATACTTCCATACAAATGAATTTAGTTTTTTGCAAACTTAATATTTTTATATGTTTATTATAAAATGAAGAACATTTCGAAATTAACTTACTTTCAAGGACAGTAATATAAAGCCAAAGGTTATAATATCATTGTTTCTTCACACTTTAAAGGATATTTTTGAAAAGAAATAGTATAAAAAATAATCATAAAAATGTCTTTGGTTTGGTACTAATATTAAGAAGGATTGTTTTAATTTGAGTTTTAATTGAAATTAGTCCCATTATTATCCTATTATACAGCCTATATTTATTTAATAATTGATAACAATTTATATTATTAATATTGTTATTTTATTAAATTGAGTTGTAACTTCTAGTCATTAATGTTGAGAATGAGAATCAAACTCTTAATTTCGATAAAATAAGTTTAATGGAAGCTCTGAACGAGAAGTGTTTCTTTGATTGTCTTAATACTGCCATGAAGAAAGGAAAAATACTTTCATGTTCTTAGTATTTTAGGTCATTTCATTTAAAATTTTAATTCTTAATTCTTTAAAATGATTGTGTCCATTGTAGTTTTTGAATCTATTAAATTAAGATAAAAACGTTTTAAAAATTGATGAAGAAATTAATTTCAATTTATCAAATCTAAAGCTTGGGATTTATTTAAGGAATGAATTTCAATTAAAAAATTATCAGAAAATATAATAAATTTCTTTAACAATAAAGAATTTGTAAAACTTCAATTTATTGTAGAATCTGACTTACAAATTCGAAAAATATTAAAAAATAATTGCTATATATTTTAATGAATAAAATGCATTAAATGTGTAAAATTGTCAGGAAAACTCCCGGAAATTTTAATTTGTAATGTGTATTTTTAATTTAAATATTTAAAGAATTTGAAAGCATTTAAAACATGATATTCAAAATACCTAAATAAAGAGAAAGAAATAATTCCCTCAATTAAAAAAATAATTTTTAATATTAATTGGTATTTAATTCTGATTTAAAGCTGGGAATTAAAAGCAATAATCTTTCCTAATCTAATTGAAAAGAATAAATTAATGTATATAGACAAACTATTCAATCAAAATTTTCAGCACTTAAATCCTATAATTATAAAATGTATGATATATTAAAAATAAAAATAATTAAAAATATTACAAATAAATATTTTTTAATTATTAAATAAAATACTAAATCTGAACTTGTGTATAATGAAATCGACATTAAAAAAAGAAGTGTTACATGAAATTTTTTATAATATATTTCTTTAGTTAAAATCAATTTTCATTACCTTACAAAGCATTAAAGTTGTTCTTTCATTCAAATCAATTCGTTGTTTATTTGAATTAGTTTTATATGCAGTTTTTAATTAGTTTCTACATAATTTTAATGAACTAAATTATAATAATTAATATCTATTGCTGTTGCACATGCATATACCTATATAAATCAACATACATATTTATATATACTATATATATATATATATATATATATATATATATATATATATATATATATATATATATATATATATATATATATATATATTTAAATACAAATAGTATTAATATAGAGCGAATAAATTTATAAAGTATTATTTTTCTTAGTTAAAAGTGTTTTTTGTGACTTGTATTAAAACATGTTTATCTTAAAAACTTTTTTGTTATAATTGTTTACTTCTTCCGTAATTTTATATCTTTATATATAAGTTGATATTTTATACAGTTTGTTAAAACAAATATATTAAATTTCAAGAGATGAATGCAAACAAAAAAGCTAATGGAGTTTAAAGGAATAATTTAGCAAGCAATAATTTATTTTACTTTTTATTCGAAAGTATGTATTCTTAATAATACAATTTTCTTTATTTTGGTGCTTTAATTAAAAAATTTCAGGATATGTTGTTAACAAAGTTATTTTATAACTTTAATTACTTTATACGGAGCAAAATTTTAAAAATTGTTAACTTGTTCTAAAAATTATTATGAAGAATGTAAATAAAATATATTTTACATATAAATGAGCAAATTTGCAGAATTTCATATTTTGAATATATATACGCTTCTTAAAAACAATAATGATTTTTAATTAAAACAAGTTGTGAAAATATCTTGCATAAAAATACTTTTTTTAATATTTTCTACACAGTTACGTAGTATCATACAAATAATAAATTAATATTGAATTTTATTATCAGACTTTTGATGTTTTAAACAAAATTAAGGAAGAAAGATTCTTCTTGATTTGTTAATATGAAGGAATAATTAAAAGTAATTGAGGTATGGTTAAACATAGTAATATTAATTTTTAATTTATTTTTAATTGAAAGAAAATTTTTATCTCTTCATTCTACTATTTTTTCTTTCTTTTATTTTGTAAATCTGTGAAATATAAAATGAATTATAAGACTTCTCTATAACATTTCGAATGAATTGATGTGTTAAAATAATTCATTTGAATCACGTGAATTTCTATGGCTTGAAAATTTCAATATAAAATAATAGTACTCTTCGTTTAAAAACTATTTATTCATTTTTAAGAATGTGACTTTTATATGCAGAGATTCTTTACTTACAGTGTAAAATTTTAGGAAATATTGGCTTATATTAATACTTCGTATTTTAAGGAACAACATCATTTATTTTTTACTGTTGCAGGGAAGAAGATTTCTTTATATAAATATTAATCCTTTTTATACCAACTGCAGCATGCGTGGGAGAATAAAATAAACACAGGAAGAGGGGCTATTTCCTCTCTTTTGTAAGACCGAGTTTCTATTCCGAATGCTCAGAATATTCCTCAGATAGTAAGAAAGTGCGTCCTACTGACCCTCAACTCCCTCATCAGGAAGGACGCGGACGTTGAGGTCGTTGGCGACGTGGCGTCCTTCTTGGCTTCCTAATTCGGTCGCCTACAGCGCCAGTGCTCTTTCAGAGCAACCCGAGATCCGGTGAGATGGTTGGCGTCGGGTCCTCGACCATGTCGTGCCCGGGCAGCTCGTCGATGGGGCCCGGTGGCGGAGGCTTCGGCGGGGCCCCGCCGCGACCCCCGCTCCTGATCCGTAGTGGGACCGCGTAGCGCGTTCGGACATGAATAGCGCTGCCGTGATAGGCCGGCAACTGCGGCAACATCAGACGACAGCAGGTCGAACCTCAGGACCGCTGGTGCCGCCGTCCCCTCACAAGGGGCGGCCGCGAACACCGTCCCACCAGCCCTACCACCAGCAACTGCCATCCCCACCGCCGGCGACTCAGCAGCAGACCCAACAGCCGACCACCGGCCACCAGCAGCAAAAGGACCCAAAGCAGCAGCAGCAGAAGCCAAAAGGTACACATCCACAACCCTCTACTAAAACCTACTCATCCCAGGCTGGAAAAAAATGTTTGTGCACTGGATTATGTTATTAAAGTGTGTGAGTGTAATACCAAGCATACGGAAGGTGTCTTAGGCCCTTATAATCCAGAGAGGATAAAGGTAAAAATTCCCAAAACAAAATGAGGCTGCATGGATTAAACCGCATGGATAGATCCAATCTAGCATAGTTAGAGATATATACCAGGTAAAGACAGTGGTTAGCAGCAGTTTCTTTTTCTGAATTCTTATATAATAGCTCGCTTACTCTAGAAATATGCATGATACTTTAGTCATCTGTACATAGTATATTTTCTACACGAAGAATAACTTAAGATTTTTCAATTTTTAGTTAATGGCACTATAAAATGACTTTTTATTAGATTAAATTGATTTTCACACAAGTAAAATACTTATATATTATAATTATCTCACTTTAAGAATTACTTAATATAAATATTTGCTTAAAAGCTAGAATACAACAGAATATCACCTTGTGGTTATTAATTTTGCAAATTACAACAATATTAACAACTGTATTTTTACAGATATATAAAAACGTATTAAGTTCAATACTTTTCAATTTCTAAATGTAAAATTGCATGATTTTGAAATAGAGTAAAACTGGTGCATTTGTTGTATTATAATGATAAATTGTTTTAAAAAAGGATTTTATGTATGATGTTTATTTTATAAAAATTATAATATAATTAGAAAGATGAAATACTTTTATGTATTTTTGCTTATAGGACTTGAAAGAATGGAAGATGATTGTTTACTAATCGAATAATGGTATTAATAGTTAGAAATTGACGTTTATGAATTAGAAAATAAAATTTTTCACATGAATATTCTGCGGTAATTAATCATCACAATTTAAAAACCAATATGCAGTGCTGATTATTAAGTAGTCAACTACCTTTACTTTACAAAAAACGCTGAATAAATTAATTATTATTCCTTAGAATTCTTAAAACTGTTTATTAAAAAGTTTTTATTTTAAATATCTTATACTGACCCTATTTTTTCATAAAAATGTATTTCTTGTAAATTAAAATTTAAATAGTTGGTTTTAAGAATTAAAATCAGTTAAAATTTGGATTAGTTACAAGCTCTTGTCAAACATTATTGCTTTATAAAAATTTAAATACTATATGTTATATACAGAATTAGTTTCCGAACAGAATTAGTTATATAGAGAATTAAATGTCTTTTCTTTTATGCTCCGCTTTTCCTTTCTCTTCTGCTTTTCTTTTATGCAGCGACAATCTTATTTATATATGTTAAATGTATTTTCCATCAATTTAGTGTGACATGACAGTAACTTAAATATCGTTGATATCACACTTTATCTGAAATCAACTGAGATTGCATAAAGAGTTAAATGGCATATTAAAGTACAATTTGTGGGAAAATGCCATAAATTAACCCCAGCAGCCCATTTTCACCACCGTCATGCATAATAATAAAACTCTAATTTTCACAAATATGTACCAAGGTATTCAACTATATACATATAATTTTAATAATTATTACATAATCATTAAAAAAGAGACTTGTTATACTACTATAAATATTTTTGTGGGAGGACTAAATTAATTATCTTATCAAGCTATTTGAAATATAGAAGCTTAATATCACTGCAAAAATAAGAATTTATCTTATTTGTGTAAGATAAAATTTCGTTCAAAATAAAAATAATTATAATCAAGTTTTTTACATTAGGACTTTAAGCATTTTCATACCAAAAATATAACTTAAGATAAATTGTTTAATTATCTTGAACATTTTAACGGACAGTACCGTTTAAGATATTTGCGTTTTTGTATTCAATGAATATTAATTATTATAACATTTTTATTCATTTTAGAACTGAAATTCTACTATTAGTAACATCATTTTAACTCATCAAACATTTCTTAGTGTAGAATATTTTTATTGATATTTAAATGGCTAATGCATTATATGTTTTCAAAAGTCGCAACTTTTGAATTAAACATAATTTCGCTTTTAAAAATTACTTTTAATTCTAAACTAGCTTATATATATAAATTAAAAACTAAATTTAATAACAATTTGAATACTAGCTTATTTTATTTGAAATTTGAAAATCCTTTTCTAAACACTAGTCTATTTAAAAACGGAAGTGAATTTATTTATAAAATAAGAAAAATCACTTTTTCTCATATTTCAAGAACAACTAACTGTATTTCTTTCTTTTGTTAAATATTTTATAAATGCACTGAAATATTATTTAGAGATAAAAATTAAAATGCAATGATTTTTTTCAGCTAAAGTTTTATGTTTTTTCCATAAAAATCCTGAATTTCTTCACATATCATTTATCATTATTTGAAAACATTAATCGTATTCTGATTAACTTGTGACTGCGGAAGAATTTAAATAATCAGTGATGAAATATTTGAGTGACGTCGTGAACAAAAATCAGTCAACGAATTAGATACAATTAGATGGCCTGAGTACCTATTGAATGGTACGAATAAATATATTTTAAGGATTTATTGAGATACTAAATATTTTTGTAAAAAAAACGATGTTTTAAAACAAATGTAAACTTCCAGATATTTTATAATTATGGAGAATCTAAAAAAATTTTTTGAATGCATAAAATTAAACTTTTAGATGAGATTTTATATACTTAAAGGTTTGGCATCACCGCATGAATTTTTCATTTCAAAATATATGTACATATATATTGCTATATGCATAGTGTTTAGATATATATATAAACAACTAGAAACATGCAAATAATTGCAACAAATTTACTCTTTTCCCTTTCAGCGAAGAAATTCTGTGGATCCGTTCGTCGAACGAGGATCCGTACACGCAATTTTATTACTGTATTTTTACATGTACTTAGGTAAATGATTTAAAAATAAAATAAATAGTAAAATAAAAGATGTTAGAAATAGAATGAGCCTTAAAACAATGAAATAAATTATTAATAGATTACCATAATTAAATATATTGACTAATAAATATTTTTAATCATGAAATTTATTCTCTTCTTTATACTTGCATGTTTTATAAGAATTAGATCCATCTATAAATAGAATATAGAAAATAGAATTTTCGCATGATCAAGTACTTTTAGTATTTTAATATTGAACTTATTATTATTCTTTTTTTAATTTTTTTTGAATTCTTATTTTTTTCAAATATGGATTTAGTACTTGTAAAAATATATATTTGAAATTTTGTCTCAAAAATATTTTTAAATTATTTTTTCTATGAAATTTTAATATATGATATCAATTTAATATTGTAATGATAAAAGCAAATATATTACTTAAATAAGGGGGAAACACTCAAAATTGAAAATTTTTAATTAATGGTTGAAAAATTAACTTCAATAACTACAAAATTTTATCTGTATTTATTCTGTTGGCTTTTATAAAAATATCAAATGATGTCAATATATATGAAGTAAAAATGTTAAATTTTAACAAAATAGAAAATTTTGTGATTGAAAACAAGCCTTTTATATGAAAAAGGCAGGTAAAACGATTAATCATGTAAAATAAAAGCAAATTATTTTCAGTTCTTTGTACAGTTTTTTAACGATAGTTATCTATTTTGAAAAACTTAATTATTTTACAGATATTATCATGATTAATAACATGGTATATGAATAAGTAAAACTTAATTTGATGAAATAATTTGCAAAATATATTTTTCCATGAAGTATATGTTTGCATGAGTTTGAAACATTAATTCTTCTTTCAATAAAACAAAATTGAAAAGGAAATATAATAAGCCTACTAACTGTGAAATGCTTAATGTCAGTTAACATTTCTTCCATATTATGCATTAAAAGGAAATATTTTTATAGCAAAATAAACATATGGACAGTCGTTGATTTACAATATGTTATTTCAGGCTTTGGAATGTTGCTCGAGATTTAAATTATTATCGTAAACTAATCTACAACACTATTGTACATGATTTTCTTGAATTTGTTTTAGCTTTGAATTTCATTTCTTTTATCTTGCCATTAAATATATTAACAAAATAAAAATTATTAAAAGTATATTACGATATATATAATATATATATAAATATCATATATATATAGATATTATATATATATAATATATATATATATATATATATATATATTGTATATATATACATATATATACATACATACATACTATATATATATATATATATATATATATATATATATATATATATATATATATATATATATATATATATATATATATATATATATATATATATATATATATATATATATATATATATAAATGCCAAATGAGGATTAGTGACTAATACACACACGCATAAAATATGCTAAGCAAAGCAACACAAAGAGTAAACATAATATCTGTGTTTTTCCAACATTGTAAAATATTTTAAACATTTTTTTGAAAATTTCATTTAGGATAACTTTTGTATGGTCTTATTAGTAATTTAAATATGGTACTGTACCATACATAACCTCAAATATAAAATTTTTAAAAAAGTAAGCGAATTTTGATATAATTTAATTAGCTATTCGTTATAGAGTCAGTTATATCATTAAATGTAGTCCGTTATTTTAAAAAATGTTTTCATTCGAATTATTAATGGTAGAACAATTTTATTATATGTTTTGTCAATTATGATGAAAGTTTATTTTCTTTCAAACATTTCTCAGCAAAAATCATGTAAAAATTAAATTATTGATCTATAATTTATATATATTACATTTTTAAATCACTATAAATCAAATTGGAAGGTAATATAGGTATCCTAATAAATAAGGAACTAACTATAAAAAGACAGATGAATTTTATTAAATATATTGTATAGTTGTTGATTTAAATTACAAAAAAAATAATTGATATAAATGTCTGTTATTTTAACGTCACAATTTTTACCTTTAGATACCAATAATATCTCCCGCATTTGTAACAACAAAGTTGAAGAAAAATTGAATTATTAATAAAATATGTCGCTATATTTTATTTCATTCGCTTTTTATTCATCAATAATTAAAAAAGAAATTTAAACCAATAACATTGTCATTTGATGCTTTGGGTCATCTTACGTAGTGTATATATTTGCGAAATACAAAGAATATTTACTTGTAGAGAGAGAGGGAATGTATTCACATTGTATATTTTCTTCCAAAATTCAAAATATGTTTTCCTGCAAAACTCATGGTATATTTACTTGCATAATGGTAGTTACAAATACTGAAAATTTATTTAATATAGCACTATTTCATTTTTATTTAATTTACCCCTTTATGAATAATTAAAATGCTTTAATTCCAAAACTTGCATATAAATCTACGATAGTTCATAATCAATATTTTCATAAAAGTTACAATATTTTCATAAAAGTATAAACTCAACATCAACAAATATCACTAAACAAATATCTTTACTTTATTAGTGTTAATACTGATACACCTTTAACCAGTTTTATTTGGCATCGTGGAAGTTTTTAAACTTTGAACATAAGGAATACCACATTTTGTATCATACTATGTTTAAAACCTAGATATATGACATTGTAGAAATTTAATAGGAAAAAACTTACGAATGATGTTTAGTAAAAAATAAATCTATTTTAATGACAAATATTTTAAACGTTATTTTAGGGTTTAAATATTTTTTAAATATTATAAAATTATAGCTACGTTCAAAAAGCACAAAGTTGGCAAATTAAAATTCATAAATACATGTAATTCTTACTTATAATCTCTTAAATGAGCTTTTATTTAAAAAGAAGAAAAATGGCAACTTTCTAAACATTTCATTTATTATTATTACTATACCAGATATTTTAATAATGTATTAAATAATAAAAAGCACTTTTGTAGATGGATTTAACAAGGTGCAATTTTTTTGAAATTGCTTAATATCAAGGAAAAATGTTTAATTATAAAACTGTGATTATCACATAAAATATCAAGTTAATATTTGAACAGTACTTTTCCAAAAATGAATCTCTTTTGATATTATTAAGTTACACAGTTCGTTGTAACAATATTCTTTATTTTTAGCCTTATTTTGCGCGCATAGTAGCGTGCAGTACCATGTAATCACATTATTTAATTGTCATTAGAAAATAGATGCTAATATTTATCAATATTAATTGATATAGGAACGTTTAAGGTTTCTAAATATTGCGTATTACATTGAAAAAAGCAGAACATAACTGAATTTTTACAAAGGTCAAGTAAATCATTATTATCTTATCAAGCTGTTTTAATTGTTATCTTCGGTTATAAATAAATCTTTAGATTGAGTATTTTCAAACGGTACTATTTTAAACAAAAAAAATAGTGCCGTTTGAAAATACTTAATACTTGGTACCGTCGTCATTTACCATTTAAAAATGAAAACCGTTAAAAATGATTATTTTAAATACATAAAATGTAATAACTTAATATGTAATATAACAATTACCTCAATTTAATGAATTTTTCTGGGTTTCTAGAATTTGTAATTTTTTTATTTGCTCTTTAATTTCATATCGCCAGAAAATTGTTCCAAAAATGAAATGTATTCAATAATCTTTCAAGTTAAAAAATTTTAAATAAAGTTAATATTGATTTGTACAATACTCTCATGGAAAAATATCACAGTTTATTAAGAGTTGAAAAATCTTTAAAACACCAAATAGAAACTAAATTAATAATGTTTCAATTTTTTTCATCTTAACTCCAAAAATAGTTTTATAGAAATTTGAAGAAAATTAAAGATCTGATTAAATGCGTTTAAAATTCCAAAACGAAAAATGTATAAATTGATTAAAAATTTGCAATTATTAATGGAAGAGTTAACAAAATTTTTTAAGTACAAATTTAATAATTATATACTTTACATTGCTTGCTTAAATAATTAAAGGATGAGAAATTATAAAAATAATTTATTGAAATACTGAATCAAAGGAAATAAATTTTGAAATGTGTTAATATTTATCTTATTATATTAGGAAATAATGTGAATTAACAATTTCATGATAACAAGTTAATTGATATTTATGCTTATTCTTTAACTTGTGTAAATAAATGAATCTCAGGAAAGGTATTAATAAATAAATTACTTAATACGAAGGAAGAAGAAAAGACAGTAAAAAATTAAATTATTATTTTAAGCAGAATTAATAGCGAAAAATTTCAAAGAATTTAAAAAGATAACTTGCATAAAAATGTTTTAAATAATACTTATTGTAATGCAAAGATTATTATTGGCTCTCATATGATGAGGATTAAAAGTTAGAAGTGTTTGTAAAGTGAATCAAAACAGTGACATTGTAAATAAATTATGAAACATGCGATTGATTTACCATAACTTTTCTACAATTTACTGTATTTAATTTTATGTATAGTTTTCACCTTAATGCATTTAAAAATGTTTGTTTTGAAATTGTTGTATCAAAATGATATAAAATTTTTTGAATCGTTTTATTATATATTTTAATCTTTACTTGCAAATATTGCAAAAAGAGAAAATGCTATATTTTTATATAATGAGTAATAAATTATCTTTCACTGAAAGTATATTTTAAATTTTATTGCATATGATTTATTTACTTTTACAAAAAGTAATGTACCTTTCTTTTTTTTTGCTGTATAATTATTTTTCCATGCATCTCTTTCCTACATTTCTTTATTTTTTTAATATTTATTATATTACTGTTTTCCTTGAAATGAAATTAAATTTTTGATAAACTGTGTTGACATCCGGGAACTTAAACACTTTTTAAATGATATGTTTTTTATTTTTAGCAAAAACTAGTTCCTTAAACAATTATTGCGGACAGCGATTCACAGAAACGTTACTCAAAATACAGACGCAGGGAATATTTTGAATATTTAAAATTACATTTAATATCATCAACATTAATTGTTTATTTTTCTTGTTTTATGGCAAATTAATACATAAAAATTATCTTTCATATTTGTCAATGCAAGAAACACAAAAGATATATAAAAATGTTTATTACATTTATATTAATTAATATATCGAATGCATGAAATTTCAGAAAATTGCATTGTAAAAATCTTCCTACTCGTTTTTAATAAAAAAGTAGAATAAATACATTGCATTAAATTTAGTTTTCAATGATTACATACTAATTAATAAGATGTTCTAAATTTTATAAAAACTTTTTCTATATTATTATAAGGGTCCTTAATACATTTATATTTTTACATAAATGTATTAAGGACCCTTATTAATTATAATAATAATTAAAAAATACTCTAATTATTTATATTAAAATAGAACATATTATACTTTAAATGCAGTCAAAAAGGAATTTAAGAGTGAAAATATTAGATTCTGTTTCAGTAACTAAATATAAGTTTATGCTTTGAAATGGTATCAAAAATTATTTTTGATATTTTGCAAATACCATTCAAAGCAATGTAATAAATGGAAAAATTAAAAATGACAGGAGTAAAATTGTATACCAAAAAATTAAAATAACAGTCTTAAGTTTTGAAATTATTCATAAATAATACTGTATACTGTTATATAAATGTTAACTAATTTTAGTGAATTTGTTATTTAAGTATGGATATCTATCAATACTTATATATTTATGTTTTATGCGCAAACTTTAAATTATATAAATTTTCTATTTTTTCCTATTGCAAATAGGTTATAAATTAATAATATATTTGAAATAACATTAATTATACTATTCAATTTCTTAAAAATATTTCTTTAAAAAAATTATGAACAATATTCTTTTTTTAACAGACAGGCTTTGAATGCAAGGGTATATTTTGTTAACTGTTCATTTAAATAAGTTTATCATTGAATAGTTATGCTATAAAATTAAAAAATAATAATTAAAAACTAATTAAAGTCTTATATTTATTTATTCTTTACAAAACATTAAATTATTATTGTGAAAATGATTTTATGGAATATTTTGAAACCATTTGCAATTTGTATAATTTAAATGCATATCATAAACATAATAGATACATTATTAATGCATAACATAATCAACGCATGGTCTTTATTTGTAAAATGAAATTTAAAACATAGTCTTAGCTCATTATTTGCGATTCTAGACTTATGAAATAGAAATTAGTTTGAATTAAGGAAACGGATAAATGTTTTAAAATACAAGGAAATGATGTAGATAGACAAATGACTAAACACATAAACACATATAAATTAAACATCAAACAAAATAGTTGCATATAACTTAAAAATTTAAGAAAATATCATAGTATGAAAACCTTTAAGGAGAGATTTCTATAGATTTTACATTTTTCTACAGTGTAATTTATCTGTGTTATATTATTGTTAATTATCTTTTAATAATATATTATATTATTTAATATATATATATATATATATATATATATATATATATATATATATATATATATATATATATATATATATATATATATATATATATATATATATATATATATATATATATATATATATATAATGGCTTGTATATTTATACGTTAATAAATGCATTTCTAATAACATAAATGCTAATATATGAATTATTTTGGAGATTAATGTTTATTATTTAAGTGGCATTATTTAAAATTATAAAAATATTTGAGTCTCTTTTACATCGAATTTTCTTTTAATTACTATTAATAAAATTATTTTACTTTTTAAAAACCAATATAAGTCTACCTAATTATATTTTCTTTATAAATACGTGATGAATTTATCCAAAATTTTGGATAATATGATTGATCAAAAAATGTTTAAATAACTCAGTTCAAAATTATGCTTGGATGGCACTTTTCCCCGTGTTGCAAACCCATTTCTTTTAATGATGTAGTTTGAAAGGGATGTTCTTTCAACAAAGTTACATTTTCCTTCCAAGAAAATTGAGCAATAAGAAATGTAATTTTACTTAACATTTTATTGCTGTCATTTTTGGGACTAAAATGATGGATTTCTGACATGACATTAATCATTAATATCTCTATTATTATCTTTTTGATGAATGTACAATTCTTCATAAGTTGAGTATTAATATTTGAGAGAATAATATTTTTTTCAAACATACAGTCAATGATAATTTATTTAAGAATTAAAAGCAAGGAATTTGAAGGAAAATATTTATTTTTAACATTTATTTTTAATGTATGTATAAAGTAAAATAATATAAACGCTGTTTTATCATAATATTTGTTTAATCATTTTTGATGAATGTATAATTCCTTAAAATTGTGTATTGACGTTTGAGGGAATAACATTTTTTTAAACATATCGTCAATGATTAAGGATTTCATGAAAAATGTTGAATTTATTTTTAAAACTTATTTCTATTATGCATATTAAGTGAAACAGAGCATCATAAACATGGTTTTAACAAATTATTAATTTAATTATATTATGACCTTTTGGTTTGTGATTTAAATTATTATATAATTATTATGATTTATGCCAAAATATAAGCTTACAACTTTGCACATTTATCACTGGAATAAAGTGTTATAGATTGGTGTATAAACTAGTTAATAATTAAAACATGAAAATTTAGATGCGATTGGTGTTGCCAAATAATATTATGCAGCATTTGAATAAAAAGTAGGATTAAAATGCCTAGAATGACAAACATAAATGAAGAAATATCATAAAGAAGAGAATGCAATAGTAAATTAAAGCATACTTTTAGTGAAGACTCTAAAGAATTAAAGGAAAGAACTTAATTTGAAGCTAATGTCAACATATTAAATATTTAAAATAAAAATCAGCGAAAATTTTGAATGAAGAATTAAGATTTTTGATATCTCATGGTCAGAAAGTGGCCTCAATTCGAAGTGGAAGGGATTTCATGAAAAAGTGAATTCTGCTTTCTGAATTTCTGATTTCAGCATTCTGCTAGCATATCTGTAGGAGTAGGTACTTAACAATTTTCCGTGTTATCATCTAGTAAAATGTAATTTTGGTGCATTACACCTAAAAACTTTTTACGAACGATTATAATATGTTATGAATATTGAAATAATATATCATACATATTTCTTAAAAAATACATTATACAGTGTCAAATAAAACCTTGGAAATATATTTTGAAATCACTTTCAATCATTTTCAGGAACACAATAAATAATTTCTAAGAGTTAAAAATGTAATAACTTTATTCAGAACCATTAAAAAACGAAACAACTTTTGAAACGTTTCTATCATCGTAAAGATTCTATATTTATAGTAGTGATTAAAAATATAAAGATATAATTTGTGTGACTTAATTGATTTTTTCATTAATAAATAAAAGAAAGCTTTATAAAATCTGAATTTCTTGTAAATTATAGATCTATTTCAAGAAAAAACTAAAATCTATTTTAAATTAATTTAACAAGACAACTTATTTAATATTAACGAATGATACAGGATTCTAATGCATATATGCGGCAAGTTAAATTTATTTTTCAAAGTAGTAATAAATATTACAACAATAAATGCTTTCAAAACATAAATTTCTTGCTTTTTTATTATACCTTATGAACTCATATTAATTTATTCTGTCACACTCAAATTAGGTCTGCCGTACCATTTTAAATAAACAAGTGAATTTACCGAACAACATTAATTTTACATAAAAGTAACATATTTTATACAAAAGCATTGATTTAATCAATGCATATTTGTATTATTGCTTATAATTGAATTTGTAAAACCAAAGACAAATTTTAAGCACTGAAAGGTAATTCATATGCATATTAATTCCGTAGATGTAAATAAAAAATTAAAATTTTGCCGAAACGAGAATTTATTGCTGAATTATTCAAGAATAAAAATACATGATATCTATTGATTCTATTGATATATGGTCTCAAGTTTCTGCTTATTGATATATATATATATATATATATATATATATATATATATATATATATATATATATATATACTAAAATTAATCTTTTTAATCTGAGAAATATTTTATCAATATATGAAAGTACATTAGCTAAAAAACAAACAAGTTTTTAGATGTAGGCGTCTATTTTTATTAATTGAAAAATTTGTATGCTTGTAATTTTTTATTCTATTTTAATAAATATAATATTCAGTGTTTTATTCTGGTAAAAATAAACTTTATGTAAAAATTACAATGTTTCACTCATAATTTAATTTTATCATGATAGTGAAACAGCTTTTGATACGTAATAAAATACATTAAGTATGTTACTTTTTATGGTGAAAATTTTTAATTTTTCGATTAAGTTTTTATCGCTTATAAGGAATTTTATTTAATTCTAACAGCATATTTCATATTGATTATTTATTGTCTTCTAAAGACTATAGAAATATGCAAGTATTTGGTGCTATTCTAATTTTCTTGCATTATTTATGTAAACTGTATCTTTTATAAAGTTTGTTAAGTAAAGTCGATAAATTGCGGATATAAGTAACAGCGCATTGAACTATTCAGAAAAATATATTTATTTTGATTTATTAAATATTTTTTCATATTTCGAACTTTATTGAAAAACAATTAATTAATAAAGTTAGTCAATTATGAGTGAATAAAAGTGAAAGCGATTACATCTTTTCTTATTCTTTAAAATAATTAAAAAATGAAAGACATTTATAATTCAAAAATAATATAGTTTAATTTAATAAAAACATAATTTATAAATGGAACTTTACTATAGAAATATTTATAATTTGATATCATCTAAATCCTATTTATCTTTCCAAATTTAACTACGGAAATATTTTTAAAATTGAATTTATATAGAATATAGCTTTTTAGTGGTAATATTTGAAATTCTAACTAACTATCAAAATCCTGCAATTTTGAATTAAATATTCAAAATATTTTCAAAAGTCACTTATATTTAAATTATCAAACCGACAAAATAGCAGCGCCAGGTTAAATTTAAATTTTATGAATCAATTTAAATTATCAAAACTTCTGGAAATTGAAAATTCGAGATGAATTTTGTATCAATTAGGAAAACAATTTATGAAGCTTCAACACATCTTGCGTTTCTCACTTTCTCAATACATGGGAAAAAGAGAAAGGTTGGGAGTTATTAGCTTAACACTTTTTTATTTAGAACTTAATGAATAAAGAAAAAGAGTGTAAAGTTTTATTAGTAATGATGTAAGCAACTGCTTAACTTATTTTGAAGCAAAGCCATTTGTGTAATCTTATTAAAATACGATTCCTGGCACCTTGTCAGGTTTTGAAAGCTATTTATGTGAAACACTTTATTTATTCCTGCAGTTAAAGCTGAATGACGATAATTTTGGTTAACTTAATTTAAATGAATTTAATGTATTTGTCACTAGGACGCATGTTTCACATGAAGAAGCAAAAAGTGTGATTAAAAATAATTTAATTGGGCACCTCATAAGATTATTAAAAGGAACATTAGAAATCATCCTGAAGAACATTCTACTAATCCTCTTTAAAAACATTTTTAATTTTAAAATAATGAAAATATTTTTTCCTTCTGAGAATCTAAGAATAAGTGCTTGTAATCCTATTTTTAATTAATTAATTAACAAAAACTGTTAATAAAGTCTGAGTATAGTTGCAAAAGTGTAAAATTCAAGACATGTTTTCTTTTTTAAGCATTAAGTGATAAGTAGCGTGCATTCTATCATTTATAAAATAATTATATCTTTATGTTATAATTATATATTAAATAAGATATGCATGTATGATATTGTTATAATCACAGATACAATATGACAATGACGTAAAAAAGAAACTGCTTTAAATTCTGAGAAATATTTCTGTATGTCTTTAAAAAACCTTTCAGTTTTATATATTTTAAAATTATTCTAATCTAGAATTACCCAATCTGATTATTAATACAAACTAATCTCAACTCTATAAAAGTTAATTTTGAACTGAGATCAGCGTATCGGCACTAGAATTAAGATTAGCTAATTTTAAGAAATGTTTTAAATATCTAAATTTTACTGAATATTTTGAGAACAGTATTGTACCTCCTATTCTGTAATCGACTTAGAAAATTTTAATTAGAATATATATATTGTATTTATCTTTCTATATTTATAAATATACGTATGATTGAACAAAATTGAAAAATAAAAGTTTAATTAAAAATGAATATATAAATATTTATATAAAAATATAAAAATAACCAAGAATATTTAAATGCCTAGCCACATACAATCCTCTACAATTACTTTAAAGTTCTCAATATCTCAAACTAATCATATTATTAATATTAAAATGAAATATAGCATTGAATACTTAATTACATTTGATCTAGTTATGCATTCGCATATTTAAAGTCAACGTGTCAACAATTGATTTCGGTCTTCAGTTAAACAGAGTTTGTGGATTTGATTTCCACAGCAAGCTTGGATATTTTGCAGTGGTTGAGAATCTACTTTAAACTGTTGGTCAAATTGACCACCCTCTTGTGCAAAATATAGGTTTTAAGTGAAGAGCAAACAAATTTCTCATTTTAAAATACCTTTAGCTCATATATATTACATAAGTTTAATAATATTCCTTATTCAAATGAATTTAAGAAATAAAATAATTAGTTAAGGTTTAATTATTATTTGCCATGTTAATATTTTTCTTATTAATGTTTCTTTTATTGACATCTAAGCTTATACTTCAAATTGTTTTTATAAATATTAACTTTGTGTTTTCTTCCAGTGTTTCAAAAAATTTGATTTGATGCTTGATTAAAAATTTGCTCAATTTAAATTGGAATATGAAAATATTTACATTTTTAGACGAATATAGTATAGCAATTTTCTTATTTTGTATTACGCGTGTACTGCAGATGTTTCGATTATGAAGCAAAATTTTGCTTTGAAAATAATTTATAAAGTGACAATGAATAAAAAAGTGGCTGAAAATTTTAAAAAGTATGAAATTGATGTTTGGCTGACCTGTGTGTAAGCAGCAGCTTTTGAATCGATGACAAATTATAATTACTTATAATAAATAATGTAGCTATCGCAAAATTAAAAGATTAGCTCTTAGCTTAATAATTCAAGATTCTGTCAATTGTATAGCTTTTGATATACTTCTATTTAAATTTTGGTTTAAACATAAAAAAGTGAAAACATTACATCTGCTTAGTATTTTCCTTTTTCATCTTAACTTTAAAACTTTACTGCATAAAGTTATAAGGATTTAAAGTTATGAAAATAATTAATATTACTAAGATAAATTTTTAATTTCCTTAATTTAAATTTTATTAAAGATTTAATATTCTGTATTAATATATTAAAATTAATTTTTAAACTATTTTCCTTAATTACTGATTTTTATGCAAATTAGAATATTTTCCTTACAAAGTATTTATATGAAGTATATATAAAATAATTAAAAATTAGTATTTCACACATTCAATTTTATTAAATATCTGCAATATTTACATTCTGATGTTTGTTTTATAAACTCAAGAAACTTTTGGTTTATAAAGAACTTTTTCAACATCTCATTTTGTCACATTTTGCTTTAAGATGTAAAAATTAATTTTGGTATTTTTTTCTGATAATTATTGATTTTATGAAACTCATGTTAACTTCTGATACAAAATGTTTGAATGAGAGAGAAAGAGAGAGGATTATAAAATTTAATTTCTAATAATAAATATGATCATGTGTATAGATATATAATTTTTTATTTTATGTTTTGCTTAAAAATTCAAGAAAGTTGATATATATATATATATATATATATATATATATATATATATATATATATATATATATATATATATATATATATATATATATATATATATATATATATATATATATATATATATTAATTATATATTAATTTTATCTTATTGTGTGTTTTAATGTGTAAAATTGAATTTTTGTAAATATTTCTGCTAATTATAATTTTTACGCATTTTTTTAAATATTATTTTGCCTAAAGCTATAAAAATCAGTTTCCTTAACTATTTCTATTAATTAGGGATTTGTACTAAACTCGCGGATTACTTTCGATGATGTAAAATTTCATGGAAATTATAAAAGTTAATCCCTAAAGGTTCTAAAGTTAACCTCTAATTGAATTGAATTTTCAATTTTATTGAACATCAGAAAGTAATTTTATCTCTTGTTTTATCTTTAATGGTTTCTTTAAATATTTATAAAACTTGAGGTTTATTAATCGTATTTCCTTTCAATCTGCCTTACGATACAAAAAATCAATTTTCCTTACTATTTCTGCTAACTATTGATTTATATGAAATTCAGATTACACACATTCTTGTATAAAAATTTGCATGACAAGTGCATAAAATACTTGTTAAAGATAATAATGCAATCCAATTTTAAATTTTATTGCATATGAATATTTACTGCTCATATATATTTTTTGAAATTCTTGAAATGTGACATTTATCAGTATTTAGTTTAGGAGGATTTTTTTAACCTTCTTTTTGGTTTTGACATTTGCCATTTTCTTGAAGCAAACACCACTGGGTTAAAATCATTTTGAGGTGAATAGCTGCAACTTGTTAAAGAGCCTTTCAAGGTGTGCTTCAATTTATGGTCGGGGCTTATGCAAATGAAGCTGTTGCGAAGCCCCGCATTTAATTTCCTTATCTTCCCTGTGCACCAATTAATATAACAGATACATAAGATCTCGAGAGAAGGCTTTAATTGAATAGCCCAGCTGCGTGAGTAGAGCATTTATGATCCAACAGAAGACTTAGTAAATATGCTTAAAGGAAATAGATTTCTGTCCCACTGAGTCATTCACTCTTTTGCCTTTTGCTCGGCCTCTTCAAGCAGCCTGAACTTTAATCTTTAGTCGTTGTTTTCTTTATCCTTTTGAATGCCATTATTTATATAGAACAGAGCGGATGTAATGCAATAATGACAGATTTTTTAAAGAAATATAAAAAATTATGATACTTACAAGTGCATTAAAAACATAATTTTGTAAATATATTAATTTGATTTGTAAAATATATCATGGCTTATAGTGTGAAACATTAAGTACCTATTCTCTCTTAAATTATTCTTTAGAATTTTCGTGCAATATCTTGTAAGAAAACTTTCATAGAATGCTAAAAGGATCCTACAATTGTGGAATTCATTTCTATCCTTCATTGACAATTGTTTCTTCACATGCTCTAGAATTTAATTTATTTTCAGACAGTTCGGCAAAGGGATTGCATTTTTACTTATGAATTAATGCCATTCCAAGATTTTAAATATAAACTCCTTATAAAAGTAGAGACTGTATTTGAATCAAAATGTATTCTTATTAGAATTCATAAAAATTTTTGCTTCAATAATCGCTTCGAAAATAACAATTAGTTTTTTAAGTACATAATTTCATTAAAATAACTATGATTTTTGTCCTTAAAATTGCTTAAAATGCATCAAAACACTTTAAGAGCTCTTAAATATGTAACAAAAGGTTGGAATATTCTTTTTATGAAATATATTTTTATTTAGTATTTTCCATACATTTAAATGAGAATATTATTACATTGCTAAAAAATCATTTTTATTTTCTACAAATGATAGAGTTTTACTATTTTATAGTTCTTATGAATCTTAAACCGTTCATTTATTTTATTTTTGAAAAACATATTTTACATTTCTTTCGTTTTTAAAAGGATGCAAAGTAATTTAATTTACTGCACTTATCGAAATTATTAATTGGAGAAATCGCGATATATAATGTTCTTCGCGCTCTTTTAAAGAATGTCAAAATATATTTAAAAAAAATTAAAATCCATAATTGATCTAAAATTATAAGAAATTTCAAAAAATGCAAAAGTCTAAATATTTCTAAGAAACATAACATTGTCTTATATTAAAATTTACATGCCTAATTCTCTTTTCATATAGTTTGCTTGCAGTTATTTCAGAAATACATTTTAACAGCGCTTAAATTTCGGTCATGTTTGCACAATTCTAAGAAGATTAAAATTCTTTTTTCACACACACACAGTACTAGGTTAAGATTTCTATATATTATACAATAATAAACTATTTAAAAATAAAAAATAACTTAAAAAATTCCCGATATTAAACGAAAATTATAAAATTATTATTTTTCTTACGCAGAAATTATAAATAATTTTTAAAATATACATTGTGTATGCATGGTAATTCGGGATTGTATGACAATTTATTTTTATTTTAACAGAAATTTACCACTGGTTTCTCACCAAAAAAGCATTTCTCTTACATATACAACTTTATTGCTTTATCGGGTATTTATATCTTTCAACAGAAAAATAGTATTTACAATTCCAGCATTATATAATGCTTTGATAAGTGTTAAATGTTGGTTAATTTTTATTAAATATTAGTTTTGTACACTAATAATTAAATAGCAATTTTACTTGTTCGTTATGTTAGATTTTTAGTATTAGTTCTTTTTATACCTTTTATATATATATATATATATATATATATATATATATATATATATATATATATATATATATATATATATATATATATATATATATATATATATATATATATATATATATATATATATAGTTAAGTTCTGATAATTGTGCTTCTTTATTCATGAACTGATATTGTTTGATATTTTACATAATCTTTAATTTTGTAGAATTCTTTTGAGATACATACAAAGAGTTTCACAAAAGGAATGTTGAAAAAAAATTAAAAATCTCTGAGTAATTTAAAAGCAAGTGCATCATTTATTATCTTTGAACCAGAATGAAAGTATTTTCTTTTCTACTGATTCCCCTCAAATATAGTATTTCACTTTCAGTATGACTTTGATTTAAATTGAATAATGTTTTTTGTGGCTACAGTGCAATAAAAACATCCGGCACACACTTCTGTCTTTATTATCTTCATAGGATTTCTAAATTTATTATTGACTGAGATGACTTTGGCACTATTCGACCTTTGAATTTTTGCATTAATTAGGTTTCAAATGTTATTTAGTAATTGCTAATGTTTTTTAATGCCTATTTGTAAGTATCATTGAAATTTCCAGTTATATGTGGATATGTGCTTTCATTCGTATTGATCACTCTGATTTGGCTGATATTTCCGGCTGTATACCGGAAATATCATAAACCAATGCCAAAAAGACATTTTTTCATTTTGTAATAATCATAAAACAGACGAAGCTTATGAAAAATAGAAGAAAATCAAATGAGTCGTTAACATATTCATTAAATTTTATAATGAAATTTAAATCTTAATTTATCCATAGTTATTTTATTTAATTCTACAATTGATGTGCTCCCTACATATTTTCAGATTTTGATTTCCAAGATAATGAATTTACCTTTTAAGTTTGATATTTAAATTATGCTTCAAGTTAAATTTGTGCTGAAATTTAAAAGAAAACTGCTCTCAGTATAAGCATACATAGTTATTTTAGAGATTCTATGGTAAATTTTCTAAAGGAATATTACAAATTTTATTTTGTATTTTTACTTATTTATTACAATAATATACAAAGATATCATTATTATTATTATTATTATTTTGCATATTATTGTAATTCTAAAAACAGCTTTTAAAAGAATACTATAACATTAATAAACTATATAAAAACAAACAAATAACTACTTTATAACAAAATACAATTACTGTGTTAAAATAAGCTATGAATCACAGTAAAATACTGTACAAATTTCGCAATCATTGTTGTCTTATTAAAATGAAAACAATGATGTCAAATGGACTGTTCATGAAGCAATTAATGTAATACTTGCAAATAAACTGTGTTAAACTATGCTAAGAAAGTAGGCCAAAATAAACTGAGTTAAGTTATTAAAAGAGTGAATAAAATAAACCCAGGAAAATTAATATGTATTGATTTCATGATTCTAACAATGGAGAAATGATTTTTGCTTCTAAACAAACAAGTAACGCTGTTCATGTAAATGAATCATCATGTCTTCTATTCATTTGAAAGCTGATAAAATTGTTAGTGAATTTGGGTTTAGTGTGGATGCGGGTATCTCTTGGTTTGGCAAAAAATTTGATATATTGGTAATTACTGATAAAGCTGGTATTTTCAACGGTTAAACTAACGTAATTTTAGAGTTGCTATTCTATTAGTCACATCTTGGAATAAAAAAAAATGTGCCAAATATTCAAGGGGTATCCGTAAGAAAAACTTTTATCGGAAATTTTTATGTCATCCCTAATATATTATTAACTACAGAAATCAATATAAATAATCACCGCATTGGTTGGCATGGCATTTAGGTTCAATTATCCTATTGTGTGTAGATATCTGAGAAATAACCATAGATCAACCAAGAATATTCCAACAAGAAAGCAATTGATATAAAATATTCAAATCATCGTGACTTTATCAGTAAAATCGAATATCGTTAGTAATATTTAATTAATAAAAATATAAATGAATATGTGTCTCTCTCGTAATATATCAACAATGCCCATATCATTTCATGAGTTTAATAATTGTTAGCGTACCATTTGCCATGATCATATCTAAATAATTTTTTAATGATTTCCAGGATCCAGGATCAAAATAGTCTTATTTTGATCCTGGATTTCAATGCGCTATTGAATAGCAAGATTTATATAAAAGATACATTCAAATTATCAGGTTAAATTTCTTGTTTTGCTTTGTTATCATTTTTCCTTACTAAGGAAGGTAAACATTTATTGGTAATTACCACATTATTGAATGATTTGATAATTTTTAATACGCCATAATGTATTTAGATTTGTCAGATAAAAGTATGTGATATTGATATGAATAGGATAGAGAAAGGCAAATAATATTAAATTTAGTTTTGTGTCTAAATGTGAAATTGTGTCGAATAATATAATGGTACCATTTTCAATCTTCTTTTTTAGAAACAATAAAGTACAATTTGATATTAATAGCCATTTTGGGTTTACAGTTTTGTCACGTCGCAGTTTCATGGAACATCGGTTAAGCTTGTCGCAATGATGTCGAAATACAGAAACTGATCGATGATAGTGCATGCTCAACATCAAAGCAGTTCTGTTAACAAATCTATCATCTGCAATTGTGCTAATCATTTTCATAAATATATTCTTTTCTTAAAATGATTCTTTCGTTTCTTGCAACCAAATATATTGAATTTTCTTTTTTAAAATACCATTAAAATTTTTTTGTTGTGTTAAGATCTTATAACACAGACAGAGAAATTTTTTCCTGCAACAAATCGGGAATTCTGTCTTGTTTTATGATGAAAAATGGCAGCTTTTATTTGATTTTTATAAATTGAAGCAAAATCAGGGAAATTTAATTATTTTACACTTAAGTTTTTTAACTAAATCAAATATTTTTGTTTGTACTGATATATATATATATATATATATATATATACATTCGACATTATACACACATATATATTCGATTCAACTATTCTGCAACTATGCCTCGCCTTATGTTTTGAATCAAAATCTGTACAACTTAATTATTTTATGCATATATAATATGTTTTATTTTTTACAAGTACTTTTAATACAAGGAATAGTTGTCTTTAAACTAAACTAAATATTTGAAATTTTATCATAAATGATTTAATTTTAATAGCTTATCTTAGACACATTAGAAGTGAATTTTATCCTTGATATATTTTTCATGAATGTCTCAGGACCCTTCTTAAAATTACATTGAACGCACAAAAAGCTTGCAATTATTAAAACAATTTTTCAATAAACCTAAATTCATTGCTAGAGATCTATCTAATTAGCTTAAAACGCAGCTCCGTCATTTTCATTCATTTATATATTCTAGAAAAAAATTGAAATAAAATAGAGGTATTTTTCACATTTTGATAATTATTGCTTCAATAACATCGCAAACTCTTATAAAAATAATAAAAATTATAGAAAAATAAAAATTCAAATTTTGATGACATTTTCAGTGATATTAACTTTGGAATAATTTTTTACTCATCCGAAATGATTCAAGTGCGTTTTTTAAATACTGAATTTCTTTTTTCAAACCTTCATAATTTAAATCTGCTGAAAATTTAAATGCACAACCTTATTTCATCACGAAGAATTCTTGTTTTTATTAGAAATTTAATTACAAAACGATTCTAATTTACTAAACGTTTCCATTTACTATTAATTATTAGGTTGGTGCGTATGAAATGTCGGATTCTCTTTACATGCGGACGTTTTCCTCCCTGTTTTCGTTATACTTTTGTATTTGGCATAACCTCATTCATACTCGTATTGTCCATTGCCAGAGACTCATTTCAGCAAAATAGGTTTTCTCGAAGGTCTTCCCTTTTTTATTTCTTTTGAGTTTATTGTCGATATGAATTCTGCCGACATTCGCGTCATTTTCTTATATGAGTACAAACTTGGTAATAGCGCTGCAAAAGCTGCACGCAACATAAACCAAGCGTTTGGGGAGAATACGGTTAACGATCGGAAAGGGCAGCGTTGGTTCGAAAAATTTCGGACTGGCGATTTTTCACTGCAAAATGAGCCGCGCGGAAGACCCAAAACGTCTGTGAAGAATGATGACCTGAAGGCTCTAGTGGAAGCGTATCCAGCCGTATCCACGAGGGAACTTGCTATCAGGATGAAAGTTGACCATACAACGATATTGAGACACCTTTCTGAGATTGGCAAGGTTAAGAAGATGGACAAGTGGGTACCGCACGCACTGACAGAGCGAAATAAGCTGGATCGGTTAAACGTATGCTCATCATTGCAGCATCCACCCTATTCACCGGATCTCTCGCCGACCGATTTTCATTTTTTCAAGCATTTAGAGCTGTTTTTAAGGGGCAAACACTGTGAAAATGAAGACAGTCTAAAAAACTCGATATCAGAGTTTATTAATTCTAAAGACCAAAATTTTTTAAGACAGGCATCTACGCTTTAAAATCTCGATGGGAGAAGTGTATTGAAGCGAATGGAGCATACTTTGATTGAATAAACAGCTTTTGAAGAAAGATATGCAGTTTTATACAATCACTTAAGAATCCGACATTTCATACGCACCAACCTAATACTTAAAAGTTTTATTGAATAAACGAAACATATTCATATTTTTTACTAAGAAGTTTTATTAAGAAGTGTTAAATATTTCATTAAGATTATGTATTTTCTGCTGTCTTTAGCTCACATTAGACTCCGATAAACAGAGTGTTTCACTCAAAGATGAAGAAGCATCTCTTTCAGAACTTAAGAGCAAGCAATCATCTTGTTTTGCCCCATTAATTTTATTTATATACTTCCCTTAACATAATTAGTGACAGAAAAAATTCATTCTCCAAATTTACTTAAGAAAGATGTCTTTCTTCCTCCTGTGTGGGAAATAATTAGAAATACTTGATTTTTAAATTAAATACATAACTATATAGGTGGTTTTTAATATCTGATTGGTTTTTTCCCTCAAACGTAATGACTAATTTGATATATATATATATATATATATATATATATATATATATATATATATATATATATATATATATATATATATATATATATATATATATATATATATACATATATATATATATATATATATATATATATATATATACGTATGTATGTATGTAATATGTCTATCACTAAAATAGACAACACCAAGCTTAGTTCTGCATCTTGTTTTGTGATAGTAAGGTGATTGCTTTATTAACAAGAGATGTTCCCTCATTTCCAACAGCAGTCAAAAATATTATAAATTTGTGGCATTTCGGTAGTGCCTTATGCTATTTTCAAGCAAGCCAAAATTGATATCTTTCTTCTGTACACTGAAAATGAAATGTCTTGTTCCTATGGCATCAGGTTGGTACTGACAAACTGGGGGAAAGCATTCCCGTGGTTGTGACAGACCCTGTGTCATAATTCGAGTGCTTTAATGAATGTAGCTGATGTTGCTTTGAGTGGCGACTGAGCCTCCTTTCTCTCCCCGCAGGCCTGGCCAAGATGAAGAGCTGCTGCTCCTTCCGCTGCATCTGGCTGTGCTTCAAGGCGCTGAGTGGCGGCGTCCTGCTCATCGCGATCGGCGTCGGCATGACCGTCTTCGGCTTCTACGCCGACACATTCGCCGTCCAGGAACATGTCGATGTGATGACCAACCAGACGATAAGTGAGGTGAACGAGACGATCAAGATGCACCTCCACAACCTGACTTACGTGGGCCCCGTGCTCATGGGCCTCGGGGGCATGATGATCGTGGCCGCCTGCGTGCTCATAGACGCGCAGAACGAGGAGGGCCAGGGGCGCGACGTGGAGGGCACCGAGCAGCTGATCACGGAGGCGACCAAGGCGGAGCGCTGCAACGGGCCCCTCAGCAGCCCCTTCATCAGCCTGGACTTGCCGCCCGACCGGGTTCCCGACAAGGGAGGGGGAGGCTGCGAGGAAGTAGTTACTGTCGCAGAAGTCGTCCAGAGCCCTGTCCTGCAGCCGAACGGGCCGCAGCTGCCCCTGCCGGTCGCGCGCAACGATGCCGTCTCGCCCGCGGAGCCCCTGTCTTCGTCCAGCTTATCTTCGCCGCCGCCCCGCGTGGCCATCCGCCACAAGCGGAAGAGGCGGGCGGCCGCCAGCCGCAGCAGCTTCTTGAGCCCCCTCTTCGACGTGCCCTCTCCGCTGGATATCCAGATCCTGGACCCGGACGGCTGCACTCCGGACGCCGGGTGCACCCTCGAGATGGACGTCTTCAACCGAACCACCAAGTGCCCACCGCGACTCCAGTTGGAACCCCGGTACCTGGCGTCCATTGAGAGCGACGGACTCTCGGACAGTGAGACGGAGGAATCCAAGTTCACGACCCCGAGCAGCAGAGGAATGGGCCTCAAAGGCAGGTTCTGTTCCCCTTCAGACGACATCGAGGAGCAGGACATGCCCCTGCTGGGCAGGTGTAGTCCTCCCTCCTCGCCAGAGTACCCCATGGAACCTTTGCTCAAGCGGGATCGGACCGGATTGCGTGGGTTCCAACTCATGAGACAGGTGCCTAACTCTCGGACGCTGTTCGACGGGCCTTCCTCGGAAGGAGGCTCCAGATAGAGATCCTCGCATTTTGGATACATGTGCCAGTGTTTTTCCACTTTTTTACTCAAGTTGTGGTTCAACACCGAGAGGGAAAAATCAAAGGTAAGCCTTTTTATTTTATTCAATTTTACTAAAATGTGTGTTAATATATAGTTTCTGAAAATTTCAAAATAAAAAAAGATTAGTTTGTGCATCTGTAAACCTCTGCTTTACCAGTCCAGTTGAACATCGTAATGAGGGTCTCAATAATATTTTTGTAAAAAACTGTGCATATTATGTAGAAATTTATTTTAAAATTGCAGGTAATTCCTCTCATAGGGATTGCTTATTTCTTCATAGGATCGTAAACTTTATTAAAATAGGTCTTCATTGATCTCACAGCATTCGATTCACATATTATTTGATGCAATACACAAAGATACAATAACAGCCACTTTCTTTAAATAATATTCATGCAGCTAGTTCTTTTAAATTAAATTACTGAAAGAAAACTACTGGATAACTTTGGTCAAGGAATGTTACACTTCCATTTTCAGAGAGAGGAAAGGAGTTAGAAAGGGAAACGTTTGAAATATGAAGCAACTTCCAGGCAAGTTTCAATAAAGTCAACTTTCTTGGCACAGACCGATTTGTTTGAATAATCCTATCAAATAGTTCAGTATTCATTAGAAGCATGTCTATGAAACATGCAAAATCATTTGAGTTACTTCAAGATTTTTCCCTCATGAATATAGACACGCATCATGGATGTTTTAAGATCAGAACTTCAAAGATATCGAGTAAACGAATTAAGGCTTTTTTTTCTGTTTTGATAAGTATGTTATTTCACAATGAAACATTCAGGCTCCATGATATCCTGTTGAAGATGCTTTTTCACAAATAATAACATTCTGTTTAAATTCTTAGTTTCTCTATATATATTTACTTAAAGTCCACAAAAATATTTGAATATTTTACATTAGAATTCAGAAAATGCTTCACTTTCTGGGCAATATGATTAGAATACTTATATTTTCTTTGATTTTAGAATAGGCAATCATATATTCAGAATGAGAGTTAAAATATCAGAAAGAAAATGAAAAATAAAAACATATGTTTCAAATTTTATTTTTAAAATGAAAATAATTTTCAGTAATGTTTGCAAGAGTAAACATCAGAAAATTTGCTTATAACCATAACATGAATTCATTTAATAATATTTACAGTAATGTAATATTTTTAAAGGCAATTTTCATCTGAAGTATTATAAATAATCAACAAAAATTGTCAAATAATCAATGTATTGCATGAGACCAGAGGCTGGTTTATGTTTATGAAGCTGCAATTAAAATTAATAAAATACGAAAAACGATCTCAGTGGTTTGCAGTCATAAATTTAAAATTAACAATATTTTAACACTTTAGTGCACACACATAAAACAGTAAACGAAAATCTGATACTTTTGTGTATGAAAATTAATCTTTTATGATATTACAATAAATTATTATTACAATATAGTTTAAAATTAATCATCAAGATAATTTTTAATGATAATTATACAGTTTCCCACTATTACATACGAACTATTCTTTATTTTCTTATTTTACTAATTATTGTTATAAGTATTCCTAGCAAACTGTACTATAACTTGTATTGCCTTGATATATAAATTTAATTACCGATACATGTACTTAACAAAACTTTGCATATCGATTTACTTACCAAGCCTTTGCTATTCATACAAAAAAGTGTTCATTTCTTTACTTATATGAAATTTTACTTTTCTTTTTCTTTTTTCGGCAGTTTTGTAATCATATTTAATTATTTTTTCCTTTTTGTAACCTGCAAATTTATGTCAGAATATTTTTGTGATTATGATAACTTTTTCTGCACTTACTTGGAAAGAGTCAGGCACATTAAGCCAGGCACAATTTGGCAATATTTAACTCTTATATTTACATCTTTATATTTTGTCTAAGGATAATGTTTTAGCAAAATTTAGCACTTGTTTCCAACTAATTTCTTTTGACTTTTAGTATGAGATTTGTCATTTAAGACAATCAATAACAATATTTATTCTTAATTTTATATAAATGAAACAATCTCAAATAAATAACCAAGAACAGTAAAAGGAAATAATTTATTAGTTATTTCTTATTACCATATTGCTAACATAGTTATTTCTACCACTGTGAGAGTGTTCTTGGTTAGCAATAGCTTATTCAAAAGTTATTGCAAGCTCTGTTTGTCTGGGCTCAAGGAACAACACATGAAGTAACACCTTCATTCTCAAGATTTTCTGATGATCAAGATGGTCGTCTCGTGTTGAAGTGAGTCCCCTCAAACGAATAAATGCTGAGCCAACTGACGCAAAATTCAATTTAATAAAAGATTCTTAGACGGATTTTATTTGATGTACCAAAATATCACGTGTAAAAATCTTATTTTAGTCAAGAAAGCAAACCTGACTTGCTTACGCTAGCTGGTTTACAAGAATGGTATTCCATATTATTGAGAAATCTGTTCCAAGTTTCTTCTTCTCTTTAAGTGATCCTTCATTTATTACTGGTTTTCATGGTAAGGCTTAATTCATCTGTAAATAGAATTTCATCAAAATTCTTCTTATCAGCGCTTATAAGGAAAACAATTCACGGATATGATCTTTCCACTTGTTTTCAACGCAGTAGAGACAAATGTTAATTTCCAACAATGGTGAGCGTTGTTGATGGTGAGGTAGCACTTTTTTCATTATGCTCTGCCTATGAAGTCATTATCAGATGAGTCTGAATTGGACCGCTGCTTCTTTCGTTTGAAAATTTCAGGCGGAAGAGAAATTCAATGATCAACACACAAGAGCACCTGTTATCCTGCTTCGAGATTCTTGTCAAAATGTGAGACTCGTCCATTTCTGTTCGTTGTTTATCAATGACATTATTTAATCAGAATATAAATAAAATTGTATTTAAAAGATTACATTTTACCAAAATTTATAGTTAACTATTAAAATTTTCAGAATTTTTCTCTATTCTTTTCTTAATTCGAGCACTTTTTGATAAATAGAACGTAAACTATTTCTTTCTTATGTATCTATTCCAAAGAATTCTTTCATATATATCACGAGAAATTTTATAGTAATAAAAATTTAAATAAATGAACATTTCATAATTTATATGAAACGAAATTTTTTTGAAGCATTATAAAATAGGAAATAAGATTTTTCCTTTGACGTGAGATAACGGAAAAACAGATGACGATGAACGCAATAGAAAATATCGATAACTTCCATTTATTGTCCTGCTCCATGCAATACGACATCTGCTGGTATTTTGAGCCATTTCTTCAAGTTTTTGTTTGCAGAATGCTTATAAATTTGAATTTATATGTATAAAACATAAACTGCAGCTAAAAATTTGTATCAATGAGTTTTAATGTGCTTTTGTATTCTACATCCATTTTAAAATTAAAGTGACTGATTGAGAAAAAATGATATAATTTTCATCATTTTATGCATTATTGCATCTCTATTCCTTGTTTAAATGGAATTTTTATTAATTATGGTTATTTAGAGTTAGTTTTACAAATGACAGAAAAAGCATTGAAGTACATAATTTTGCTACAAGACAGGGGTTCAAAATTTGGAAAAAAAAATATATTTAAGGGATATTTATAAATAAAATAAATTTATCATGTTTATTTATAATACAGAATTATTGAATCTCTTTATAGTGTCGTCGTAACAAATAAAATTAATTTGATGATAAAAAGCGCAACAGATATTAACAAAACATTTTTTGATTGCATACTATTATAAAATTTATTATCTATAATAAAATTGAAATAAAAGTTTTTCCTTTTTCTAAATTTCTATTATAAAATGTGTGTATTAAAGTTTCATTTTATTTCTTAGGCATCTGCCTAAGAAATAATAATAACTACACAACAATTTGTATTAAAATATGACTTATACTATTCAAGTAATAAATGTTATATTTTAGACTAGTGTACTATGCATGCCAGCATAATCTACTTTTTGTAAAAAGAAAAAAAGCTTAGAGAACAGCCAACTCTCGAAATTTTCTTTTCACATACTTTGATTAGGGTTATAACGATTTAATCATCCAAAAAATGTTTTAAAAAATGCACAAAATATAATAAGACAAATAGAAATTCAACAATACGATAAAATTTCCAGTGAATAAGTTATTAGCTTTTAGTAACTGGTTAGATATTCTTAGGATTGCAAAATTTTCCCTTCTGGAAATTGCATAAGAATAATTCTGATGAACTTTAAATTTTAAAATAAATCTAAAAACTATTTACAACTCAACGAAAGCAGATAATATTTAGGAATATTATTTTAAATGCTATATAGTTCTGACTCAATTTATATAAAGTTAACTATAGAATAACATGAACTTTATACTATCTCGAACGATTTCTGCAGAGTTACCAAACATTATTTAGACATAAAATTTATTTATGTAGGTTAGGTTAGGTTACGTCATGACAATAAGTGTTTACTGACTGCAGGTCTATTTCTCCCAATTAAATTCACTAAATACAACCAAACCTATTGAAATTTTAAGCCTCAACAAAGCCAAAGTAGCCAAATTTCAAGCCCCATTGGATTCAAAATGACTTTATTTCTGGCTCAAACATTAATACTGAAATTGAGTCTTTGGAAATGTTTTCCTTTTCTTTCGTTTAAACATATGATATGAATATATCGACAGGTGTGGTACTCTACAAATCCAAACTTAATATAAGATTCAAGGAGTTAGTATATATGAATATTTTTAATCACAGTAAAGCACAATTAAGGGAACGTTTGACGGAAACCAGAATTAATATAAGGAAAAGAAATTAATATTATTAAATTAATTGAAAATATGCCCATTTATAAGCTGAGCTATCTTAAATAATTTTGCATAAAATCGTAATGTCCTAGTTTTAAAACATATAGATAAATTAATCTAGCTTAGTGGTAGTGTTTCACGCTCCTAGGGCACAAGTCCGAGGTTCGATCCTCGGATTGCGCGAGGTCAACTATTTCATCCCTTCAGTGGGTCGATAAACTGAGTACCAAGCATGCTTGGGAACTAAGCACTGAGGATTTTGCATTAGGGTGACCATCTAATCGGGACGTATGCTTTACACCACAGGGCCTCTCAACCACGAAATCAAAGATGGGCCCTGTAGGCCTTGATCCCCATGGGCTGTCGTGCTACAGAGTGTAGTGTGGGTAGATAAATTAATCAAAAAAGGTTTTTTTTATCAACATAGACTTATCAGTTATCATTTAGCTATTTAGTTTATTCTATTTTTGATGTTTCTGACAGTCGAAGTCTAGTGTAGTTAAAAATTAAAGTAATGGATTCTTTGGATCACTAAGTTTTATTCAAATAACAAATGGGTTGTAAATAGAAGACCCTACAGTACCCCAGTTGCTTTGTTCTATTAATGCTAATAAAATAATAATTCTCTTCCTTATTAAAATGAGATCACAAATTCCTGAAATCAGTCATGAATGTTTGGAAAAGCATTTTTTAGATTCCTATAAAAATATACTAAAACTGAATTCTTTAAAAAACCATATGAATTACTTTACAGAAAATGCTATTAGAATTTGCACAAAACCAACATCGATTTATTTAAAAAAAATATTTGTCATGTAGAAGTTAAATATTTTGCTCTTGAGTGTCTTTGGTAGCTGAAGTAAAAGAAGATAAAAATCAATACAATGATCTAAGAGTCAATGAAATTCATTTGTATGATATAGATAATAAACAATGGTGGACGAATACAAATATTCATGTTTCATTCAGTGTTGTATTTACTCTAATGATGTAGCAGTTCTATCAATGATTAAAATGGGATCATAAATGTATTATGATGATGTAATGAATGATCCACCATATGAATCTCTCATAAATGCATGCTATTTCATAAACGTATATCTTTATTTTTATCATAAATGTATACCACCATATGAATCATAAATATATACTTGTAAACACTAGAATATGAATTATAAATATATATTTGGGTGAGCATCAGAATACTTCCCTTTACCTAGCTGAGAGTTATGTAACTGCTGAGGGCAAGTAGTTGAATATTTGCAATTTAGAAGCAGGAATGATGTTCAAGACCCCAATAATTACTTACCAAACACAAAGGTATTTTTAGCTTAAAACACATTGTGGTCGCGATTCATTTAATGTTTCCCAGCCACTTATAGTAAATGTGGACAAATATTTGGTTTAGTCAGGAATCGAACTCATTAGCTTCCTATAAATAGAATGCCACAATTGTGGCATTCTATTTATACCCCCCCCCCATTTCTGAGTGAAAAGTTAGAAAAAAATTAAACAAACTTTAAATAAGAAGAGTCTTCCAACCAATTATTTCAGTTGCTGCTTTAACTTCATATGAAACATGTTTAAAACATTTTGCGGATGTTTCTTGAACAAATAATCAGGTGTTCTAAAACAAATGAGAAATGACTATTGAAAATTTAACTGAAAGAAACATTACTTGTTATTTGCTCCTTACTTAAAGTAAATTACCTTTCTTCTGCTGAAAAAAAGATGACGTTAGATATTTGATTCAGGTTCATACAGTGGATATTCCTTCATGTAGCGGATACTCTTTTGATGATGTTTGATGTAGCGAATATTCTTTTGATGATGTTTGATGTAGCGGATACTCTTTTGATGATGTTTGATGTAGCGAATATTCTTTTGATGATGTTTGCTGTAGCGAATATTCTTTTGATGATGACTGATGTAGCGGATACTCTTTTGATGATGTTTGATGTAGCGAATATTCTTTTGATGATGTTTGATGTAGCAAATATTTCTTGAGTTAAATATTACTGTCTTCTCAAACATGTGAGGCAGTTATAGGAATTTTGGCTGAAAAACATTGCTCGTTTTGTGCTTCTAAGGAATACTTACGGGAAATATTTTTTTTCGAGAAAAAAATGTATTATGTTAAATACTTGATGTAGCTTTGATGTGATAGCTGAATGGTTGGTGTTCATTTTAGAAATTTGCTCTGACTCTGTATTCAAGAGTTTATGTGTTCGATTCTCATGTCTGGTGTGAATGTGATTCATTTAACGCCAGATTTCATTCAAACAATAGAATATGTTAAAAAATTCCATTCGGTGTGACAAAGAAGGAAATCGATCAAGGCAGTAGAAAAATGAAAAGAAGCTTTGAAATGTATCTGGCAAAGAAGAAAATCGATAAGGAATGAATAAAATTGGGTGGGAAATTTGTATACATTTGAAAATTGTTCTTCATAAGATAGTAAACTCAAATATTCTCTAAGGGTAATCTTACATTAACAGTCCATAAAAAAGCTACTTTAAAAAATAACAATCATAATCAAAATAGGGATTTTTGCGATATATTTCCTTTTTCGAAAATAAAAAAGAGCTGATACGTCCGTTTTCAACTTATCAATATTTTACTAAAAGTTTTTATAACGGTTTAAACTAAAATGAACAGGAATAGATTAAATTTTTAATAATTTTATTAACTATTTTAATAAAATTTTTTCACTATAAACAAAATAATTTTATAAATTTTAGCATTATTTTACTAAACGGAATAATTTAAAAATAAATTATTCCGCTATTTTATTCAATTTTTTTCTTTTGTATTTTTTGATAATTTATGAGAGTTATCCTGACATTCGATATTGCAAACTCTGAATTAAAACTGAACAAAAAGAAAGGAATGAAAATAAATCACAAATTTTTTGAAAATGAACTGTTAGTTAAGATTAATTTATTTTAATCATTATATTGAAAGTTTTACTTGTTTGGAATGTTTTTCTGGAATGTTTCTTTAATACACTGAATTTTAAGGGAAATGTGTTTAAAAATATAAAAAGAGAAGAGTATCATTTCTTTTATAAAAATTGAATATTTAATACATAAACACTTAAAAATAAATGGTACACATTCAGAAAAATTTCATTTTTGAAGATTTACTATCCAGAATTCAAGCTCATAAATAAAGTTTTGAAATATATATTACATAAGAAATTTATTGAATGGTCCAGTATTAATTCATTTATCATAACTTGTTATACTAACAGTTCACTTTACAAAATTATTGAGGCTATTAAAACTAGTGGAATTAAACCGTTGAAAACAGCTATAAGTGCATTTCTAATTAAATTGCACCTACAAAATGCATTATTTATACTATTTAAATAGTTTTTTTCTACTGGCCAGAAAAACTCTTGAAATTTATTGAAAATATTGTTTTGAAGGAAACTTTTGAATTTGAATCTCTTAATAAAATTAGTTAAAATATTTTAGAACAGTGTAAGAACCTTTTAAAAATTTATGTTTATTTAAATTTTTTAATACTTTCGCAACTTATTAGAGAAAATATAAGATATTTATTTTTAATATAAGCATATTTCAATTTAAATTGATTTTTATGTAGCTGTTAACATGTCATTTCTTTTTATAATTAATTAAAGTATTTTTAAACAATATAAGGATACTGATTTAGGAAAGTAATAACTTAGATTCAAATTTCAAAAAGTTTGTTCACTTAAGGTACAAAACAATAAAGTAAAAGTTTATTAATTAGAATGCAGTTGATTTTAAGCTAATTGTTATATATGTCTTGTAACTTGAAAATTCCCAATAATTAATTTTAACACTTAAAAAATGTGAGATTATTTAATAAATTCAACAAAGTAAATTGAGTTCTAAAATATTTTCTCAAGGTCTGTAGATATAACATTTACTTAGTTTGAATTCAAAATAATTTTTGTGCACGATAGCTTGGTTAGGTTACTTACGAGTGATTAGTATGAAAAGCTTAAGATTTCAACCTCGGAAGTGGAAAATATTATTCATTATATGTAAAATTTTTTCGGTGTGAATTTTATAACTTTCACAAAATTGGCTTGACTTTGTTTAGTGTGTAAAAAATGAAAATTGTATACTTATAAGACAGTCAAATTAAAATAAATAATACTCTTTGTTGAAATCTTTCTGAATGAAAGCTACCATCTAACCATATAGCTATGACTTGAAGATGATGGTTAATAGTTTTTATAACCACAAATTATAACTCCGCTTAGAAAAATGGTTTTAATAATGAATGCCAGCGAAATTTAGAGAACTAATTTAAGAAATTGGAAAAGAGAGTTAACCCGTTTTGGGGTAATCTTAGAAATTTTATAAAATTGGCATTATTTTCTTTAAAAAATGCTTAAGTTGCATTCATTAAGACCCAGAAAAGTTCTTTGAATGAAAAATATTTTATTTAAAATATAAAGTGATCATATGGCTACCATTGGCTAAATTGAAGGAATCTGTTACCTGAGCAACTGTATTTTATTTAAATTTTTACATTTTTTTAAATCGAAATTTTTGAAACGTTTTATAGTCCATAAGTTCCATTTTGTGACAGTAGAAATTCTAAGTAACTTTCATGAATTTCTTATAACGTTATCAAAGATATTTCTGAATGATAGCCTCCACTATTTTCATACTTTGAATCTTTTATATGGTAATTGGTTATAGTTTAGTCAAGTAGGTCAACACTTTTCGTATACTTTTTGAAATTCATTAGGCTATTAGCACGTTAATTCACCAATAGTTTTAAATAAACATTTTTAAGATTTTATGACAGTTGTTTTTTTATTTTATTCATGGGAATTTTAACTTTAACACATTATAAAATATATAATTAATCTGAATAGGAATATTTATACACTTTCAAAAAGTCAATTTAATCAATGAACAAATTTAAAAAAATTTGAGTATTCTGACAATTTCTCAACAGTAGGTATTTATTCTAATTAAATTATTAATAATTGATAGATTAATTGAGAACCTTTAAAATTATAGACAAATAAATTGGAGAAAAACACATGCATTAATCACAGAGTCAATAAAACACTCATTGCAATAGTACTTTTACGTAGAATAGGACGAAAATAGGTTAATTAAATAATCTATAAAAAGCATTTCATTTCCACTCTGAGAAAGCATTATGCCAATAAATTTCGTATACAATAGCAATTTTTATTTTTAAATAAAATATCGATCATTTTTTGATAAAATTTTCTGTTGAGTTAACATAAGTTTTTGAAACACAAAAAACAGACACAATTATTTTCCGTGTGGATATTTTTTAATAAAGTCGAATGATCTCTGTTGTTATAAATTTCAGCCGATAAATATCCGTTATTCGTAAAAACTGAGCGTAGCAATACAAGTAAATCAACATACTTTTACACAGCAAAGATCACGCTCAATGCCAACGTCTTCAGGAACGGATGGTGTCGACTCCCATCTCGAACATGGAAGTTGAGTTGTTCGGCTTCTGTTTTAAGCCACAGATGCCGGTTAAAGCCAATTTTTGGTTAAGTAGGATCAAATAAACCTTATAAAAAGTGATCATAGCATTACAAGAAATCTAACTCGTTGTTGTTATTTTTAATTACAGTTCTTATCAATACATTGCCATATAAAAGTTCAAAAGTTTTATTACCATCTGAGGTGGTATCTGTTATGGATTGGACTCGACTTTAAGACTTCAGTTTCAGTTTGATTATTTTTGATAGAAAAAGTTGCTAATTTCGATTCTGATTTGAATAATAATAAAATGCCAGTGTGTTCAATAAAAATCTTAATTTAATTTAAACTTTTCAGTTCAATCAACCTTCTTGTACAAACGTATTTGGAGTTAAAAACCATCTATACGGATTAGGTGGTATCATCTTGTCCTACTCTGTGGAAATGTAAAAGGGTCATCCAAGTGGCCAACTGGTACCATCTTTTCTCACAGTGAAACAATTCTACGTTTGATCTCAGTAATTGTTGAACAATGGATGTTGCGCCCCTGCATGCTTGATGGTCAGGATCAGTGCTTGGAAGTTTTTCGGGTTAGTTTCCCCCACCTGAGGTACTTGAGTACGTCCTCCTACATATAGAATGTTCTCCTGAAAAGAAATTTATGTAGGGACCAAATGCCCCATAAAAAACAATGTTAAGTGATCCACTTAGCTGTATCGAATTAATTTACATTTAAAATATATAAATCATATTACTCAGCTCATTAGATTTCTCTCTTCTGTTGTAAAAACCACACAGTTTTTCTGAAAAGAAATCAGTTCTAATATTTTAATTCAACTGCCTGTGTGTTTGAACATCTTGCGTTGCATTATTATTGTTTTTAAGATGTTTTTACCTCTGTCTGATGTTCTTTTTCACATAGTAATAATAAATGTAAAAACAGGTATTATACTTCTATAATAAACTGTGCTTAGAAAAATGTAGTCAATTAAAAATTCATTTATTATTTACCAAAAATTATTCACAAAGTTATAATGAAATATCTGAATATAATGATAAATGCTCCCACAGCTCATTATATATATAATGAGCTGTGGGAGCATTTATCATTATATTTACTTAAAATTTTTATCTGCAATTAATCATTTAAAATCTCTAATGTATGAGGAAAGAAATAAAATATACAGGCAAGTCAAAAAGTATAGAGACATATCTGTTTAATTAGCAATTATTTGGACTTATTATTATAAGAAAGTTACATATTAATACAAATACTCCTATTATAAATTGGTTTAACTCAGAAATATTTTACAACATTTATGATTCTAAGATTTCACATCGTGTTTTGGCTTTGATTGTCTTAATGATTTTACAGTTCTAACATTTTTTATGCATTAGATCAATTTTTAGTTATAAGAATCTAAATTTTGTAAATGCGCTATTTAAGAAAGGTTTATTTTAAAATAAAGCTTAAGTATGAAAATTTCTATTTAAAATCTGAAATATAATTCCTTCAATAACACTTTTACTGTTAGTTCAGACAAATTAATAAAAATATTAATCAATAACCTGAATAAGGCATTTATGAAAATATTAAAAAAGTATTATTGAGAATCAAAGATTTATTTCTTGGGATAATTTTAAAAGTTAAGGGATGGTTTAATATTCTGGTAACCAATTGCCAAATAATTTGTAGAATTCACTAACACCAATTTTTTTTAACTTAGGATAAAAACTTTCTTGAGAAAAGGAAAATAAAAATTAGTAAATTATAAAATATTACATGTCCGTAAACATTTTATAATAACAAGTTTTATTTTCAAAATATATTTTTAGAGTAATGGCATTCTTTTAACTTTACCCAAGTTTCCATTTCATCAACATAGGTGCTTAGATATAATGGACCAGTGTGTTCCATTAAAGATGTCTCTAAAGTCTGTTTTACTTTCGATCACCAGTCATTTTCCTGAAATATTACAGTCCAAAAAAATTCCTAAGTGCAAAAGTTCCCTAAATCTTTCCATTTCAGGCTTCCCTTCTTAAGCAAATTTTTTGCTCCAGCTATTCTGGATTGCAATATAAATTTAGTAACCTTATCATTTGGCACATTTATGTAAAATGCATAAATCTGTTGCCTATTTTATTATATTTATTTGCAATCTCATATCGCTTAGAAGTCACGTATAGTACGAAATTATATCTCCTGCTCCAGTTGCATTTTTCACATTTAGAGCAAGTATATTTCCTGATAATTTTCTTTCAAAAACAGCAATGTGATTTACCTTAATTTTGTCGTTGTTTTGGAAGTATAATTAAAACAAGACATGAAAAGTGTTTTACTTATTAAAAGTTTTGAATTCCTTGAAAAAAATCTAGATTTTATAAGATTTCATAATACGTAAAAGCTTGATTTCGGTAGGTATAGCTGATTCTAGATTCAGGAGAATTATTGTGATTCTTTCAGAAGAGATAATCAATTCCAATTAATAAAAATTCTTCAATTTCAAATTCATCAGAATTTATTTCTAGACAGCGATGTGGTTCTCTTTTTCTTGAGCATTTTTTCCTCGTTTATAGCAAAACCTAATTGATTTCCCTACACTTGAGGGTTAGGAGCATTTCCTTAACAGCGGAGCCTAAAGACAATTTACAAAGAAAATTTAAGATATATTTTTGTTATCTTTTTTGCATGTAAAGTAAACGTAAGTTTATGCATTGAATGTTCAATTAGCTTAGTATGGTTTTTTTACATTTAAATGAGTTAACAAAGAATATTCTCAAGAAAAATCATTAATGAACTTCTACAAATATATTAAATATTCAATTATCAAGCGCTTGCTGTGCATGACATTACTCTTCAAAGCGAAAGTTTCGGGTTTGATTCCAACCACTAGCAAATATTATGAAATGAATGTTGCATTTCTGGTTTTTCCATGCACAGCTGTCAGGGTGACTGCTTGGGAGTTTTCCGGATTTCCCTCTTTGAGACACGGCCCACTAACTGTGAGAAATTGCAACCTTGAATTAGATGTTGCAATTTGAAAAGTTCCTCATGATATTATTGCATTTTTTAGTAAATATAAGTAAATAAAAACTGGTTTCTTACTTTAAGATATAATTAATGTAGTCATATGTTTACATATATTTTCGACAACATTTTTTTCAATTATAAATTTGTAAAATTAATTTTCTTCTTAATCTTTTAAAATTTTGATACCTTTAAATGTAAAGTAAATTAAAACAAAAAATGCAATTTTAATAATTCGAATACAAAAATCGATTCGAAATTTTAATAATTCGAATACGAAATGTAAAGTAAATTAAAAACAAAAAATGCAATTTTAATAATTCGAATACAATGCTACCAATTTTAATCGGGAAAAAACCCGCATTATTATATTAATAATTTATAGGTGTTTCCATCATATTATTTAAAATTCAGCTTTAGCCTCTTAAATGTAATTCGTAACAGTGAAAATATATTTATAAGATAAAATAGCTACTTAATAATGAGCTCATTTTGACTAGCTTTGACTAGCATATGACAAGTACTGACAAGTGAATCATAAAAAAATGTTTCAACAAAGATTCAACCTTGATGATTAAACAGTATGTATTATTTTAGAATAATATTTTATGTATAAATACTTTACACATCCATTTATTTAAATACATGTATAAGATTTTAACGCTATGAAGATATTTTTATACAATGTTTACTTTTTAAAAATTTATAAAACCAGAGAGAATTCTCTGACATATCTGCAATTAGTAACATTAATGCCATTTAACATCTCTTGACTATTTACATACGTCTAAATTAATTTGATAATTTATTGAAAAATTTGATTGACTTAGAGAAAAAAATTATTGATATTCTTAAAAAATTCTGTATACAATTTATTTACAATATTTTCCATTCTTAAATAATAATCAATAATTTATGAAGGCTATATATTATTCTATTGGGTTGTTCGGAAAGTAATTTCATTTTTCCTACATGGATCAGCTTTTTGCTAGTAAAAACTAACCACTTTATGACTGTGGAATCGAGTTACTACCAGAAGGATGGTAAAAGCTATTGGACTGGAATGGACAATGTGCAATGCAATACAATATTTATTTGCTGCACGTTTTTCATTTTCATAAAAAACGAAATGACTTTCCGAACAACTCAATAAATACAGTTTATATGTAAATAAGTCATTTATTTTAGGAAAATGTTAAAAAGTTGAATATATTTTTAAATGTATTGTTCTCTTTCTCTTCTAAACACATTAACAATACATTCAAAATTAAATGAACTTTTTGTATTCAAATTTTTAAATATTAAATAAGATATAGTTATATGAATAATGAGATTAACTATTCATCAAAAATGTAAAATGCTTAATTATTTCGCTAAAAATTATAAAAACATTTTGTTAACAACCGTAACAAAGAATTTCATCAATATCAATTAAGATATTCTCTGAAAACTTATCTTAATAATTCCTAGATGAATCCGGAGTTACTTTTCCGAAAATACTTTTGATAAAAATAATTTTATATCCTTAGGAAACCGATAAAATGCTTTTTTTATTTTCAATCATTACTGATTTCCTAAAAATTCTCTTTGCTCAACCGTTTATTAGCAATCTATGAAGGACTTTCCTCTTCATACCTATGATTGCCTTACAGTTTATGAGATTATTTCGCGGAAGAGAAGGGAAAAATTGAATCGCATTTATGTCGTTCAAGATATTATAGTGTATTTGACTTTATTCGTCTCAATCAAGTTGAAATTTTAGATTTAATTATTTTTTAGTAATCAAAAACTGTTATTCCAGTTTGTTTTAATTTAATCCATTAAAATATAGGTAAATATATTTTTTAAATTTAATATTGAAATTTATTCATACGGAAAAAACAAGTTATTGATTTCGGGGCAAAAACATATGATGAATACCGATACTCTATTATGACATGAATTTGAACGGTGTGCAAAACAATATAACTAAGGGAAGGACTCATTTTTCATAGCACACATTCACACATGTATGCTTGCAAATATCTATCTATCTATATCTATATCTATCTATCTATATAGATAGATAGATAGATATAGATATATACTTGTGCACACACACACACGCATGTACTCTCTTTTTCTCTCTCACACACACACATGCATACACACGCGCAAGCACACACATGTATGATTTATGATTCGCAAATGAAAAATAGGTTATAGAAAGTAAAAGTTTACATAGTAAAGTATTAGATTTTTTGGTTTTAACAGAGAGTATAAGCGCATCTACTAAATATCCAAAAGCCAAAAAGAGATTTCACATTTCTCATGTGATAATATATAGCATATCATACCCATTTATTTAAGAACCATATTCTATGATTACTGCTGTATGTACATTTTAATTCAATTCAAATCACTGAATGCATTCATCATGCATTATTATAAATGAAAGTTTATTATAAATTTCCATTCCTTTTATGCAAAGAAATGAAAGGTGACAATTTATATATTTAAAGCAACTACTACCGCTGTAATAATAGTATATAAAGTTGAAACTATACATTTACTTGCACTATTGAAATTCTTCATACACACCCCGATATACTAATTTTAAAATTTCACTTCAAATGAGGGAAATTTTATTTGAATTTGTAAAATAGTGCTTTAGAAATTTAAGTTGTCTCCGCGAATCCACTCAAGAACTTAATGTATATATTTAAAACATTTTTGTCCCAAAATAAATGAATTGTAGCTTTTTCCCGCATTTTTAATTTCACTATCAGATTCATTTTTATTCTTATCTTGATTAAAATTTCATTTCAAAATAATTTGCTATTAGTTGAGCTTATTTGTTTAATCTAATGTTCACACAAGAATTGGTTTTTAATGTCTTTCTAATGTTACATAAACATTAAAAACTATAATGCATTCAAAGATATTTGAATTTTATTATTCAGATATTCAGAAAACATTAAATATATTTAATTTATTATACATACATACATACATACATACATACATACATACATACATACATACATACATACATATATATATATATATATATATATATATATATATATATATATATATATATATATATATATATATATATATATATATATATATATATATATATATATATATATATATATATATATATATATATATATATATATATATCCTTGGTGTGTGTATCAAGGGTTAGCAAGCATATACTATTTCTGCTCAAATAGCTAGTAAAAGAATAAAATAAATGTCAGATTGAGTTCGTTAAATTATTAGATCTTGACTGAATGTTTGTTTTCGTTATGCACACGTTCAAATCCAAGTCCAAAGGGTCTTCTTAATGTCAGTTACGTGAAGGCGAAAGAGTCTATAGCCGATAGTAAATGATATTTAAGAAAGAAACTCGTGACGCTTAAAATTCATTACAATAAACTTTAAAAGAATAAAGATGCACATCGGTCTAAAAGACACCCCTTGGGCAAAGCAAGATCATGAAGAAGGAGTTAACACAAAGAAAATTCGACAAACTATGCTAAGCAGAGTATGAACATCTCAGGTATAAGTCCGATTTAACGCTTTCCTTTTAAGAGACCACTGCAGATTAATTGGAAAAGGCATCATTCTCAGTATCGGAGGGTCGTGAGTTCCAATCCCGAAGAGCCGGCGTGTTCATTAAGCCGTCCGGGCATGCAAAATGTGTCCTGGTGCCAATGTGATCCAAGTGAAAGAATACCTCTCGGGTTGGGTTAGCTAAGTCTGGGGGTCTTCTGCTAAGTCCTGACAAAAATTATGCCCCCTTCCTCAGCAGTTACCCCCAAAAGATTGAGTCTGATTTTGGGGTGAGGTACAGGGAAACAAGCTTTAGATTTCATTCATTCGAAAATGCTCTAAGAAACTGTCAGTTGAATAAGATTTGAAGAGATATTTTGGAATGAATTTTTCAAAAAGATCCGTTAACATTTGAGATCCACTTTAATGCTACAAATAACCATTTTTTTAAATTAAGAAAAATAATCTTTTTAGAAGATAAGATTGTATATATTTTCTAAAATTTACAGCTGATGTCGAAAGTATATAAAAATTTGTGGTTCATTTTAAATGAAAGTTTAAACTTTTTAATCCAGATTCAGGATCAATTTCAGAAATATTTGCTCTGTACTATCCCATTATACAGTTCTAAAAGGTCAAGGACTGTAACACGTAGCTTGTAAATGTTATAATTGATGGCATAGGAGATTAAGCTCACCAGAAGTTTTTTGCAAATTGAGTTCCGAGCTGGCAGCCGAATGGTTAGCGGTCTTGCAAACGGTTGAACAGTTCGTGGGTTCGAAACCAACCTTGGGCATGGATATTTGTAGTGGTTCGGAATCCACTTTAAACCGTAGGTCCCGATCTAATTAACCCTTGTGTGTAAAAAATGACCGTTGAGCGACAAACCAACAAGTAAACTGAGTGTTTGTCTAGTGGTTCTATTTGGTATGATTAATGAACACTTGTACCTGTATTCGAATATCTCATTGGTAGTAAAATGGCTACAGCTAATTTTAATATTTTTGAGTACATGCATAGTAATTTTTAATGCATTTATTTTTAATATTTTGATTGAAGAAAAATGTCTCAGCGTAAAAGGTTCTGATATCGATGCCATTAAGCTCTTTAATGAAATAACAAAAACATATATTTTGATTTAATTGCTTTTAAGCAAATTATCAGTTGAGGTAGTCTTAGAGGAAGTTTAAATTTGCATACGATTGTAAAATGGTTTGAGTATACGATCCATATGTCACTCAAATTCCTTTTGCTCTCACGAGGGTAAGTTATACTTTAACCAACATTTTAAAGTGGATTCCAAACCATTAAGCACCCGACATTTATATCTAAAATTCGCACCTAATGTAAGAATCAAACCCACGAACTGTAGAACAGAAGGCAAGCGCACGAGCCATTCGGGAGCCAGCTCGGTTGATAGAAAGTGGAAACTAAAATTAATCCACGTATCAACCTTTTTTATAATTACATTTAATTAAAAATATGCGAAACATTATTTACAACAGATTATTTAAAAAGAAAAGTTTGAAGAAGAATTGAAACCACGCAGATTTTAATATTCTAAAAGTTTCTAAAAAAAGAATGTATAATTTTCTAGAGATTTTGAAAGAATATTTTCGTAATTAAAGAGCACAATTTAGATTAAAAATTCCCTATCTGTTTAACAAAAATAATAAATACTTGTTCAAAAATATCAATAATTGTAAATAAATTCGTATTTTTAGTTTTACACCCATTTATTATTTGCATAATTTTCTTTACTATTGAGCATTTTGTTCTTTTTTCCCTATGTTCAATCAAAAATCGTTTGCATTCCAAAAATATAGAAATCATAATTTGCACTGTAGCGGTTTGCGTGCAATGAAATGTGCAGGAAAAGCGAATTCAAATACAATCGCGCATCCGTTACCTCATTTGCATAACTCGCTTTAAAATTTCTCATCGAAATCCGATTAAACCCGTGTAATATTCGGTTGAAGTTCAGAAAATTTAAATATTGACTTCATCCCCTACAGTCTAGCCGCAACCTTAACTTGGTTCGGTCCAGATATACTTCCCATTCCGAAATTCTTGGAAAAGTGCCAGAGCCATTCATCGCCATTATAAGGGCGTCCGTATCGTTTTGTCCCCTTTCATCCTCATCTTTTCTATCTCTCCCGCTCTCGACCGTAACTGATCTTACGTTTGATTGGTTAAAACTCTGGTTGTACTTTTGGCTCTGCCCATTGTGGCTGGGTTGTAAGGTTGTTCTTTTAACGTTTCGACAAAAGGAAATTTTTTCTGAATCTAACTTTAGTCGAAGAACTATCTGTTTTGACTAAAACCCTGTAAGCAGTCCCAAAAGATAGAACCATTGTGCGTACCATTTAAAGAACAACGAAGTAACGGAGTACGTCAAAAAGCTTACGTTATGCTTTCAAGAAGATAGAGATGAAGCAGAATGTTATATTTTATTTTTAATGCTGTTTTTTTACAGAATGGAAATTAATAGGAAACATTTATTTTTATGCCATTAAAACGTAGGTAGAGTTTTTATTTAATTGAATGTATCGATAAAATTTTATTGCCTACATTGATTAAATAATTACACACAATACTAATTTTTATTTATGTTAAATACGAATTATAATGAATATAAATACTTGTAATATTATATTTTACTTGTGGCAAATTCATAAAATCAAAATCACGTTGTTTGGAAAGTAAGATTATTTCCTGTTTCATAATTGAATTTTTACAAATTTTTAAATTTATGTAATGCTAGTTAATAAGTATATAAACAGCATATGTTTTTTCTTCAATAGAAAAGTAATGTCGAGAGAGAAATTGTGATTTCCTTTTTTGAAACATAATTGTAAAAACAATCCACCTCCATAACAGAGCTTCCCATTTCCCATCAAGTAACTTAAATTGAATAGGCAACACATGCCATTAATACATTTATTAACAACTAAGGTAATAATTTAAGAATCACTAAAGTAAAATTCACAAATTGAAACCATGAATTGTTTTTAATAACGGCGGTCCTTTAAGTGACTAATTCGTCACCACAACAAAGCCGGGAAAAGCTACTCATTTATCTTTACCCGGTGGGCACCTGTGAACTAAGTTACGGAGGTGAATAGCATTACCCACCTCACACCAACACAAACCTGTTTATAAGGTAGGTCATATTCATTCATCTTCTCAGAAGAAAGGATAAAGAAACATCCAACCCTCGCCGGGATTGAAACCCGGGACCAACAGTCTAGGAATCAAGAATGCTAACCATTCAGCCATCAGCCGGCGAAAACATGATATTGGCAATAGGTTTACCGTTTACCAATGGTAAAATCCTGATCTTCGGAATGTAAGATTAGAAGTTATATTCTAGTCAGTGGGATACATTTCTGCATATGTGCTGTTGAGAAACATGGGACCTTTCTAGTTCTCCACTTTTTCAAAATAATATAAATACACATAAAACTTATAAAAAAAAGTCATTCCGGTAAGCAAATGGCCTCGGTTCCGCAAATAAATTCAAACAACTTTATACTGAAAAGTGTCTGAAGAAAAGGACAAATGGTCTCAGCTAATAAAACTTTGGGAAAAAATACTGAGAAGCTTGCATGTTTAAGAATCAAATTTTTGGCAATGTCTCGTTCCTGCGTGTGCGGTCCGAAATGTACGTTAAAAAATAAAAATATTGTACTGAGATTAGCAAATTACTTGTGTGAGAAGTGCATTAAAACTGGGGACAATATTGTCAATAGTATCAGGATTCATAGGTAATGTAATCATATTCTTGGATACCGAGATTTTACAGAAATTCAGTACATGTGGTGATTGGACAGACTTGAATGGATTACATTCGAATTTAGCTTAAGATTGTAATATTGTCAATAGGACTAGGAACTATAAGTGATGAAATTTTATTCCCAGATAAAGATCCTACACAACACTAATATGTCTAATAAACAAGAGTGTTCCCCTTATAAAGGAGAAAAACAAGAAATTAATCTATATTTAGGTATAGTGGTAGCAATCATAATAGAAATTATAGAGATGATTTTACTATGAAACGGCAATGATTTCAGTGAATATTCTTCAATTGCGGCGTTTATAGTTATGTGGTCTTCAGAAAATTTCGGCTCTTTGGAAATAAGAGCAAAAACTTAATACAATTTAGATATTATTTAGTATTTAATGAATTACAAGAATTAATGGAACGAAATAAAATAAATCTCTAGTTTTATAAGAACCTTTGCTGCGTCAGAGAACAGTTTTACAGTTGATATGAAATGTCCAGGGGAATCTAGAAAACAAATCATTCGATGTACAATGTTTTCATGTTCACTTATTTATTTCATTTTCATTCTTTCAAAATCCCTGTCACTCGAAAATCTCCAAGAAGAACAAGTTCAAAATCGGCAACGATAGAATAAAATCTGCAAACTTTTATGAGGAATTTTACATAAGGACGCATTTATTATATTTTCGACTAAGAAGCATACGTTGATTTCACTTTAATTTGTTGAAAGTAAGGCCTTCTCCTTATGTAAATTTTTGTATTTCTTAACAGATATGTCTTAACATAAATTATTCTTAAGTATGTCATTCACCTGATGCATTTGTCTGATTTGATTTTTGTAAAGGGTTCTGGTGCAAGATCCATTATTGGACAAATTTGGGCTGTACAATGTTTAAAACTAGAAATAGAATAGAAATAGTAAATGCAGGAATATAGAAGGGAAACAGATAACATATGTATAAGAAATTCTGTTGCGAAACAAAGGAGTGAAGTGTTTGATTTTCTATATCCAGCGGAGAGAGTTGATTAAATTCACAGTAGGGATGTCCCAAGGTGGATATTTTAAAACATTAATAATTTGGATCTGTAAATCAAAGAAGTCAGATGAAGTGAAGTTACACTTTTGTAAAATAGTAATATAATAAATGACCGTGCATTATATAGCCTTTTTAGAAAGGAGAAAGCAATCTTGGATCTGAAAGACTGTCGTGATGCAGATAACATTTAAAACAATAATTTAGAAAAATTAATTATGTCACAGGTTAAGAGGTATTTTGTCAAACATTATTGTGTCATAACATCTTGTTAAACATTACCCAAAGATATCTGTTTAACTACAGGCATAGCTGTGCCAGACATCTTAATTCCTGGATGAGGATGAGGTCTAATTTTTCTGAAAAAAAAGGACACAATTATTATTGAAAGGCGATAGAGTATGCCCGTTTTCATTACACAATAAAACGGGATTATTCACTGCAGATTGCAATTGGTATTTATTTATTCACATATTGGAACTTTAGCAAGAGATTTGCAAATCATTAACATATAATATTCCATGCATAGTTGTCGTAATAATGATAATGTTGCTGAAGCAAATATTATAAATATTGAAGACCCCTTCCAAAGAATCACCCTTAGATTGGATGAAACAAATCTTATTCGGACAATGGAACTCGAGTGCTTTAAAAGTTATGAATAAAAGTGGGTAAATTTCCTCTGAAATCAAAATTATATAAAACGCGAAGAGATTTCCATAACACCATATCCAATCATAAATGTTTTCAATATCAAAAGGATAAACATCAAATAATGCCTCTACACAAAAGCATTCTTAAGTTAAATTTGTGGGTATATAATTTTTTCAAGAACAAGAGAGAGAGAGAGAGAGAGAGAGAGATCAACCTTTACGCGGAATGATAAAGAACTTGATAAAGTGATATTAACTGATTATCTTAAAGAACATAAGTAAGAAAGGCATTGACCTTATTTTTTAATTCATTTAAAATATACTTTTCCTGTGGAAAAAGCTCAAATTTCTGGGGCTAAGTTAAAACGTGTTGAAATAATTTCAAAAATAACTTGCAATAATTGAGAAGAAGCATGAGTTAATTAATTGTTTTACAGTTTAGTATGTCGATCTTGCTTTTGCAGAAAAAATGACTTTAACAATTCAATAGGTTTTTTTATTTGTAGCATATATATATATATATATATATATATATATATATATATATATATATATATATATATATATATATATATATATATATATATATATATATATATTACATATAAAAATGCATATTTTCCTGATAAGTAAAAAGCAGATTTACATATTATATACTTGAACACATAAATGATCTAATTACTTATTTAAATAAATTTCAAGTTGGGAAGAGTATCATTTTTTTTTAACATGAAGAACATTTCAGATTTTTAAGAAAAAATATTTTTCCAAAATAATATTTGCGAAATGGAACGTTTTTATATAATGTAATGTGATAATCACATTTATAATGAAACGTGATAATCAAAAGAGTTAATGAGAGAAATCATAATTTTTTTTAACATCGGGAGAGCACACATACACTGAAACATGAAATCCTCTCTTCAGAACAATCACAATCGAATATCCTTTTTAGTGATATTTTACCTACATTCTACAAATCCCAAAAGACAATTTACGACGTTGGAATTGCTTTTCGAATTCTTTCTTCTCTAGTTTTCTGTTAGAGAACCTCATCTTATAAAGATCATCATTTACTCTACGACTTATGTCATCCACCTAATAGCCTTATGAACAAAGGAAAAGTAATAAAATACGATTACTGCTCCAATTCTGGATGTACATGCTATTTCTCTTCTTTTTGAACACCTCCTTGGAAATATTTGCATACTTCTCGTGAATAAAGTTTTTATACCTTACGCCTAAGATACATTAACTCTAATGAATTTTACACACACACACACACACACACACACACACACACACACACACACACACACACACACACACACACACACACACACACACACACACACACACACACACACACAATAATTTATATTGTGTGTGTGTAATAATTTATATCATTGGAAATCTAGCCAGTGCAAAAGCAGCTAAAGAGAAATGAGCCAGCATGAATAAGATGCATCATGGAGAATAATAAAATTAGTGAGACAAAATTTTAAAAAATCACTGACAAGAATGCAACAATATATAATAGAAAGAATAGAAGTAAAGCATAGGGGTCACGTCTTCGTCAAGAGGGAGATGTTTAATTTGCTTACCTGACCATCTCCCTTCTTACTAAGACATGGTCCCTTTGGTTTCCTTCCATTCTTTGTATTGTTTAATGTTTTATTCTTGTTAATGATTTACTAATTTTACTGATCTTCATGTTCTATCAATATATATATATATATATATATATATATATATATATATATATATATATATATATATATATAGCTTTTTAACGAACATAGTTCTTCGCCAGTCGTCAGTCATTTCAGCTTTGACTCTCTCTCTCTCGTCTGTATGTATATATATATATATATATATATATATATATATATCAACCGTCTCGGCAGGCCACTATCCTTCCTCTACCGAACTCGGATACATGATCAAAAATGATCGTTGTTTTCTACGAGGTATAATTGATCGTTTTTTTCTTTTTTGAAATGTCTGCGCTGAGATTCTAATCATTTGCATATTTCACCTCCACTGATGCCTGCTGCAAATTTCATGTTATGTGCATGCCTACTTCAGGGTGTTGCATTTACAGTAGTCAGCAGTGTATGAATAGTAATTTTAAGCGAATATCAAATATTTGAGTACTCTAACACTTCAAGATAACTGTGACATCATTCTGAAACCCAGAATAGCACTAGAACTTGTTTTCTTGTTGCATATTCTCCAATAGAAGCTTTAGGATATATTAGTTGCAGTGTGACATGGTAAGTGGCTTCTGCATAATGTTTAACCAAGTACACTACTTGTATGGAATAATATCACTTCAATACTTTGAACCTGGGGAAGTTGATTGGACATTGCGTACACGCTTCTTGGGTATAATACTATCCCTATTTTAATCCATTCAAAATCCTCCTTTTTTTGGAATATCTTAAATTAATATCAAATGAACTTTATATATGTATATATGTGTGTGTGTGTATTATAAATAGTTTTTTATAAAAGTGTTTGTCTTATTTCTGATGCAATGAATATTCGTTTATACAAATAGCCAAGCTGGTAGCGTTCTTTCCTTTGGCTCAACAGCTCGCGGTTGTGAGCCCAGCATAGGGTATACATATTTGTAGTATTTCGATATCCATTTTAAACTGTAGTTCCCAGTCTAATTAATCAACCATTTCAATATATGGCTGTAGAGCGATTAGCAAATCACTCCAATTTTTATAATAATTAATAACTTCATGCACTTTAAAACAAGCGCTTATAAAAATCACGTTGTTTCCAGATAACTGTATTTGCAAATGAACTTTTTATTTAGAAATACTGAATATACGATTTTATCTTTTTAATCTATTTCAAAATACTACATTTTTTCGCACATTTGTTTTGCAAAATATTCAGGTTAAGAAAAAAGTGAATACAACAATTAATATGCTTTTCAACAATATGGTGAAAACTAAGGAATTTGAAGGAATTATAAAAGATATTTTAAAAAGCATATATATTTAACAGTTTTTGGACGCAAAACAATTTTTTTGGTTCGCTCAACGGTCGTTTTTGCAAGCGTTTGCTAACTAGACCTTGGAACCTACGAAAAAAAATTTTGTTGCAATGTTTTACACTCTACCCATTTCTTTAATATAAATTCATTTTTTATTATATTTTTTTAAAAAATATTTATTTATAAGATTCTATTACTTATAATTCTCTCCTTCACAGTATAAATATGCAATACTTCTTAATCTAAATTTTATTTAATTAACCCTAAAATTAAAAGTAACGGTTTATTTCTTAAAGCAAATTTTGGGGAGATGATTTTAATACAATCCATGAAAAAGTTGGATAAATCTGCTCATAATTCCTTTTTTATCAATATTAATTCTTGACACATGCATATTGTTATTTGTGATTATTATTTTTGTGTAATATGCTGAGATTACAGGTAATTAAAAATTAGCTTATGGTAAAAAAATCTTTAAAAATAATGGATTTTATTAAAAACGTAACTAAAACGTCAAGAATTATTAACTTACATGATCTTAAATTTTGTTTCTTCTTAAGTAAATTCTATTTTAACAATTTTTAATAAAACATTTATTGAATATTGAAAAATATACTTTAATTGATCAAATTTTTTTTTCTTATTTAATAAAAGTTATTTGGTCAAGTATTAACAAAACATTAATTTCCAATAGAAAAAAATTATTCAGTTTCACGGATCCTTTTGATTTTTCAAATTATTAATAATATTTATGTTGTTCAGTTGTCAATTTTGGGATTATAGATTATTTATTTAATTCTTATTTAATTATAAATTATTTATTTAATCCTTATTTGGTAATTGAATTTTTTTAATACTTATATGTTTTTGCTTAAATTTCTACTTTTTTCTACTTTTCTAAACTTCTTTACATTTATCTATTTAAAATATATTTAAAAAGGTAAATTTGTTCGTTTTTAAATGTTGTACATTTTTTTCAATTTAAAACTATGTGGTTTATAATTAATGTGCTCTGATATTTAATATAACTTTTTAAAAACAATAAATTTTTGAAATATATTGACAAATAATAAAGATTACATTCACCCTCTTTTCTCTGCATTATCAATATCAGTCATAATTTATTAAAAGTGAAAAAAACTTGGATTTCATTTCCTAAATAATTTAACAATTCTTTCCTGGATTTATTTCTGATGCATGACTACAAAATACAGGCACTCCAGGGGATAAAAATTTTAGCTTTTTTAGAGAAGTTGGAGCCCAATTTTCAAACAAAAAAAAAAAATAAAAAAATAAAATAAAAAATTGACTTTTTAACACCGATACGTAAAAAAGAATGGTTTATTTTCTCTGGTGCAAACTGAAGTGAAGCCAAATATCTTCTTGAAAAGAGATCTTTTATGCTCTTTTATCTGTGAGGCGATATTTTAAGAACACTTTCTTCTTAAGAAGTAACCCCAGAAAAGAGAAGATTTTGGATTAATCGGATTCCATGCGCACTGTGAAGTTGCGACCTGAGTCAATGCAGTTGATCACAAAGATAAAGGAAGCTTCGAGTGGGATTTATTTTCATGAGAGATTCTTATCACTTTCAAAACTTATGTTGGGGAAAGGAAACAAAAGTTCCACTCCAAGCCTTATAAGGGAGCTTGATAGCTAATGAAATTTATATAAGTGTGAATAAAACTATATTATCCTCATTAATTTTGAATCATAGTAATGTTTATATAGCTTTTTAAATGAAAGATTTCTGAAATACAAACAATGTTTTTACATATTTATAAACAATGATTGATAATCATCATAATTTTTAGATCGCATGGTGAATACACTTCTTATTGTTTGCCCTTATTTTTCTATGTATAAGCTGTATAGGAAAACTACTTTAAATATCAGATTACACCAATTATCATGAAGATAAAATCAAATGAGAAAGATCATTGCAGAGGTAGAGAAATATACACGTATCATTAAAGAATTAAATAGCATTCATTTTATGAATTTTTTTCATTCTCAAAATTGTATTTTTCAGTTTGATAATGAGGATAACGGTTAGTAATATTCTTTATGTTTGCTGTTTTTCACAAGGAATAAATTGCCTTTTTTGAAAATAAAGAGAGATAAACTTCCAAAATAAAAAATATATATACAAGGGAAATGAAATATTTAAGTGGGATTTATTTTATAAGTTCTTTCATTCTCAAAATTGTATTCTTCAATTGCTCACAAATTTGAATAATGATAATTTGGTCATTTTTCATCAAGGGATTATTGTTTTTAGGCGAAGTACTTAACAACGCTGATCACATCATGTGTCAAGAAGGCGGTTTTGAGTGGAAAAAGACCAGGCCAAACAAAAGGAAAAATGTTTAAAGAGAAAAAAAAAGCTTCAATTCAAATTAATCTTATGGAATTTTATCATTAACAAAATTTTTGTTTTTATTCTTTTTATCAAAAATACTTGAAATACTTTTTTTTCGTATTGTATCTTCTAGAAACTGCAATGATGTCATATATGAAGGTATTAAATATATGAGCAAAATAGGGTAAATGAATAACCATGTATAAAATATTTCATAAAATATACTTATTAATAATTTTAATAATAATTAGTGCTAGAAAAAAATTTAACTGGGATTCGTATTTTTCATATCTGCAAATTTTTAATAATAAACTTTGAAGGCAGAAAATAAGCAACATTTGGAAACAATGGCTTAACATTGTATAATCTTTATTGAGAAAGAGAAAATATATGTGTTTATCTAATCAAAACAGCTCTACCTTAACAAAGAGCAGCTTTTACGCGAAAGACATTTTGATATCTGTTATGTTATTTAAAATTCAGTTATTATATAAAATAGTTTCCAAATTTTCACACGTTTTTACGTGAAAGCTATTTTTATGCCTGTTCTATTGTCCATAACTCAGTTATTAAAATAGTGTTTCCAAATTTTCACAGAAAACTTTATTTTTAAAGAGAAAAAGTAAACTTTTTTAAAAAGTGTGAACATACATATGTGCTCATGCATAGATATATGTTCATATAATATGTGCATATATAATACATATATATGTGTACATGCGTATATATATCTTTATATACTATGTGCATATATAGTACATATATATGAGTATATGCGTATGTATATGTTTATATAAATTAAATCAGTGGCATGACAGTCCATTTGTGGGCCAAGGCTTACAGCGTCCATATCTGTTTTCATGACCGATGGCCCTGGGGTGGCAGCACAATATGTCCTGGTGATGTCCTAACACGAAAAACCCCAGTGATTAGTATTCCCAAGTAATTTTGGTACTCAGTTTTATCGACCCACTGAAGATATGAAAGGCTGAGTCGATTTTGTCCAGCCCGAGGACAGACCTGTGCCTTAGGAGAGCAAAAAAGCGACCCGCTACGGCTTCTTATATGTATGTATGCATGCATGTATGTATATAACATGTTAATTTATTTTATTTAAGGGAAAAACATTCATATTTATTTGACGAATAACAACATATTCTTTTCTCCTAAAGTAAGCTTTAATTTAATAAATGAAAAAATAATCTTATAAAAATAAATATTTCATAATATAAGCACATAATTTTTAAGTGATAGTAAGTTTATTTTTATTTTAGCACAAAAAGATATACTTCATGTAAGTGATCAAGTTTATAATAATCATAATATCTTTTAATGTAAAAGATAAATTATTTATTTTCCCTTATTTTGAACTTTAAGCACATTACTTAGTCCCCAATTTGGCATGAACTCTGAATTTGATGATAACTAATTAGTAATAGCTAAAAATGTTTGAAGTTAAAAATATGACGATGCACTTAAGAATACCTACATAATGCTTTATAGATAAGTTTATCATTTAATTTAATTAAATGGAAAACAAAAATAAAATATCTATTTTAATGATTTTTTTGTTTCATATAAATTTATTCCAGTAAATTTTTCTCCATCCATCCATTCGATTTTCCTCCATCCATAAAAAGGAAACTTGAACTGTTTAAAATATATACGAAATTTTCTATAAGCAACTTTGTGTCATTTTCTTCAGAATTCTTTCATTAAATATTCCTTTTTCAGCCTCAGTAATATGTTTTTAAATTATAAAAGAACAAATTTGAAGGCTAAAGTTTTGAATCATATAAAGGGTTTAAATAATTTAATTAGTTTATTAAATTTAGATTTATTTTATCAAATAAATAAATTATGGATATATTATTTAATTAGAAGCAAATTGTGAAAAACAATGCGTTTTTTGAAATTATAATGTTTACTGAAATCAGAACTTGGAAATTGCAATGAAATAAAATAGCTGAAAAATTTAACCCTTAATTTAAGTTCTAACGAACTAATTATTAAGTTCATAAAAATTCTTAGAGTCATTTATACTAGGCACTAGCTAGGAAAGGAATACAGTATGAAATAAACAATAAAAAACAATTAAATTTTAAAAAATTATTTTAAAAGTATTGTAAAAATAGATTTTAAATTCCATTCCAAGTCTAATATTTCATCTTTTCCTTAAACCTGACACGTTTTAAAAATCTGTGAGTATGTATTTTTGAGTGGGGGCATTATTTATTGCTATTCGATTTCACAAATCCTTATTTCCAAAAAATATCTCATACCGAATAAAATAAAAAGCCCGAAGATTACAGAAATTCAAAAGGTATATCGAGGCAAAAAGAAGTTCGCTGGTTGCTCTCTTACGTGGAGAGCTTACATATCTACCGAACGCAGCGAGAAGGTGGTGTGAGAAGTAATAGCTATTGCTCACCGACAACTTCTCACGTAGGATGGCAACAATGCCGGAGAAGTACTTTCGCCAAATCGAATTTTTCGCGCGTGTTCGGAGGGAGGAGACAAAAAGAGCAGGCGAAAAAAAGAGTGCATACAGCCGAAAGTACGTTTTGCACCGAGCTGGAAAGTGGAATCCTTGAGATTCCTAAGTGAAATAAATCGTTTGGTGTGAGCGTGGAGCACGCGGTATGCGTGTGAGTTTGAGGTACTCCTTTCCTTGCGGTGTCAGAAGCAAACGTGTATCGATCCGGGACCTCTACTTTATCCGGCTCTCCTCTCGCCTTCCTTTCCGGCAGAATCATCGCCAACCTTTCTTTGGTCCGACCCATCTTTAGGTCCAGGGGCTCTACAATCGGTTGAATACCAAACTCAGGGATGTGTTCGAAATAAGATACCTGTTCACGCTGATTGGCTCCTAAAGTGAGACATTTTGAATTCGGATCCTAAATGCAGCTCGATAAATGTAAGCATCACTATGCAGGATTTTAAAGAAATGTATTTTCAGTCTTATCTTAAAGTTTTTCTCAGTCCCAGAAATAAGAAAATATTGGAAATATAACTATCTGACTTTATTTGATTTTTTATGCATTAGAAATTCTTGGAGGAAATATTTTGACTCCTCGTTTAATCATATTATCCTTTTTTCAGGAGAAATATAATCATGCATCACCTAACCAACCATGCAATCTCATATTTAGATAAAACATTAAAATTAATTGAAAAGTTCATAATGTAGAAAGGGTGACGCTTAATCTTAGCTCTTTAAATTTCAACTTAATATGATTGGATTAAGAGAGTAGCAATTTATAGATATTAAGATGTTTTATTAGAAAATCGACTCAAAATTATATTTTGATGTATCGTCCAAAGAGGATTTCATGTATTTGAAACGATATGAAGTTAAACGAAACAAACAATTTTAAAAAGTTGAGCTAATGACAAACAACATAAATATATTGCGTACTTTAGTTTATATTAATACATATATTAAGTCAGCGTACTTTAGTTTTATTGATTTTGATTGATTGCTATATTCTAATTTATTAATTGATTTCTATTTGTTAATTTTAACGGCTATTGCGTACTTTAGTTTTATTAATTTTGATTGTTATTGAAAATATATATCAGAATAATTCCATAAAATGTGCACCAATTTTTCTTAAAAGTTTTCTTCCAGTCTATATAACACATTTGGAAACCCTCTGATCACCAAGTTATTATGAACACCTTTTCTTTGAATGTCATTGCTGTTCGGGTGCCAGTTTACTTACGGGTATCCCTTGATTATTTTGTCATCTTTGATGCCAAGATAGGCGCGCCAACATGTATGTAACAAAATAGCAACCCTAAAATTACTTTAGTTAAACGCAAAATATACCAAGAGTGCTTAAAAGGAAATTTTATCTCGATTATTTATCGTCAAATGATTCACCAAACCATGAGGTATCTTGATTGAATCCGCAGTTCGTATATATTCATGGCGTTTATGCTAATCTAATAGGATGCAAAAATTTTTGCTCTACTATTACGCGTATTGAAGTTATAGTATATTTTTGTCATACCATCGAGAGCACTTTTATATGAAAATACGCTTAAAAAATAAACGTAAACGAAATCTGGTAATGCGCTTACAATTAAGGTTTATTTTCATTATAAGTGCCATTCATTTAAGATTTCACAAAAATTTATGAAAATGGAATAAACATACATGTGTGGATTAATTCCATCGGCCCGAGAAAATGGTTAAAATTTCAGTAGAAAACAATAATTTAAAGCCAAAATATATAATGAGCAAAAAATGTATTTAACAAAAGAATATAATAAAAATTGATCTCAAAAATTTCAGGAATGTTCTCTTGCAGTGTACGGTAAAAGGAATAAGGAGCCTATTTTAATTTTGTATTTAATTATACATTTTACTGACTTTCCTTTTTCTTGATAAAATACGTACAAAAATATCTTTTTATTTCTTTGAATCGTATTTCTTGAAATTTTAAATGTTCTAAAGCGAAATAACAATGAAATTAATCTCAATAGATACTACAAGTTCGTATGCACATGTGTATCAAGAGATAGCTTTGCAATCTCTAATATATTATTAGTTTCCTCAGTATAACATTTTCGAGTATTTGCAACTTAAATATTAGTAATCGGTTATTTAAGTCTGTGGTTGAAATTTTAATTCAAATAATGTTTAATATGGGTGCTCAGCTTTTTTATAGATAATCACAGTTACAGTTTTGGATCTAAAACTGAAGATATATCTCGATGCAATAATTTCAACACAAATAAGTTTTATTTCCCTTTACTTTTCGATTAATTGAGGAGCCGAAGTTGCATCCTATTAAATCTTTTAATCTACATCAACATGATGGTCTCTATCTATGCTGGGGGATGGAGTTTCTGGTTGAACGATTAAAAGTCGTCGGGCTTAGGAAAAAAAAAAACCCTACGATGAGAAATACTAAATATATATTTTGACTCACAAAATTTAAATGTACATATAGAGTGAAACTTCAGAATTAAGAAAAAATATGTTATCCGATTCATTACCTACGCAAGATATAAGTATCAAAATTATCTCACCGTCTTTAGATGTGATTTTTTTTATATTAAAATTTCATGTATTAGGATACGATTCAAAATCGGAATCTAATATCATCGTTGGATGAGTTGGACGATGATTTCTTCCAATGCTAGAGCCGTTAACTCGTCATGCAACTCGATTGAGATATAAATACATACATGAAATCATTCTTTGATGCTGAGCAGGAAAAATTTCTAAATTTGGCGAAACATTTAACACTAACTACATTAATACATTTTTTATTTACCTTTTTGTATATTCTTGTTGTAATTTATTACATTTTTATGTAAAATGTAATAAAACTTGGAATATATCCTCTTAAATTAACAACAGACAAAAACTAATATATTTATTTAAATTTTTGCATTGTAAAGAAAACGCTATGATGTATTCTTAAGAAATGAAAATGTATCTGGCATGAAAAATAATTTTTAAGGAATAGCTTCCCTTGACATAAAAGTGAATGTCAAAAGACACTCTTGTTTCTTTAAAATTAATATAATTTCCTGATCTTATTACACACAATGTTTAGACTACCTCCAAATACGTCGGCAGGGGTATTGAATATTAAAAAAGAATCTTGAATATGTATTAAAATCTGCCACTCTTACAAAAATAAAAATGCTAATTCAAGGCATTGTTAAGCATTAATTTTCTAGTAACTGATCGACTCATTAATGAATGAGTGAGCTGTATTCATTAGATCTTAAACTATTAATTAGCAGGCTGCTGCTTGAAAAGCTTGAGCATGCACTTAGGAAAAGCAACACTCCAGGGTGATTAATAGCATAAATGAATGCTTGCTTTTTCATCTTAGGATTAGAATGAGAATGATCTCAGTAAAGAAACCATTTAACGGAAAACTGTTCATTTATTATTAGAAAATAACTTATCATCATAAGACAAATTGTCTATCTAAATTTCAAGTTTTAAAAAATAACATTGGATCTGATATTTTTTCCTAAAAAGAAACTTAAATAGAAAATGACGATCAATTTGACCTAATTCGAGATATATAAGATCTGGGCTGCATTCATTTTGATAAAGGATAAAAATATTTTTATCACTTTCTTGCCCCAAAAAATGAAATTATAATTTTTTTTTTTACTTTTCATTGAAATGTTAATTTTTGACTTTACTGTGGAAAGAAGCAAATTGAAAAGAAGAATATAAATGCTATAAAATCGCATTGCCATATACTACCGATGTACATTGTACGAATCAGATCTATCAAATGGGGAGCTAAAAAGTTAAAGGAGGGTTTTCTTACACAACATGAGAAAGAACAGTTTGGTTTGTAAGATATTATTAATTAATTTTCAAGGAAAAATTTTATTTGTGAATTAGAAAAGTAATTTTGATAATGACATCCATTTGAGGATTATGAATTGAATCATGTCCTGGCAAGATTTATTCCCAAAAATTATACTAATGAACATAAAATTAAGTTAAAATGCTAAACAGAGAATGGTAATGTAGTAGAGCTCAATTTAGCATTAAGATATCATACAATTCATTTTAACAGTAACGATAATATTCATTGGTATCCTTTCAAATGAGTCAGATCCTGACATGATTTACTCCTAAAATTTATAATTTTTAAAGAAGTTTGACAAGGGCGTGATATTATAACAAGATTTAATTTACTCGCTAGATAATATCATAGAATTAAATTGAAATATACGATATATGAAAATATCATGGAATTCTACTTAACATTATAAAAATCATGTTGTAAACTAATTCCTAAAAAACTATCATGTTGTAAACTAAACTTAAAAGATGTAAACTAATGAAACTTAGTAATATTTTATTTAATATTTTAATAATACTTACACGTATTTAGAATACAGAAGATATACAATGTATTACTAAAATCCAAGATTAAGAAAAGCAGCTTATAATCACGAAAAGAATTGTGCTGTTTGTTGGAATGATTGTAGGAAGCAATATTCTCGTAAAGAAAAAATTGGACGGATAGTGTTGATTGTCAATAAAAACTAATATATAATTTATTTCAGGAAACATTGAGTAAGCCTTCATTAATTAAAAGTATTATATTCAAAAATATCGGAAACATTTTTCTCATATAAATTTCAAATTTATGAGAAATACATGTCTGCAGTCATTAGCAACAATGCTTATAATACAGTGATAAAGAAACTAATGAAACAAATTATTTATAAGCATGAGAAAAATTGAAAACACTTAAAAAAAATTGCACGTGACAAAAAGAAAACTATTCTAACATGATCTTCAAAATATTCCAATGTATCAGCAGAAATCTTGCTTCTTATTTTGTTTCTTATACAGAAAAATCTAAGAAAAATACCTCTTAGAGAAATAATAAGCCTCGAATAACGATGATTTGACCATGTATTTCAGGACATCCAAGGAAATCTTTTATACCTTTCGTCTGTAGAAGGATCAAATCGTCCTTCAACCCCCTATCATTGCGCTGTAAGCTAAAACATTTCCTCTAATAAAATATTTTTAACTTTATTTTACAGTACGTAACATTTACTATTATGAGAGGGCATTTTGATAAAGGATATCTATAGCGAAAATAGCTCATAGAATCTCAAAATGTTTTATTTCTTCATTATAAATGCACTATACAATTGCTAAAATATGTGATTATGCATATTTGTGAGCATTTAAGCATCCTATGGAAAGGTGTTTCACAAATATTTTAAAACTGAATAGATTTCTAACCTTTCTGCAATGCCTATTTAGACATTAATACATTTCAACATTCAAATGATATTTTGTGAATAAGAAAAACATGTGACAATAATTATAACCTATTGCAAAATCTACAAAATATAATACATACCGGAAGCAATGAATGAATAAAACGGAAGTAAGGACTTAAATCTAATAAACTTATATGTTTGATTAATAATCAGCTATATATATTATCAAATAACTGATTCCTATAGTAATCAGCTATAAGATAACCACCATTAGTAAAAACTTTTCGCCATCTTGTGAGCAAATTACAATGTTTGAACAGAAAAAATCCATTACATTTTTAATAAAATATTTGGACTTAACTTTTTCAAAAACTTCCAAAGTTTCAAACTTTTTCAACAAAGAAAATTATTTGTGTTTGGAATAAATAAATAACCGATGGTATAGTAGTGAGTGAGTAAGAGGAGCGTGATATAACAATGCCCACAATAACTCCAATTGTGAAATGATTTACTTTATTTTGTTTAGATAAAATATATGGGACAGAAAGAGCTACTCTGAATACTTTCCCGATTTACAGCAAACGCTTACGGATCGTTGAGTGAGGTTTAAGCAGGGCGGCCACTGGTACTGTTTGAGATGGGTGTGCATTCATTTCGGCCCTTAACATGTCATTACTTAGATTTATGGGTGTTCCTGATCAATGAGAAAATTTAATATTTCCCGCGATTTAGTTGTATAAACTAATACTGGATTCCACAGATCTCAAATATACTGTGAAGAGAAGTAGAGAATGGAAAAGATAAATATTAAAATCCCCCCTACTTGGGGAACACAGATGAGGAATATTATAACAATAAAAATAAGAAATTGCTTGCAGGCACGCGAGAAGGATCCCATTCCCAGCAGAACCGCAGACATACCTCACATCTAGGAACATCAACTGTCGGCTATTTTCCAGAATTACTTCTGGAGTCGAAGCTAGAAGAATAAAATTTCTTGTCATCAAATTTACTTCAGATTTTACCAAAACGTCGCAAACACTATTTTTCATGTTTAGAGAAAATAATCAAGAGATGAGATGAATCAAATAAACTGAAAGGCTGAGTTGTGTGTTGTCCGATGACATCATTTCGGAAAATCCAGAGATTTTTAAAAATCGGTTCCAGTTACTGTTTACATGAGATTGTGTTGAGGCATATCAACATTTCATACGGTGTCAGATATGCATGAGAAGAGCTTAGATCAAAGTTGGAAGAAATACCCACAGGGAAATCCGGTACTTAAAATCTTCCACTTGAAGATCATAGGAATTTCTCTCCTATAAAGCCCACTGCTGTTACTCCCCTCACTATAGCAATGAAGCGCAATTGTGCACCATGTGGACAATTCCGAATGTGTTATCTAAGTTACACATTTGCTTTTTGCTTATCATGAATATCCCTATTCACGGCCGCAATCGTCTGGTTGATTATACCGCCATTCTCACTATCGGAAGGTAGTGAGTTTGCATCCCGCCTTACCAAAGGTCCCCTTGTATTCAGTAATGGTGGCTATGACGCGAATAGTAGGCCATGCTTGAAATGTCTTCCATGGGAAATGGTACCTCTGGGAGTATCAGGCTTAGTGTTGGGAATCTACTGTTTGGTCTCGTCTTTTTAATTACGAAGACCCGGCTGCTTCTATCTAACTGGTAGAGCCCGACTTGGCACAAGAAAGCATGCTGCAGCAACAACAACTATCACTCCACGGGAAAATATTGCCTTATCTCTGAACATGACAGAGCTGCAAATTATGAGTTTGGCAAGTGTTCCATGCACCGAACCAGTACCCTATAAACGAAGTTGAAACATGTAGATTCACTTGATGGATTATATTGTTGTGACTCCTGGATTTCGTCCTCCTAACTGCTAAGTGATGAAGATTAAGAATATTTTAAATGGAAAGGATGAACAGCACAATGAAGGATTCAATGAGTTCATATCCTACATTCATATTTATGAGCTTCAAAAACATTTGATGAATTGCGTTTCCGTTTATTTTTTGCTCACACATAGTTGCTATAAGCATAAACTTTCTCAACGAAATGAAAATTTAATTTCATATTTCAAACGCAAAATGCTTGCAAAAGCTAGTTGCACTGCATGCTATTTGTGTAGTTTATTACTAACTGATGAAAATTAGGGGACATTTAAAGAATATTAACCCAGTATTTAATGTAGCGATGCCTAATAACTGAAATGGTCATATAAATTGTATGAGAAAAACAATGTTGCAATGTCAAATGGTATGTTTTATGAACAAAAACAATGTCTAATGGTATGTTTTATGTGAAAAGACTTCTTCAGGTTCAAGATAAGTTTTATTAGTTTGAGCAGAAGTCACTGGAAACTTACATTTATTAAGCAATTTCAAACAGGTCTCTTAAGCCATTTTAATTAAAATTTACATTTACAGATTTAAAATATATATAATAAGAAACAAAAGGAAGAAACAAGGGTTAATACTTGCTGAAAAATACAAATTTCACAAGATATCTCTTTGAGATCAATATTTAAAACAAAAACACCAGGAGTATATATGTTCTTGCTCGATTAGAAAGCTCATAAATGAGTTTTTTGCTAGAGGTTTTGTTTGGAAGAACAATCTCATTTCTAGGTGGTTGTCTGTATATGTGCATTAGAAGCCATGAAGAGTTGAGACGATAGGTAGTTGAGTAACATTTCCACAAGAGGCGTCTGCTAAGAATAACGATTGAAAACGTAAGTGTAAGAAAGGAAAGAGTTGTGGGTTATAAGAAAGAGAACGGCCAATACGTTAAAAGTGATTCAGAAAAGTGGGCTAATTGCTACCGTGACCAGAGTGGTTATGCTTCAATTTCAGGGAATGTTCAGAGCCTATTATCTGTATTTAATAAAATTCCTGATTTCCTGGAGTTTAATATTTCTATATTTTTCAGATTTTTATTTGTTCTGCACAGAATTAGTGGTGTTATTTGCTTACAAGCCTTGTTATCAAGTTTACCGTATGCTTTGTTCATAACAGCTGAGTTTTCACGATTTATATAACAATGTTGTTTCACTTATAACAAAAACACTCTTAGCTATTTATTTTACAGATTGAATTTTGTGGAGCTGAAGTAAAGCTTTTAAAACTAGATGCTAACAATATTTGAAGACAGATTTGATGTAATATTTAAAGAAATTATTTACTTAACATGAGATATCTTTTATAAAGCATATATAAAGTGTCATTGAATGAAAGATATAAGAAAACTCTTCTAAGGGAGAATTTTCTTTATTTAAAATCTAAGGATTTTAAATAAATATATTTTAGTGGAAGTATTCATGTTCTTGAAGCAACATTTTTTTTCTACGTTTTTCAAATATGATTGATTGTAGTGTGAGTTAACACTGCTTGTCAAGAAAATATTAGCTTACTTTCAAAAATTTGGATTCAAAGCATGATTTGTAATATTCTCATAAAAACTCACATTCTTAGTTTCTGATAAGTAGGCAACATTTGAAAAATAGTATTTAACATAGATACTATTGTTTACTTAGTACTTTATTTTTTTTTTAAGAATAACTTCGTTTTTCTGTTTTCGTTTTGAAATGTATTATTTCCTTATGAAGAGGAGGAGGCTATTCTCAGTATGAGTTTCTCATCAATCATTAAAATGTCATAATGTCAATAAATTAATAAGTGCTTCTAACAAACTAGGCTGGGTTAATTTGGCTTAGGTTTCTTGGTACAGGGTTAATACTTTCAACTTGTGATTCTCATTTGGTTGAAATGATTGTAAAAATAGCTTCTGCATTCAAAAGAATAGATGTAAAAAAGTTTATTTGCATATCTTAGTTCCTGAAGCCAAAATAACTGTGAATGTAGTGCAAGAACAATAAATTTCTTTCACTAGATTGATGATAGTCAGATGTGAGTTAACTTTTCGATGTTCTGGTGTCCAAGAAAATGAACCACAAACAAAACCCTTGATCAGTAATAAGATCCTGTTATCATGGCATAAAAAATTTGAATATATTCTCAGTTGAAGCTAGTTTCTAAATTCAAATCATTCGCTCATGGTTCTGAAATCTTATACTATTTTTATGATCCCTAATGACTTTTTCGTTCATTGTATATTAATTATAGTAAAAGCTCCATGGGAGGTTCAATAAATTTTATTGATACAAATGATTCTACAAATTGCTTAAGGGATAAGGTATTTTCAACTAATAGAATTCATTTGTGAAAATGTATAAAAACCATAATAGGAACAGACATTTATAATGATACAATATTTAGTGTATGGAAGTATAAAAATAATAAAAAATTATGTTAAAATTTTGCATTGACTTGACATCATAAAGTAGACTGCTTTGAAATTCCAATAATTGAATCTACAGGTAAATTTTGAATCTGGACTTGCAAATTCAAGGAAATATAATTAAAGAAGTGAGGCAAACAGCATGTACAGCATATGCAAGAACAGCTTGAAAGCATATAATAAATTCCCATTTTTGAAAAAAAAATTGCATCATATATTTTTCAGAAGCCTATAGGTCAGACTATGATAATTGAATATTTTTATATAGCAGCAACTTCATTACATATTGTTTCAATGGTATATGTTTAATATTTATGATGAAAGCTGACATAATCGTCATTTATTTATAAAATATATAAATAATTACCTTCTATGATAAATGCGATAACTGAAAAAATTTAAATGTTTTAATACATATCGATTTTTCTGATTATTTGAGGTACTCATTTAGTACAAATATTAAGCTACAAATTTGTACTATTGAAGATATTTAGTTGCAAATTATAGCTTGATAAAGAATAAATTATGCTTTAATAAAACGATTTTTTTATTACATGTTTCCCATCGAATCATAGATAAAGCATTAAGTCTATTATTCAATCTTTTTGCCGAAGTATCCATTCATTAATGAGCAAAGTGAAGTTGAAGAAAAATTGACAATTTTATCAAGGCTTTGATGTACTAAGTGAAGTAGAAAATTATAATAAATGCATCTGTACCATTTTAAAACGTTTTTCACAATATTATTTTTTTTAATGAATGAGCACATTTCATGCGAGCGTGTATCATATATCACCTTTATTATATCTTCTAACCTCGTGTTAGTTGAAGTCTTGAAATTCAGTAAGTGGCTGATATTGATGCGTGAAGATGTATTAATATATATATTTTTTTCCTCATAATATGTTTGATAATGCCAGTATATTTGACATAAAAAATAATCTTTTTCCCCGAAGTAGTGCGAAATTAGTCTTTAAGCATAGTGGACATTCTCTATCGAATTAATTCTCCAATTGACGTCAGACGACCCACCAATCTGCGAAGGACAAATCCCGCCTTCTTTTTTCTTACGTCACGAATCGCTGAATGGATAAAAATCGATCAATTTCGCCAAGACACTCTAACGTCGCCAGCGCAAGCGCTGTTGCTCACCACGTGTCGCCAAGACGTAGCTTGTAAAACTGGAATAAAACGTGTTCCCTCTTGAGGATTTATCTTTCTTAATTTGCAGGACGAGGACACAATGTAAGCTAATTTTGGATACTTAAAGATTCCTATTCAATAATTGAAACAGATGCGTGTTATATTGTGATATTTTATAGAGAACATTTTCAGTTAGAATGTTGACTACACAAAATATATACAATCCCCAATTTCTAATAATTTCGACCTATTTCTTGATTTCAAATGATACATGATTCACTCACTGCCTACAATTATCAAAAAATAATTTTCATCAAAAAGATGCATCAATCAATGACTAATTAAGAATGTAAGAAATTTTTTTAAAGCATTAGCTTTTGAATATACAACTCATTCTGTAATAAGTCAACGATAAGCCCAATAAGTCAACAAATGAAAAATTATTGTAATATGGTTTGATAGTTATTAATGTATTTTATAACCTTTATTAAGATGTAACTTATTAAAGAGTGTTAAATAAATTTTAAAATATTGTGTAGAAATGGTAAACTTATGAATGCAGTAATATCAAGCAAGTAGAAAAAAAGTCATCTATTGAAAAGTTTTGACAATTATGTGTTATTTTTGAATTATTTAAAAATCAGTTCATTTATCTTATAGTTTTAACACGTTTTGTTTGAAACAGAAGAAATAATGTAAAGTAGTAGTTGCAATAGTAACTTGTATATGAGGTATTAGGTGTTATATATATTATATACATTAAACGTTATATATATTACATGATATCATAAACGTCACATCTAATTAAATTATTAATGGACAAAAATAATAACCCTAATAATAATAAGTAAATATCTGGCATTCAGAGGAAATTCAAGTCCTGTTTACTTTTTATTCTTGTAATTTCAGTTTTACGCAAAGTTTCCATTGCAATCACGATTTTATAAATTGCATTGCGCTTCGGTTTTGTGAAAGAAGTATCGTCACAAAGTACGAATGTTACTAGCGATTAATTTTCTTTTGAGAATTGTTGCATAATATACTGCTCAACTTAGAAAGAGCAAAAGGATACTTTTCGAAAATCCCTATGTGTATTAGGGATATCAATACAGGAAGAAAGTTTTATAAGTCCACGAGTCAAAAAAATATGTCTGTCTGGTTGTACGCATCATGCATTCAATTTATTGTTTTCTGGGACAGCATTCCAGAAATTTGCAGAAGATATTTCAAATAGTTTGTTTCCTATCGGATTCAAAAGCAAACCATTAATATCATCGTTTTGATTATGGAAAAAAAATAATATCAAATGTTAATAAAAAAATTTTTGAAAGAAAAACGACTAACGGAACTGGCGAAAATTGAAAATATTAAGAAGACTCTTTTTTGACCCATGATAAGTTTCACAAATGATTACGAATTTTGTTTATAGCTGTATGGGCAATATAGAAGCAAAGCTTTCTTCACGTCCAGCTGAGTTAAAAAAAATAGTTGACAAAATTTATATCACGTTGCAAGACTGATAAGTAATAGTGCGCGAGGAAGATGCTAAACGTACCAAATGAACATATATTCACCAATTTGCATGAAAATTTGCCAACGAAAATTATTAGCAAGAAGTGTGCCGCAATTGCTAACCGGTGATGACAAAAAAAAACACAGTGTTTTGGAAAGGATTACTTGGAAGTTGAAAATTATTGGGTTGTTCGGAAAGAGCAGTTTCGTTCTTTATGTAACTGGAAAACGTATAACGAATAAATATTTTATTGAACTGTATATTGTCAATTTCAATCCAACATCTTTTACCATCTTTCCGGTGGTAGCTTGATTTCACATCATAAAATGTTTGGTTTTTACTAGGAAAAAACTGATTGAGGTGTGTAAAACGAAATTACTTTCCGAACAACCCAATACAAGTTTGAGGTGCTTGATAGCTTTAGTCATCTTGGGTCCAATGCCAATGCGCAAAATAACTTAGACTGAAAAATTAGAAGACGCATAACAGCGGCTGCTAATCGATGCTTTAACGGCCAAAAAACTTTTATGCTATAAAAATTAATTTAAAAAATGACAGAACTGACACTTTATAAATCCATTATAAAATCAATTGCTACCTATGGCTCGGAGGTCTGGACACTTGCCAAATCCCAAACAAATCAGCAAAGTATTATCGAAAGAAAAGTAATTAGGAAAATATTTGGTGCAGTTAACACCTGTGGTCTATGGGGACATAGATATAACATTAAACTATAAAATTTATATAAGGAAGTTGTGACATTGTAAAGTTCGTAAAAATCCAACGAATAAAATTTGCTGCACTTATCTGAAGAATGCAGCTTTCCGCCTTGACTTACAGAATATTCAGTTACAAAGTTAAAGGTACCAGAGCAAGGGGCAGACGCAAATTAAGATGGACAGTCTACAGTACAAGTATTGCAGTACTTTATTTGCAGTACTTCAGATATTGAAGATAAAAAATAGGCATATGATCTCTAAGAAGAGAGTGGAATGAAAGTGAATTCTGGAGAAGACCATTGGTTAGTCGTGCCAATAGAAGAAGATATATATATTAAAAGTTAACGTATTGAGTAATGGATCTGTTGAATACAATGAACATGTGCAGGTTACTAAATCTAAGCAAATAATTTCTAAAACAATTTTTTTATAAGTAAATAAATAATGTAAATAACAAAATTACTAAAAGAGTATGAAATTTACCTAATTTTCTGACAAAAATAGTTGTACTTAGCAAAATTGTAAGTTTTGCATACTTAAAAAATGATTTTTTATTTGAGATATTTTTCAAACTCATATATATATATATATATATATATATATATATATATATATATATATATATATATATATATATATATATGGTGCATTTTGCACTAAAATATTTTATTCTAAAGCAACTCATTTTGTCATACTGACCGATCTTTAAATACTAAAATTTAAATTGTTACATTAATGTTGAATGTTTTTAAACTAACAATTGTAAAATCATAATGATAAGCTATTTGTTACTAAATATTTTTAGAACTGATATCTGTTGTTGTTTTTTAGTCTATCTGGTTATTCGTTAGCCTGATACGCCAGATCCATGAAATCATGAAGAGATAAAGTTTTCAAGAGATTGATTGAGATAAGAATTAATATCTTATCTTTTATCAATGTTTTGAGTGTTATCTATATTTAATATTTGTAAAAATATTGGACTAATATATTTAAGAAAATTTGCATTAAAGTAAATATTGAAATAATATTAAAATAATATTTTCTAATACTATATCGATAATAAAGAACAAATAATATCAGATTCGGACAAATGATTCTTTATTCTGATCCTTTTACTACCTCTTATAACACAAATGTCACTAAATTTTACACTTTTATAAGCAATAATTTTATGCTTTAATGATTAGCGTTTCTTCAAATACTTAAGCACTTTCACATGAAACCATAATTGTTATGAAATTATCAACATAGCCAGAATTGTTTTAATTATATTTTTTAATCCATAGACATAAAACTAATTATTACATTGAAAATTAATTGAAAAATAGTTATTTTATTGTATAATATTAAGAAATTTTTATTTAAAATTCATTTTAATGACTTAATTGTTAGAAAAATTCACGCTGAAGGAGGGCTTTTATAAAAGAAGTTTATGCGCATTTTTCATTAACTATGTAAAATACTTTCTTGTCTTAAATTAAACAATAAAAAGACGAAGTCAGCCACATTTTTAAATAAGTAAATACAGCTCATATTTTTTAGTTTCAATTTGATAAAGCCTAAAATTTAAAAGATCATACCTTTTAAATTTAAAAGATCTTACCTTTTAAATTTTTGTGTGTATTAATTTTCGATATAATCTTTCACACTGTCACCTCCAACACACATGCGATTAATCCCATTTTTTATTTACGATTACATAAGTTTTAACGCATTATTTAAAAATTAAAATATTTTATTACTGCTCCATTTCAGTTGTTGTTGTTACTAATGACACTTGGACAAGCCAAGCTCGCTACCCCTTGGCTATACGAATTTAAGTCAATTGGGAGCGTCTTTCGTTTTGATCAGAGCACCATGAAGGTGAAAGTACGACTTTGCTCTTCACACATGCCATAGGTTCCCGTTTATAGAGTAGGCAACCATTCATACAAAGAAAGGACAAAGACAGGACAGATAGAGAGAGAAAGTACATCCATGTCCGAACCGGGATTCGAACCCAGGACCTCCTTATCCGCAGTCAGGTACGCTGACCACTAGACAAGTTGGGCGGTAACTATTCCAAAAGCCTTATTTCTAAAATAAATAAATAAAGTTTTCGTAAAGAACTATATAGGGACTTAAGTCTTCTGATGTCTTAAATCCAATTTATAGTCTTGATCCAATTTATAATTTGGACTAATTTTAAATTATTCTTTAATTTATTTTGTCTTAAACTAAAAATAATATAACCTTATACTTTTTGTATCTTCTTTACATATGAGTGAGTCCAGTGTCATTGGGCTCACCGCAGCATAATTGTAGAATAGCATTTCTCAAAGCAAAAGATCACGAGTTCAAGTTTAGTCCATAATTGGAAAACGAGAAATGTATGAGACACTTCTCTGCCTTCTGGATGTAATATTTCCTAGTGGGTGCTTGGGAGTTTTCCTCCCTTCCCTTTGAGTCATGGAGGCTTTTTGTGATTATGTCTCGTGAAACATTTACGTGGTAAATAACTAATAATATCCTTATTCCATTGGATTGTTCACTACGTGGTGTCAAAACCTAATACACGTAATTCACTTTGGTGAAATAACTTTCGAAAGCCAAAAATAAATTTTCATCTTACATTAAAACTTAAAACGTTGATAATATATATAAGCACTAAAGACAGTTCACTTCCAAAAATAAAGAATATTTGAAGTTATGAATGAAGCAAATTTCTATCTGCCAATTTTTTTTTATAATTTACTTACTAAAAATTATTTTATTGTTTTCCTTATAAAATGTTATGCGATATTTAAAAGACCATCGTTAAAGAATTACGGGGGGAAAACTTTGTTTATAAAGCTAATTAGAGAACAACTTATTATTTATGATCCAAATTATTTCTATAGAGTAAGATTATACTGAGGATTTACATAATTGCAATGGTTGAACACAAAAAGTGATCATGTAAATATTGATACTTGTGCATTTTATATGATTAACTATGATTGTTTTAAAGATTTGTTCAAGATATTTTTAAGGATTATTATTTTTACAAGATTAATAAAGTACTTTATATAATTAATTATTACTTTTTAATACTAAGATATTATTATGCTATTATTGAAAGATTATAGTTTTTTCTTTTTATTCATATATTTTTTAATTTACGCGCGAGCGAGCAAGCGCGCACACACACATATATATATAAATTATCAATTTATTAACACAGCCATTTATTTAATTATTTAATAATATATATTTGCAAAGTAAAACAATATTCTACCAATATGATGACAAAAATATCATATGCTCTTAATTTTTCATTAATTGTGAAACATATATAATTACTGATTAACATAATGATTACACTTATAACATGGGATGATATTGGTAACGATGTATAAATTTATTTGTATCTTTAGTTTATATTAATTTCGCACCAATAAAAGGAATCACATTTTGGTAAAAATTATTTGATTTCTTCTGTATTTTTATTTTAACATTATTAGGTATTTTATTGAGAGTAGCAGGATTTTTTGATTCTGAAAATGAATTATTGAAAGTAATACATCACATTTACGAAATTCTCTTGTTTTTTATTATGATAAGAAGTAAGAATGTAGTAAAAAATATTTATTGTTAGTATGTGTCATCAAAATAGCCAGGATATGCTTCATTGAAATTACTAATAATCAAAGATAGTGCTGGAAGATTTGTAAAAGTATAATCATTTAAGATTATCCTTTAAATCAAATATAAATTCTTCAAATTGTTTTTTTTTTAAATATTGCAAATTTTTCTTCATTTAAATAGTGGCTCCTTTTTTGTTGACAAGTAATTGGTTATTACAAATAGGAAGAGATTTCTGCCTCAGCCAAAAAAGCCTGAACACAAACAAATCTCATGTTTTTAATTATTATGAATAATAACTAGGTTATCCATTAATATCTACTTACTAAAAACATGCTTCATTTATTTTTATTTCTATGACTCTCTGGTTGCTCTTCACGTGGTTGCAAATTCAGTCGGAAGTTGAAATCGATTTCTAATCATTATAAGCTCCCATGTCCAAAATAGCAGTTAATTTCTTTAACTGTTTATCGCTAAAACCACAGCATTTTCCATTCAGTCACCAGTTTTTCTACTAAAATTCCAGCTATTAAGCCAAATGACCCCAGTGTAACCAGTCTGACCAGTGTCACAAGTATCATTACTTTTTCGTCTTCAGTACACACACGAGATTTGAAAGAATTGTTATTTTTAACTCTGACTTATGGACGATCATTACCATCGGGAAATATCAGGTATTGAAGCGTTACTAAGTTCTTTCAGTCTGCAACAGGTTGTGACACTCTAGATAAAATAATAAATAGTAACAGAAAGCGTTTTTTGTATTAAGTTTCGATTTTTTAATAAGTTTCGATTTTATGAATGCATCATTCTTTAAATGATTTATGATGTTGAATTTAATCTCACATTAGAAGTTCAACATTCAAGTGATTAAGTTAAGAAGTTAATTTTTATACGATTTTAGTATTTTTTAGTTATCACTAAATCTAGCAGCTTTTAACCAATCTTCGGGATTTTTAATCTTATTAATTTCATTGATACTTATAAAATGCATCATGAACTGATATTTTGTTGCTAAAAACTTATGCATATTATTCAATAATTATATAATAGAATACTTTTGAATTCTTAGTATATCATAATTCAAAAGTTTTAGGCTTAAAAATTCTTTGTAATAAAAGAGAACCTCACTGAATGAAAAAAGACACTGAATGAAATTTGCCAAAGAGGCAAATTGCACAAGAGTTTCAATTGTTTGGTTCAAAGATTTTTTCAAGGAAATTTAAGATTTCTGAAGTATACTAATGTATTATAAATTTAGAATAAAGACGAGTAAACGTAAAAATTTATAAAGAATCTTTAATTTCCGTAAATTTGCTTACTATTGATGAATTAAAGAAATCATTGTTACGATGTTATAATTATTTTCAATTAATTTATGAAGAAAAATATTATTTTATTTATAATTTATATTTTATTATTATTTATAATTAATATTAATAATTTATATTTTTATATAACAATTTTAATTAATAACTAATGTTCTTATATATTTAATTTAATGACTACCTGAGATCTGTTAAATATAAAAATTGTGCCAAATACTTTAAAATGATGATCCAAGAGAAAAATTATTTGAATAATCTCTCTCTTTATTTTATAAACTGTGCTTTATGATTAATTTAATTAATAAAAAATTTAATAATCGAAAGTTTGTTTTTAAAAGTAAATAAAAACATCATTTTTTAAAAGAAAAAACCTCGAGTTTTCGTAATTGATAAGTTTCATTTTGCTTAGTATATTTTTAAACAATTTGTTTAATATCCAATTAGTTTCTTTTCTCTTCTTTTTTAATCTGCTTGTTTTTTTATTTTTTTAAATTAATGTTTTACTGTTGCTCTTAATTTATAAAATATTTTTTTATCTTAATTAAGAAAAGCAATTCTATAGTAATGAAAGACGTTTCAATTATCAATATGCATTTACAATGCACATAATACAAATTGTTTAATTTATTTCAAATTTATTATAAAACGATGATATCTGTTTTTGATGTTTGTGTTATTTTTTATTTCTAATCGCAAGGCAATGCACAGCACTGTTAGTTAAATACAACAGAGAGTTTCTATAGCAAAATCTTCGAAAATGATATTATGCCACAAAGTGAAAAATGAACAAAGTTATTGCCTTAAACTGTCTCTGACAAGTCAATATCCGGAAATTTTGGTGTCATAGCCAAGAGCATCATGACCTGCAGCGACAAAGGTGGACTTTGCTCATATTTTTTCTAGAACACCCAATGAGCAATGAGTTTGGACAAAAACTCCAATGGGACGAAGATGTGGCAGCCATGGGCAGTGAGTAACCTAAAAGGAAGAGGCCACTGCGTCACCTCGAAGATAACCTGGTACACAAGAGAGATCTTCAATTTCCCATTGCTTCAACTGAACTTCACCAATTATTTTCAACTGGTGTCTTTGTCTGACAGATTGTTTTGTGTTTCGTTTTATGGTGTAGTATGGCATATTTGAATATTTTGGATGTTGCACATTTTCTTGTGAGTGAGATCACCTGTTCATTTCCAAATAAGTTAGGCATTAATTTCATTACAATTTCCTTATTTATACCAGGCACTGGAGAACTTCTGTGGAGATAGGGGTTTCTAGAGAGCCAATAGCCTGAAATGCTACTCATGAATCTGATAAAAACAGTATTTTAAAATTTAATATGTAGGGTCTATAATTGTTTCAGGGCAAATTTAAGAACTTCTACTTCCCAATCAAATGCATTCCGTTTTCCCAGCAGAAGCATTGATTGAAAAAAGGCTAGAATAAACAAATGAATCTGCAGACTTTAAATCCTAGCAATATGATACATCAGTATATAAATGTGTAGAGTTAGTTATCTGGTATTTAGAATTAATGTTTTTCAAAGCAAGGGATCGCTGTAGATTTGTCACTTTTAGTGACTTAATCAACAAGGTTAAGGTGGGTCTCGATATGGTTAGTTGGAAAGTTGGTTTAATGGCGACACAAATTCTTGGGTTCTGCCGATTAACTCTCTGACTGAGTGAACTTTCTGTAGAAAGCCACACTGAGCCTTTGAATTTCATTTTGCAAATTAGTTCAAAAATAATCTCCACTGCATACAAGATTAGACTCGTATCTTCTATAATCTAGTCGCCCTGATTGGTAAACTGTTTGTAATGAGTAACATAAAATGGATAGTTTTAACATCACCAGTGATTTGTCACAATGTCTGATTATAAAAGTTTTCCAGTTTCTTAAATATTTCATCACTTGCCGTAATGAGTGATTCACATTAATATAAAATCAAAAGCAATATGAATGTTTTATATGCAGTATTTAGAATTATCGTGGCTCTTCCCAAAAAGGACACAGCCAAGAGTTTCAAAATATTCTGTTTTTGATTAGATCGTTTTGGAAGGGACTCTGTATGTATTTTGCGTATTTTACAGCTAAACATTTTTTTCAAATGTGACTCTTAGGTATTTATATTTATCAGCAGTTACAATCATAATATCTTGAAACCTCTTTTCAGGACAAAGTGTCTGATGGATCAATGAAAAGGACTGAATGGTTGTTTCATCCAAATTATTTTTCTATCATATAATTTTAAAACTCTTGTTATTAAATGATTTAAAAAAATCTATTTCTATTTTAAAAATTAATCTATCAGTATAATTATTTAATAATATTAATCAATTATTATAAACTAAACTCTGTGGCGTGGCAGCCTATGTGGGCTGAGGGCCGATCTCTGTTTTCCTGACCGAGATGCCCTGGGGTACATGTCTCGGATTAGGTGGACAGCCTAACGCGAAACCCCCAGTGTTTAGTTCCCAAGCATGCTTGGCACTCAGTTTATCGAACCACCGAAGGGATAAAAGGTTGAGTCGACCCTGCCCATCCCAAGGATGTATTATTATAAAAAATTCTTTCTTATTAAAATTATTGAGAAAATTTCAGTGCATCACCATTTGTATTAAAGGTCAAATATTTATGGAGCAATAGAGTTCTCTTATATTTTCATTTAGAATCACAAAATGTTTTAGTCTCATCTACGCAAATTTAATTAATTGATTACTACAAAAAAAGTGAAATTAGCTCATATTTTTTTCATGTCTCTTCATAAGCGAAGCTTAAATGACTACATTTTTTCGAATTACTTTATTTATAATGGTGTAAATTTAAAATATTTCAGTTTTAAGATTTGCTTTCCAATAAATTTTGAGTTTAAAATTTTGCAATTTAAAAGAAAAAATAAAACATAAAAATCTTTGTTCTATTAGTAGTCATTTTATTGTTCGATTCTGTTAGAAATTCATAAATTACAGTGGAAAACATTTCTTATTGTTAAAAAAATATTTAACAATAAAACAACAATTGAAATTCATAAAGATAAAAAACTTTTTTAAAGCATTAATAGTACAAAAAATAATATTAATTCCATAAATGTAATTTAAAAATATATTAAAAGTAGAATAAACACTAATAAAATTAAGAATGGAAATTCTTCATGCATTTTCAAAGCTTAATTTTCAAAATAAATTTGAAAAAGATGTGCAATCTGACATTAAGAATATTTTAATTAACAAGTCAATAAAAAGAACTCAAAGAAAATTTAATTTTATACTCCTTCCCTCACACATAATAGAATGACTAAAACAGAGATGTTTTAATATTGAAATTCTGAAAGAATTGAAATTAGAAGACAGTAAATATCTTCAATAAGAATAAAATAACAGACGACATTAAAGTATGTGGATATCACGAAGATTTTGTTTACCTAATTAGTTATTAATTTTTATCGTAACCAGAACTTCCTCATTTGTTATGTTTATTTTTATTTATGTTTACCTTGTTATTTGTTTTTCATGTGAAAAGTGATTAATATTTAAGGAGTAAATAAATGAAAGTACTCATCATTGTTATCCATTTTTTTGGAAAGAAGCAACAAAATTTCATAAGTATTGCAGATAAGTTAGGTGACAATATTTGCCCTGACGTTTTAAATTTCTAGTTTTACAATTCCTTTTTTCATTGGCTTTTCAATCGTTTTAAGTAAAGAAATAAATTATTTCAATGAAGTATTGATAATTTTTTCTTCCTTTTTCGAAACTTATATCCAGGATTTACATATTAAAAAACTTAATTCTTTATTATTACTCAGTACTCAAAAAGCAGAATGTGTGACATCAATTATCTTTCACGTTTTTCATAGGAGTCATAATTATTTTCTCCAAGTCACATAATAGTATCCAAATCTTAGAAATAATTGAAAAACTCATCAACATAATTGGAAATTAATAATTCATATCCTTTTCATTAATTATCAAAATTTCTCTTGGAAAATAAAATATCATTATCACTTATTATGGAAGCAAATTATTTGTTCGTTACTCAATTTCAACCTGGAGAATTATTAAGCTGCTTAATATGAAGGAGTTGTAATTCTATGGCATTCTTCAGTAACATATTTTTTAGCTAACCTTGAGGAAATCTCAAAGGAAGTAAAAATCCATGCCAAGAAAAAATTTTAAAACTTAATAGATTTGGCTGAGATATATTATAAGTAATAAATCTCATCATTATATTGTTCACGCTAAATTCAATTAAAAGATCAAAACTATTTGGATTAGATGTTAATCTTCAGATGCCGTTATGTTTGTAAAATTACTTGACTAAATGAAATTGAAAGCTTTTCTGTTGAAAGGATTTCGGCAATCTGTCTCAGGAGATGGATGGAAGGAAAACAAATATCAGTTTTACGATTCTGAAAAAGAATTGATTCGACAAAACGTTTGATGAAAAGACAATATCAATCTTTTAAAGTATCATTTGTTTTAACTAATATTATTGTCAACCGTTAAATATATGAAAGAGAGAATTAACTGCACTGTGTACTTTTCATTCCTTGTACTATACGAGTATCTTAAATTTTGTAGTATTTTCCTGTGAACATATTAAGATTATTATCAACTGTAGAAATATGTTTGGCGAAATTAGAAAGTATTTTCAATATGTGTATTTTTATGTTAGAAAAATTAAATAAAAAACTCACATTAAAGTTACTTTTTAAGTGGTTTAATACAAATAAAATTTTTCAGACTGTTTCAGATAAAAAGCATTATTTTAGAAAATGTTTTTAATTTTATATATATATATATATATATATATATATATATATATATATATATATATATATATATATATATATATATATATATATATATATATATATATATATATATATATATATATATATATATAAATGAAACAAAACTTTTATGCTATGTAGAAAACGATCAAAGACGATAAAAAATTTATTATTTGTGTTGAAAATGAAAAATTATATTCGAATTATTTTCAGTCTATCTAGCTTTTAAAATGTGAATACTAATTTGGCATAATAAAGCAAATGAACTGAAATGAAAGAAAATTATCTAGAAAGTTTTTAATTCCACACAATTTGCATCACAATTTACATATTGTTGTTGAAATATTTTCCGCACATGAAATGAAATAATGGAAAGCTTATATGAATTCTCTATGAAAATCTAAATAAATCAGAAGCGAATCACTCCAGGAAAGAGTCCTTTTAACTGTGTCGGATTAAATGCGTTTCAATTGCGCTTCGAAGCTTGCGAGCGGTGCAGCCGAGAAATATTTGTTCCCCGAGATTTTTCCTTGTCTCTCCTTCTTCCCAAGCACTTATCGATCTGTTTTCAAATGCTCTCCACCCGTCTGAGAATAAAACGAGGATGCGAAATAAAAATGAGACTTGATTCTAAAGAAAAAAGAGCTTAAGTAGCTAAGCTTAAGCTGTCATTTACAAGTAAATTAAGAGAAGCAAATAAAGGGGCATTTAACGAAATTAAGGAAATATTCAAATTATTTGAAATATTACCTAAGATAAACTGGTAGTATATATGTAGTTGAATGTGCTTTTGTGTGTTAACATAATTTTGGATAATATTTCCAAAAGAAGGAAAATTGGTTGGATTTTTTTATAATTTATAATTTAAGAAAACAAATATTTTGCGAGTGAAATTTAAATAAATAAATTTTTTTTATTTTGCGCCAGTGGAACATTTTTTGTCAAAGTATACAAATATTAAAAGTAAATTTGAAATTTATTATGTAAATTTATGTTTTTTTAGATTCGCATAAAATGATATCTTAGAATAATTTAAGGTAAACAAGAAAATTCTTGCCATTGAATGAAGTGAGAACAAGTAAGCAAGTTAGTGTATGACGTGGTTAAGACATCGGTCAGTCGAGATTAGAAATATCAGTCGTTATAAAAGTAGGTGCACTGCGCACATTCATCAATCGTAATTCGTAGAGTAGCGAAGAGAAATGGACGTGTCGAAGGAGCTCATTCGGTGCTGTTTGCTTTATGACTTCAAAGTGGGCTTACCAGCTGCTGCATCAAATCACCGAATGGGTCAAGTATTTGCAAATAGTACTGAGAATGAGCTAAGCACTGGTTTCGCACATTCAGATCGGAAGATTTGCGATGAAGCTGATGTTGATCATCAAGTGGTTCACCATGAGATTCTGACAACGGGCCGTTGCGGACATGTACTCTCAGCAATGGAACGTGTGCAACAGAATAGCAAACAGAAAAAGCTACCACTGGTTAATCGCAAAGGTGTACTGTTTTTGGCCGATAACGCTAAGATGCACGTTATGCGGGTGTCCAGGAATGCCATATATTGATTTGAAAAGAAGAATTTGTGACATCTTCTTTACTCACCTGAGCTTGCACCATAAGATTACATATCTTCCATTGCCTGCACAATCATCTTCGTGGAGAATCCCTCACCCATGAAAGCGGACTTGCGCCAAGCACTCACGAACTTCTTTGCGTTCAAACCTCTCGTGTTTTAGTGCAAGGGGAGGATTGTACAGCTGGAGACCTGTTGGCAGAAGGTGCAGAGGGTGGTTGCTAACAATAACTATATTCTTTCTGTAAGTCATGTCTTTTTGGATCACTAAAAGCGACAATAAGCATCTTGTTCACCTTGTGCTATAGAAAGATAATAAAAGGAATTAATCAGAACTTTAATAATATTAAAGAAAATTAATTTTTAATTATTTTATGTAAGTAAGGTTATTATTGTATTGTAAAATTAGTATTGTAAAATATGGACACACTCATGGAAATAATCTAGTTTAAAGTTTGTATAGCAAACAGCAGGAAACTGAAAAATTGTGAAAATATTTCAAAAAATAAAATTAATTAGTAACGTTTTTTTATGTTTTAGTTTTTTATAGAAAAGTTTTACTCAAAAAGCGTTTTATTATATTCAAAATATTTCGTTTGCATTTGATTTATAATTGTTTACTTTTTATCATACAAAAACTCTAATTGTTTTAAAATATAAAAATTTAACTTTTAAAATCTAAATTATATATGTATGATGGATGTGAAAGAGCTCTTCAAATACAATTAATTTTGTCATTAGGAATCAGAAAGCTTGTATTATATTAATTGTGTAGTGCGTTATTTTGACAAAATATTGCTAATGAAATTTCTTATAATAATTAGAAAATCCCAAAATAAAATTTCTCACAATTACAAAACTATCCCCAAATTATGAGAACTGTCTAAAATATATCTGACATTACAATGAACAGCAGAAAAAAATTTGACAACAGGTGATAAAACGAAAGAATTATCACGTTAGGGGGACATCTCTTTACAAATCTAATTTATTTTTGAATTTAAGAATATCTATTCAATTATTAAATAATACTCCCATTTCAAATTGAAAAGTTCACTGCAAAGATTTGCTATTTTAAAATATAAAGCTTATTAAAATCATTTCGGAATATAAAAGTTAAATATGAATTAACAATCGGTTTTTTCCTACTTATCTGAAAACAGGCACAAATTAATTCTAAATAAGTGCTTCTGTAAGACAAACTCATGCACCAAAGAATGTTCGATATATTTTTGGTTATTTTCTTAAAATAAATTTACCTTAGAACAAGTGAGAACGTGATCGTTTTAAAGTTAAGATAAAGAAACAAAGCATAAATACGTAGCAATGACATTTTCTTGAAAACTTAACGATTGAAGTGCGCAATTGATTGCAGCAAATAATTGTGAACAAGAAATGCTGAGAACTAATTGGAAATATTTTTGTTTGCTAAGTAAAATAATTTAATCTTTTGGAAAATTTCAGCAACAAATTCAATTACGTAATAATTATTAAAGAATAATTAAATGCATTTTTGATTTCTGAGTAAAAATGACTGCTAATCTTATGGAAAATTTCAGCAGTGAATCTAATTAAAATTTGAACATTTAATCTTGATTATTTTTGTTTACTGGAATTCTGCATCATCAAAAAAATAGCGCATTTTTGAAGTTGCATTTTTCATTTTGTACAACTTTTGAAAATGTGTTTTTTTAAATTTTTCTTTTTTGCACCCAATGAATACAAAATAGAAGTAAATAACGGTTACTTAAGTAGCAGAATGTTTTATCATCACAGCAAACTTTAAAATATTCCGAAATATAAATTCTTTAAAAATATAATTTCAAACTATGAATTATTGGATTTATTGCTTTTGAACGTATAAAGTTTTAATTGTTTTGAATTTTCACTATTTTTCGGCCTTTAGATATTTTATAATTGACCTTTAAAAATAGAAAATAGCAACTACAATTGTTTCTGCAAATGGATGACATAGACATCCAAGGAGCATCCAGTGGAAGATTTTTTTATATCTGAAAATTGTGATTATATGCCTTATACAAAAAGTAATAGAATAATTGATAAGAATAAGAGAATTAATCGATAAGAATAGACAGAAATAAAAATCTTATAATTTTCTGTCATCATTATGAGAAATGTGATTAAAAAACTCCAAAAATTAAGAAATTATATTTTTACTTAAGTAAAATCAGAAACTTCACTTATCTTGTTATTACATATATTTAAATTTTATAATAATTTCTTTTCAATAAACTCATTGAAAATACATACTTATTTTGAAATTAGATAAATATACTGAAATATACAGTTTATCTTGTGTTATTTATAAATTTCAACAACTTCTTTTAATATTTCTAAAATAATTTTTACTTATTTATTTTATTACATTATATATATTCAGACTTGTATGCTTGATTCTTGAGATCCGCTTGTAAGTCTTCGTCGATAATAAGACAAATAGCACAATGACAGATGTACAACCACAGAAGAATAACGAAGAAAACACCCAGGGCCTCGGTGGGAATCGAACCCACACTCCTACGCTCTCAAGCGATTAGCGGTGATTTCTAAAATAAAGTTTTTAAAGACATCGTGATTTATCGATAAAAAGAATCATTTGGGTTACAGTTAAGAATACCGAAGGTGTTCTAGAATTAAAAATATATATCTTTTCACTTAAATAAACATTCATGATATAATATATACAAAACTACTCATATGTATTAAAGATCAATCGAGGGTTTTATTGGAAAAGCATAAAATTAAATTATTTATGCCGATATGATATATATATATATATAGATAGATAGATAGATAGATTCACAGTAAATATCATTAATATATATATTCCTAATGGCATTTTCTGGAACTTCAGCAAAACCTTAGATGTTTTAAACGTGTATTGAAAATCACTTAGACAAATTTATATTTTGATAGTTCTTCGTATTTTTTGTTTTAAGCGTATATTACTAATGTTATTTTTAATTAACATTGTTTAAAAATAACGAAGGAGGCAACAAGTGTTTTTTCAGAAAACTAAATAATTAAAATAAGCACAGTTTTTTATTACTAAATATTTACAGAATAATAGATAAGAATAATTTAAATGTTTTAAAAGAATGCTTAACTTTAACATAACTCAAATGCTTTAAGTGAGTTACATTAAACCTTTTTTGTATTTTAAAAAATTTTGTGTCTTTTGGATTTTAAAAAAATTGGTGGATATTTTTTTCAGATAGTTTTCCCATTTTTGTATAATTTTTTCTGTGTTTTGTTATATTTGTTATTAACTGATTTCTTGTTAAATTGACAGCTAATCATTTGCTCAGCCTTTATATACATACAAAACATAAATAAACTATTTCATTAATTTTCGTATTTATTTCAGTTGTTATTCTGCTTAGTCTCTTGAACACATTTTATAAATTTGATTTTATCCTTTAAGTTTCTATATCTTGACCTATAAGAAGCCCTAATTATTGATTGAATCCTTCTTCTTCTTCTTCTCGAGTTGGGTTTGTATGTCATTGGGCACATCTGCTTTTATCAGCATTTTGTACCATTAACTCCAAACCCAATGTTTCCTAGTCCCAGTTGCTAGGGTCACCCACTTTATTAAAAAATTCCGATAACCCTTTAATGGAGTCTAGGTGTAACTCTCTAGTATGGATGATGCCTAAAAAAGTTAATCTAGGGAGGGCAAGAGCCTCGCATTCGTAAATGCTATGCTCTGCCGTTTCCTTTTGCGTATGACATTTCCAGCAGATAAGGTCTTGCTGAAACAGTCTCATCTGGTCAGAAAGTCAGTCTTGCTAGCGATAGCTTCCTCACTTTCACCAGAAGATGGTTTGGAGGTCATTTCTACCTCAAGTGAAGGATTCATTACTGCCCCTTTACTAGATTGCCTCTGAGTTCCCTTGTCTTTTTCAGCAAGGTCTACTTCAGAGGCTTCACCTGCAAATGCAGAAAGGCTTGTTATTTCTTGTGTCTTTTCAGCCACAAGATAACAATTAATAAGTTCAGGTAATATAAGTCCAACCAGTATTGCCTGAGTTACTGGGCAAGGCAAATTACTCTAGAAGTTCGCCGGGCAACTAGAGGCTCCGTTAAGACACCATTACCGTGGTGCCAAATAACCCTAGGCACGGGTCGCATAACACCAGGGTTTACGGGAGCTGGTTCGCGGCCTCTGATTCAATATTCAAGGCTATCCTGTCATTCCTACAGGACATTCGGCGATCCACCACCTGCCGACGCGCCTGGTGGCTGCTCAAGCCCCAGGAAGGTACGCGTATCCCCTGGTTCCAGGGATTGAATCCTTACGTAAATCTATCTTGTCAATTTGATTTTGTCTTACATGAGCTCTTCTATATCTTGCCTAATAAGAAACAGAACTTATCGATTGTACCCTTGCTTATATCCATTTTATAACTTTGATTTTATGTTTCATGTGTGGTTTACTACTTATATCTCAACTTATATCAATCACAGCTGATTGATTGAATCCTTTCAGTTAAAACCATTCTATCAATTCCACTCTATGCCCTATGAGATCTGTCATATCTCAACCTAAACGAAACACTGGCTGTTGATTGAAACTAGGATTCCTAATAAGCAATTATTTGCTTATTAGGAATGCTAACAAATTTGCTTTTGGGAAATACTTGATTGAAACCAGGATTCCTAATAAACAATTATTTACTCTTGTGTATTTAAATTGCTAAAAATTGATATCGTAAATTATTAAGGAATATTGTTATTAGACATTCTTTATTCGAACATATTAACAAAAATCAAATAACAGAGTTTTAAAACTTAATCAATATTCTTTTCCTAATTCCAATATCTATTTTCTAATGAATAATAAAACATTTTGACTGAAGTATTAATATGCAATACTTTACTTAATTATACACTAGAATTTTTATCAATGCTTTAAATCCCTTGCTGAAATTTAAAGAATAAGAAACAAAGATTTACTGTCTGTTAAAATAATTGAACTCGTTGAACCAATTTGAAATAATAATAATAATGCTGATGATTCACAAATTTTAATAACTCATTTTTTATTATATTAAAATAACATGACAACTCTTAATAGTAAAGAAGTGATTTTATTGAATATAAATTAATAAGAAACTTATAAAAGAGAAACAATCGCCGAGCTTGTGTTTCAACCAATATTTGAGTCTTCAAATAAAGTGCTTCGATATATGTATCAATTTTAATAGATTTCCATCTGTAAAGGGCATTTATAAATCAGAATCATGAATTCTCTTTTTATGGTATCAATCGAATATTTATTTATGCTTCTCAGGAAACGGACAACAAAGGATCATAAAACGTGAGCTTTTATGTTTCACCTTTGCGATGTAGATTCTCTGTCAAGAAAAGGCAGATCATTTTGCTGGAAGAAAGGTGTCCAAGTTTTCTGGCCAAAGGGCTGAATTCCCATTTGTTGTGTAATGGGCATTTTTTAAGGTAAGGTTATCCATTGGAACTATTCCAAAGAAAATGTTGTTTGGGAAAGGAATATTTTTTCATCCCCTCGCTTTCTCAAAATTCAGAAGAGGGTAAGTTTTCTTTTCTTTTTTTGTAGATAAAAAAAGAAATAATGGCAATTTGCCAGGAGGGAGAAAATGGACATCATTTCAGAATTTAGTTCCCTTAGACGCAACTAAAGAATTTGATATTACATTTTTCTTCGTCACAATTACATTAGTTCTCCGGCTTTTATTCAGTGAATGCCAGCTCTGTTTTACTTCGGCTCTTTAATTAAATGGCCGCTCTGGAGCTTCTCTTAAGTAGCCGTACACCTAGGATGCTAATAAATATTTCATTCCCCCAATAACTTTAACATCACAGTTGCAGTTAAAGGCCTCTTTGCGGTTTGATTTAAACTTTGTTTCATGTTAATCTGCTTGTCGAAAACAATGAGAACTCAGAAAATGAAATACTTTAAAAATTTTTGTAATCTTCTTTATGAAAATAGAAGAAGAATGTAAACTGTTTTCAAAGTCGATAGAATGATTCCAAATAAATTAACAAAAATGAAACTTTGAAATTTATATTCTAGATTCGTAAACTTGTTAATAAGACTGTACCTTTTTTATGAAGACTAATAATATTATCACAAAATTGCTCCATTTATATAATACGCAATGTACCTTAGTTAATTTCCTTCTGCCAAAAATGAAACAAAAGCACCAAGATTAATTTGATTTCTTAACACAAAATGACTGGTAAAGTTGAGACTAAACCTCAATTTATAGATTCAATCATAAGAGCAATAATAGGTCACGAAACATCTCTGTTAACTTTGATGTTAGACATACAGTTTAACTGTAAGCCAACAGAAGTATCTTTTACCTCATAACGCATTGTTTAAACATATACTTGGCTTAAATGGGTATAACAAATAACGTTACACACAACTCTTATGACTCTAATATTAAACCTACTATTTACTAATCTCTTAACTTACAGAAATATCTTCTTTTAGATTCTGTTGTTTAAATTTATGGTTAGGTAAAATGCATTTCACTGTGTTAGATATATGTTCGTTGATTTTTACTTAAAATGTACATTTTAATTGTAACAGTTGACGATAGGAATATGTTTCATTTACAAAATGTTTTATTTCAGAACTTCTATGTATATTCTCAACACCCCCTTAAAAAAGATTAAAAGATTAGAAACACGAAGTAGAAATGTAAACCATTCCGAATAAACAAAATATAGTTATCTTTTAGAAACAATTGAGCTAAATTTTTAAGTTATTTACAATAAAGTTTCTAAGTTTGTTACATTGCGAAATTCAATTTTCTATTGCTTATTGATGTTCTTTTACATGAGTCTGCTTCTTTTATTATTTCAGTTTCTCGCCATTCTTGAAATATTTGATAAGTTATCTCTGTTAACGAATTCGTCGGAATTTTTTGCATTATTAGTGAAGTTAAGATGCTTTTCGGGTGTAAACAATGTGACTACAGTTCATTTTTATTCTTTGAAACCTTATACATCATCAAAACTGTATTTACATACTACATGATAGATATTAGTAGGTAAAGAAAACTTCACAAAATATAAAAAATATATAAATAAAGGAAAATAATCAATTACAATGTTTTTAAAAGCATTTATATAGTGTGTTCATAATGAATATTGAAAATTGTTATCAAATCTACGTTTATCGTACACTATAATATTTAATAACTTATAATTAAATACTTTGCTTAAACTTTGTTAAATTTTAATCACTAAGATTAAAACCTATTTGTGAAAATGGCAAAGTAACTATTACTTAAAATTATTCAAGGGAATCCTTGTAAGATATATTATCGTCTACTATGAGCTAAAGAGCAGAATTTGATATTAAAACGTATCTTAAAGTCAATTAAAAATCATAAACAATTTATAAAAAAATTCTCATTTGAATAATTTGTTCAATAATTATTTTCTCTACAGCTGAATGATGTCATTCATCAACTCTCACGTTGAATAATTCATTTAACTCCTTTCTATTCTTGATCAAATTCTGTATCAAAAATGATTATGGAAAGAGTGCGAATCGATTGTGAAAGAAAATATCTGAAGCAGTGGTGACATGGTTGATTAAAGTGGTGTTCTTCATTCGAAAGTTATTGAGTTCGAATCCTGCCTTAACCGAAGATCCGTCGTGTTGACTACTGCTGGTTGAGACACGTTAAATAAACCGTAGTCACAATTCCCTTCAAGAGAAATGATGCATCTGGGAATGGGGTTCGGCTCGGTGCATGTTTCACATCTATGAAGATTCTTGTCTGCAACTTTCACATTACTCGTAAAGGTCACCTGTAAGCTAGTTATGGAGAAATAGGCTACAGCATACACACAAAATATCATCAGAAAAGTGTTTATGGACATTTTAAAAATTTGCAGCATAATTTAACAACACAACACAATCGTTGTGCTATGAGGATACTTCACGAGAAACTCTTAACAATTCAAAACATTTTGAATCCATTATTTGCGTGAAATACTTGAATAAATTGTAGATTGTGAACAAGACTTCTGAAGCGATAAAAGAACACATCAGGAAAATTGGAAGATGACTGGGAAATATTTACTGATTCATATCATTTTTTAATATTTTTTAAATTTCATTTCATCCTTCAATTCATCATTTTTTAAGAGATGGAAGGATTGAAGTTTCAGAAGAGTTTCTGTAAATATCAGTTCCTTTCATCATTTTACATAAATTATCAATAAATATGAAATAATCTGCGATATTGTCATATTAACATTATTTATGAAGAAAAATACTTTAAAAACAACATTATAGAGAATATTTAAACAAGTTCCTTAATATCAAATTTTGATTTTTTTAATGGAAGTTTTTAATAATTTCAAGGATGCGAAAATTCTAAGAAACAATTAAAACCACAAGAAATAGCCCCTCCAAAATACATCCATTAATTGTTTCCTAAATATTTACCTTTTAATTATTTATTTATTTTGATAAATATAATATGGTGCTTACTTAATTAATACATAAGTGATTAAATTAATCATTGTTTTTTTGTACATTAAAACAGGTGATTGCATTTACATACACTCATATATATTTACATAGATACCGTATTTGCCGGCGTATGAGATGCAAATTCTTTTTCCTGAAAATAGTTCTGAAAATCTGGGTGCGTCTTGTTCATCGAGGCTCAGTTCTTCATTATATTCATTTCAGGAAATTTCCTCTCTATATTCGGATATTTTTCTTTCATTCCTTCCAGAGCGTGGAAGTGTTTCAGTTAAGTAGATTTTAGTGAGCGCGCATGCGCTCTCATCGATGATTACAGGTAGATTTGCTAAGACTTTCCAATTATTGTGAGCAACTTTAAAATGTGTAAAATTTAAACTATTCAATTTTCTCAAATTTATTGGGAAATTATGACTCAAAAACAATGATGGCATTGCTACACTATAGCATACAAGCTATATGCGATTACATATGCTGAGAGCCATGAGAGTCAAATGGGTAGGGTATCGGACTTCCGTCCGGAAGGGCGGGGTTCGATTCCCAATGCTGCCGAAGACCCACCGAGTACATGCAGATATACAGTGCTCGTTCAATCTGTGGAATCGAAAGTCCTGTGGTTGGTTGTTGAGCAGTCATCATGAGTGTAATAGCCTGGAGAAAATTTCCTCCCCCTACAAATCAATGTCAAAATTGAAGTGAGGATCGCTTGGTGGTGCCATCTATCGGCGGAGTTTTGACCAAAGTCGTACTTTCATCTTCGTAGTGCTCTGGTTAAACGACAGACGCACCCTACTGACTTAAATTCGCATAGCGAGCTTGGCTTGTCCAAGTGTCATAAGTAACAACAACACGTATGCCGAAGAATATGGAAAGAGAATCATTTCGGGTTACTCCCATCCGAGAAAATAGTTAGAACTGGGCGGAATCAGAAAGAGGACCTAAAAAAGCAACTCACACTGTAAACATAGCCGACGGGACCTGTATAAAACAGAGTCTGTAATTGAGTCAAGGAGTGTGGCATTAGTAACGCACTGATTGGCACAGAGGACAACTTGTTGCATGAGAACTCAGATGCTGATTGAGAAGAGGTTTCAAGTGACTCTTCATTCAACTCTGGTTACGAGTGTCTGGGTTTTGTCAAAGATGATTAAAATATGTTATAATTCCCGGATAGTTTGGGTACCTTCACCTTTTTTTTACGTTTAATTTTTTTACACTTTATTTATTTATTTATTTTTTATACTTTTTTACATTTATTTTCTTTCATTTATATTTTTTACATTTAAAATATTAAAAATTTATTATAATGAACGGTAATGAAGCCTTATCCTTCAAAAATAGGAACAAATAAGGAGCGGTTCTTGTACGGTAGCATATATTAAATACATGCTTGTATGCATACACCCATGCACAGATTTCCTTAGGTTTTTTAGTTTTATGATAAAATATTAAGAATTTGAAATACTATTTCCCAGAGTCAAATTCATATGCTTCGTTGGAAGACAGTTGTTCTGTGATTGATGTTTTCTTAAGAAAATTAAAATTGAAAGTTTATCGCATTTTTTAATATTGAATGAAGTATCGTTACTCAGATGAAACGCTAATATTAAATAATTTAAGCCATATTTAATCATGTATTAAAAGAATGTGTCAAAAATATTATTTATTTTTAATTTACGTTTTTATAAAATTGCATCAAAAGTTTTGTTATTTCTGTAGTGATTTTGAGGAGTCCTTAGAGATCTTATTTAATATCAGCGTTTCATTGCTTTACTTAGAATATTTATGAAAGTTATCTCATAATAATTCGAAATATTCAATAATCTTTTATTTGAAACAGGAAGCATCAATAGGACGAGATGAAAAGAATTCCGTATTCACTTTTAAATGATTAAACTGCCGAAACAATATCAATTAAATCATTACAATTTAATAAATAATTTAAAATAAAATATTGATACAATTATATAGCTACATATTTTTCTTATCAGTTTTCAATTTAGAATGCAATACTTAAAAGACCTTTCATTTCACAACAAATAATTATGCCTAAATATTATTTTTTGTAATTAAACGCTTATAGATAAGATTAAGTAGTTAAATTTGCGTAATATATAAAATAAATACAGTAAATAAATAGGATAGTTAAATTCTAATTTATGTTATATTAATTTATAATACACTTTATGTAAATAGGCAGAAATAAAATATGTTAAAAGGTTAATGCTAAATGAACTAATGACGATGGTTTGCGCGACGTAAACTGTAATCTTAGAGAACTTAAAATAATGATTTTCTTTAGCATTTGAGATATTAAACTGAAGAATTCATTGCTTTTTGTTTACATTTTTCTATCGCTTACTGCTCTTTCATTTAATATCTTTTCAAGCAAATTAAGCAATTCTATGAAAACCCATTATCATATTCTTCAGTTAAAAAGTACCGATAAGTTGGAAAATTATCTTTATTAAACTTTTCCTAATCATAAAAATTACTGCAAACATTAATGGAACTTTAATTCTTACCATAATCTATTTAAAGTCAAGATTCTGTTTGTTTCTCATCTGTCGTGGTATGAATTTCAGAGGCGGCAGCAGTCAAAAGAAAGAAATTTCTAAGAATAAAAATTGAAATGTAGCAGCTTTGAAGTTCTCATTCAATGGTGGAACGGCACCTGATCTCTATTTCCTTGAGATAAGAAATCCAAGAAATGAGGCTGAAATAATTGCAACGATTCTCAGCCATTTTAAAGCTGAATCACTGAAATTGTTTTTTTTCCCCAATGGTAAAGTTTATTTGCATCTCTTTTGAAAAGAAATCGTAAAAGTGCGCTGCTCTATCCTCTAATGAATTTCCTCGGAGGGCGGATGGGAAGAGGAGACAAGTGATGGCCGGTTGCGAAAAAATGCGAGAGTCAGACGAAAATCAATATTAGAGTCATTGGCTAACGCTACTGAGACTTTTTTGAATTGTTAAGAAAGTAAATTTGGGAAAATAACTCAGTTTTCTTTTAAAAAACATTTATTTGAAATGTTTTCTTTTTGTTTTTCTCAAATAATGCTTGTTTGAACATAATTAAGAAGTTGTCCTAAAGAATAAAATTGATGAAAATGGAAAAATTAAGAATTCACAAGAATTTTTTTCCCAAAATAATGGCTTGTCTTTAAATTACCATATTTACGAGCGAATAAGGTACATCTACTAATAAGATGCAGCCTCTTTTTATATACTTTTTTAAATGATAAAAATTTATTACAAATCATTAAAATAAATTTACAGAATTTTAAATATAAAGTAACACAAATACCAAGTAATACTTTCTGCAAATTTCCATTTCATCTGCGATGTATCAAATTTTAATCTTCTTCATCGAAATTCACACATTCATCTCCAAAGCTAAATGTAGAGTCACTTGAAACTTCTTTTCAATCAGCCTCAAAGTACTCAATCAAACATTCGCCAACGGTACCATCCAGCTGTACTAATGCCGCATTTATTAACTGACCAAACCAATCTCTGCATTATGCAGGTGCCGTAGAATATGCTCACTCTTTTTTCTATCTTCTTCCTGATTCTGCCAAGTGTTTATCTTTTTTTTTAATGGGGTGACTCGAAATGACTCTCTGTAGCTCTGTTTCCATTTTTTTAGCAAAAGCAATCATACCTAGCTTGTATGCAGTATTATAGCAATGCCGATATTGTTTTGGAGTCATAACTTGCCAACAATCTTAAGAAAACTGAACAGTAAAAATTTCGCTCTCTTAGAAAACGTTCACAAAAGCTGAAAAGTTTAAGCGAACCCAGCTGCGATCATCGATGACAGCGCATGCGCGTTCACTGAGCCCTATGTCATTGTAATATTTCCTTCCTCTATAATAAAAAAAGCGCTTAGCTGCGAATAAATAAAATTTCTAGAAATGAATGTAATCAAAAACTGAGTTTCGACGTAGAAGATGCACCCTCTTATCTAGACCTATATTTAAAATAAAATGCGCACTTTATACGCCAGCACATACGGATTACCGTATTAACTTATAACATTCAAATAGAACAAGCAGTTGGTAGAGTTATGAAGATTAAAACACATGACATATAATTAAAAAATAGAGTGAGGCTTACGTTATGTATTATGTTTAAAAACTAATAGTTAGTTAATGTATAATCAATTAAAATATAACTAAATTACATGTTTTCAAGTTATAAAGAAAAATCAAAAACACCTTTTCCATTAGTAACAGACCTGGGAGACCTTATATTTACATAAATTTTAACTCTTTCATCCCATTTTGCAATTTCACATCAGCAACGTTTTTAGCAGAGCAGATATACTTCCCTTAAATTCTTGGTTTCTCGATTATGAAGAGTATAAGCAAAATATTTAATCTCCTAAAATGAAATCACCTGGGGATATTGGTATTATGACTGAATAAGACATGCAGATTGAAAACGTGATTTATTTGGGTACAAGCATTTAAAGCCCAGCACTTTAACCTATTCTGGTATTTATTCTTATAATAATTGCTTCTACTTGATTGATTTACTTAATTAATTTGGGGAATATTACATTTTCAAATGTAATATTATAATTTCAAATGTAATGCATTTAAAAATAGGGAAAAAATAATCAAAAAATTCAAGCTAATGGATATACATAAAAATTAGTAAAATTTTAAGAAATTTAAAATAAAAATTTAAAAATTGTTCTAAAAAAGTAAGTTCTAAAATTGTGTCATTGATTTTTATAAGCACAATTTTTAATAAACGGAAAAAGAACTTAAACTACTTTAGATGAAAAATATTTTAACCGTTTACAAAATATTCCAGATTTTTTCGGTTGAAAAATTATAATTATTCACTTGAAATTATTTATATTCATAGATTTCAAATAAGTTTTACCTCGGCAGAGCTTTTTGAATTTTTTTATTTATACGTGAATGATTTTGTGAGTTCTCTTTATATTTTCCCCAGTTATTCATAATATAAAATATAAATCAGTTCGTAGTAAAAGAAAACAAAATTAATTTCTTGGTCACTTAACAAAAGTAATTTTAAATATAAAACGAGTCATAATATTTATTATTTTCATCATACAAAAATTACTTTCTTTTTCAAATGCATTTAGAATAGATTGATACAATTTAAAAGATATGTTTAGAATAATAACTTAAAATTACTAGCGATGATTTTAAAGAAAAGTAGTTAATGCTCGTTCCTAAAAATTATGTTTTCCGGTTATACAATTTTTTCTTAAAAATGTGCTTGATAGTTAAATTAATAATTTTGAAAAAATTATTCAAAGAATAATAATTTTTATAAGGATTTTCTTGTTCAAAATTTAAATAAGTGTTCTTCCTAATATTTAATGCTTAGAAATTTGACCTTGACGCAGTGTCCAGAATAAGAAAATCCATAATTAGTGAAAAAGGTAATTAAGACGATTATTTTGATAATTTATAATATGTAGTGTCCCTCATGTGTGTGTGTTGATATGTCAAGATTAAAAAACAAATGGAACAGTTCATGTGTCAATCTTATGCTATGATTGTATCTTTCAAAATACATAAATTTTTTATTAAAAATTAATTTCTTATTAGCATAAGACAAAGCAAGTGTGGTTTAAACATATATAAGATAATTTTATAAATAATGCATTTATTTAAAGAAAAATAATGATCGCTCATACACATTAATGGCATATATTGCTATCACAACTGCTTCATAAATTCATTATCTGAAGCGAATAAATAAAAAATAAAATGCTGCTATAAAGGACGACAGTAAAAACCTATCTTCAGATTATGTTTCCCATATATGAGATAAATTTTAAAATAAACAAAATGTAATTTAATGATTCAGTAATTCTTTAACAAAGATTAAAATGCGGCATATAATTTGTAAAATTAATTAAAAGTTTTTGCAAATTTACAGCAAATTTAATGTTTATTTCAAGTTTTAGAGATTAACTGCATATTCTATGATTAATAGAAACATTTTATAAGGAATAAATTAGATGACATAGAATTTTTTAATCCAGACAAGACTCTAGATTTAAGAATCTATCTCGTCAATTTTTGTCCTTTTCCAGTAATGTTTAAAATAAAAAAGGAAAATATGAAATTACGTAATTTGCTCTTAAAATTAATAAATTTCTTTCCGCGTTTATAAAATTTAATTTGCTTGTTCATTTTAACAATTTTAATTAATTTAGTACTATTTACGGATTAATTCAATTAATTTATTAAAAAAATGATTAAAATTTGTCCTTTGAATCCCAGGTTGATTTAAAATTATTGTTATATAAGCTATTATTTTCTTAAGAAATCTCATGTTTTTAAAATGATGTATTTTGCTTTTTTTTAATTGCTAGTGTCTACAAATCGTCATTTTAATTTTAAAAACATTAGCATAAACAAATACGATTATATTAAGAAAATATATTTCTAGATATATTAATATATTTATAATATTTAAATTTTAATTAGATAAATTACTTTATTTAAATTAAATTAAATTTATGGTCATTCTAATTAAATTAAACAATTAGAAAGAATAAATAACTATATTCAACATAAGTAAGTAAAAATTAAATATTTAAGCATTAAAAATGTTATTTTTTATTTTGCTACTTAAAATCTGTGAATGAAATTAAAATTTATAATATTACTAATTGAATAATTTTTATTCGTTGAAATTTTGTCATCTTTTTGTCTTTATTATTCAAATAAACATAATTCTTGCTAAAATGAACAGCTTAGAACTTTGAGAATAATTAATCTAATAATATGTAGTAGCTGAGAGATATAGATCTTTTCTTCAAAAATATTTTTTCGTGGGCGATGAATCTTTTAGAAGAGATCTTGGAAATAGAGATAAAGAGTCGATTCAATTTGTTGAATTAAAACTATAAAATATAGCTTACGTGATCACAGTTTTACATATTAGTTACAATATTTAGATAATTTGCTTAGCTAAAAAGTTTTTTACGCACAAAATAATTTAATTTATTCAAATTTTTCATAAACTCATCTATCGTGATATGGTAAAGTTTCGATAAGATGACATCAATTTATATAATGCAAACCAAATTGTAAGGAAAATACTCAAATAAATACTTAATAATATATATTTCTATATTTATTAAAAAAGAATAATTGAAGAAAATCACCTGAAAATTTTCTGAATCAAAGATTTCATGGATATCGGAAACAATGGGACTTAAATGTTTTCAGTACATTCAGTACATGAAATACATTAAAAATATATACCATTAAAAGACCTAACTTATTAATATTGCATAGAATCTCTTGATTTTTTTAAGATTTGATAACTTCTCGATAAATGAATAAATAAATATAATTATTTTTCAGTTTAAAATTGTAAAAAATTGAAATCATATTGTTATATTTTACTTACAATTATTAGTCAGGATACTAAACTTACATACACAACTGATAATTATTCTTATTCCCTCCCAACAAATCTTCATAAAAATAAAAACTGAAGCGTTTTAACTAAGCAATACTTTGTTAACAGTTTCATCCATAAGAAAGACCAAAAACCTGCTGAAATGCTCTAAGAGCAAATTTCAAATATTTATTAGGAAATTCCAAATATTTGGACTTCACTATTTTAAGAGAAAGAGTGGGATTAAAAATGTTACTTTTCCTATTACTTCAATATTTTTTTTTCATCATCTATATAATGTAATATAAGAAGGATGGTCTGCTGCAGGAAAAAGTCAATACTTGTAGAGATTATCCTTATCATTCCTGAACTTAATCGTCGAACAGCAGAACTCTAAGAGATTTCCTTCTCATCTTTGGCTCCGTTCCAAAATATTTCTCTCCAACGCTGAACATCCAGAGACCCTCTTCTTTTTCCTCTCGGAGTAGAATTACCCTTAATATATAGATTTTAGATTAGTTTCTGGAATAACTATTCCTAAAGCTATGTCAAAAACTGATGAGTTAAAGGACGTTTTAAATGAGTTTCAAAGTATTTAAATTGGAATCTTAATAATTAAGTAAAATACGCTTGCACATTTGACGCGTGTACAAATGAGTCCGTATATATATATATATATATATATATATATATATATATATATATATATATATATATATATATATATATATATATATATATATATATATATAATATATATATATATATATATATATATATATATATATATATATATATATATATATATATATATATATATATATATATATATATATATATATATATATATATATATATATATATATATATATATATATATATGTATATAAGAGTTGAATTATCCTAATATATATTTTAGGATAACTCTACTCCAAAGGGAAAATTATAGATCTTCAATACTGCAGAAATATTTTAGGAAAGAGCTAACTGTATACAGTGGGTGGTTGGTCAATAAAGATAATCCATTACAATACTATGTTTGCTATCTGAATTGTTCATTAACTGATCGTCAATATCTGATCAATTTCTTTGTGAGATCGATTTATTCCTTCTAAAGATTCCAAAAATTGAATTAAAAAAGGACGTTTAATTTCTTAGTAAGTTTATTAAAATCATTAACTTAGAGTCTTGCATATTAATCTTCCTTTTCATATTTTGTTTATAAGGGACATTAACGGACATGTCCAATGACGATTGCTTTTTTATCTTTGTTAAAACTTTACGAAAGTGATTAAGAGTATAGTTATTGTAAAGATTCCTAACCGCGTACTGATATCAGCTTGGTTTGGGTGTTGTTCTAAGATCATTGCGCTGACGTCTTCCGACTTTTTCAACAAATGAACGAGAAAGGGGGTACAGCTCAAAATGAAATCAGTTTTGAATAAAATAAAAACTGAAATCGATGGTCTATTTTGGCTATAAACATTTAACTCGAAAAAATTTTCCAGTACACAATATTGAAGGCAAGCAACATAGATCAAGAGGGATGAAAAATGATTTTTGTTCCTTTTGGTTTGCGCAACTCTGCACATCATGCTCCGAAAGCCGAGAAGAGTTCGTTAGAACTCGTTTTAGTTCGTTATCCGAATATGTGTTCGTTGTGCGAACACAAAAATCTTTCGTGAAAGAGTTTGTTGTCCGATTTGTTCGCAGTATGAAGTGTTCGTTAACCGATCACCCACTGCATATAAAGGTAAACAATTCCCCACGGAATTAGAAACCCAACATAAATTTTTTATTGTAATACTCTTTGCATGAGTAACAGATCTCATTTGTATGGACATCAAGTCGACATATTTCTTGTATGCAAGTGGCTATATTAAGAAACCCGGCGAGGAAAAGAAAGACTTTCTGTCTTCGAAATTAAAATCAGCTGAATGCCCATCAACAACAAGTCCTACTTTCAAATAGTAGAAGATCTGTCGTTTTACTCATTTTGCTTCATTGTAAAAGCATTTTCATAAGTTCCATTTCTTTTTTAAAGTTTTCTTTTCCTTGAATAGTATGTGTGTCTTTATATAGATATTTACAAAGTGCCTAGTAATGTCCTATTTCACAACTTTAATTTCAATCAAATAGAGTCAGGAAAAGTATTTTCAATCGTTGTCGTTGAAAATGTGTCAAAATGTAAAAAAGTGATTTTTCTTTTATCTATCTATCTACCAATGCTAATATGTGTACGTGTATGTGTGTGTGCGCGCGCGCGTGTAGGGGGGGGCTGTTACATATAAAGCTAAGTTTGGAAACTGCTGAGACTTATACCAAACAAGTACTTACATTAACGGATTTATAATAATCTGCCAAATCAAATATTTTCTGCACTTTATTAAGATAATGTGCATTTTAATAGCTTCCGTACTGTTAAAGTTCAAAATTTACTACCAGACAGCTAATTCTATCAATTAATTTGTTGAATGTTTTATTGTATGTACATAATGTTTCCAGAAAATAAATAGCATTCTGTTAGTTTGCTTTATTACAACTACATTATTAACTGCAGCTATCTTATTCTGTATATATATATATATATATATATATATATATATATATATATATATATATATATATATATATATATATATATATATATATATCTTTTTTGAAAATTATGATTATTCCATAAAAGCTAAATAGTATGGACCATTATAATAAAATGACTGACTGACATGGCAGTTAGGCTGTGACGTGGCGTGCATAAAGTAACTCCACGGGATCCTTAGCTGTTACAAGATGACACGTTATAATTGACGAAGGAAAGGAAAAGCTGCTGCTGTCATGTCACGCAGTCGTCGAATGTAGCCGAGGATGACTCATCAGAAAGATCAGCAAGATTCAAGGGCATAATTTGAAAATTAACGAATCTGAATAGCAAACTGAGAAATATTGAACTATATTTTACTTTTGATTTTTCAAATATTACGTTTTGAATTTTTTAATAACATTGATAATTAATCTTAATAGCTTCTTGACGCTTATTAATTTATGCAAAACTCTTTGACTTCGAATCAAGAATAAATTCAAAAAGTAAACATTTTCACATGCGGAAAAAAGTAAGATTCTATATACTTTATGTTTGGTCATAAAAACTCCAGAAAGTTCCTTATAGGTTAAAATAAGTTAAAACATTTAAAACATTAGTTTTAGCATACATCTTAACAAGATGAAATTCAAAGATTATATAGGGGAATAATTTCCGTTTATATAATTAAAGCCTTAGGTTTTTTTATTTAAATTCTTCTTCTTTATTGACTCAACCACCCCTTGTGGGCCAAGGCCTTCTTCAGAATCATTTTCTATTTTGATCTTGCTTTGGAAATTGACCTCCAGAATTTTATCTTTATAATTCCAAAATCCTCGTTGACACATTTTCTTTAAATTATTCGATCTAATTTAGACTTTAATATGAACTTAAAATAATGTTATATGTTTATTTAACTTCATGTCTAAAATCAATCAATCATATAAAATTGATGCATTGGGCGTATTATGTTATTCGTTAAATTAGTTGATTGATTATTGATTATGGTGTTTGGTAACCTAGAAATATACTAGGCTTAGAGTAATTCGATATATAACAGTTGCTATTTTCAAATATCAATATATATCAATGTCTATTATAAATCCCAGATGACTTTCATTTTAAATTTACCTAAAACAAATTTTTGAATGCAAACCATGCCTATTATCGTCTGCATGTTTTTTAGAATGCGATTTATATAAACAGAAATAGACTATATTTTGAAGTTTTAGCGTAATTTACTTATGGAAATAGAACTTAACAGAAGGATTAAATGCACAAATTGACTTTAAAAATTTAAGTAAAGTTTTTTATTTTTTAATTCAAGTAACTTGTTGAACAATATAGTTAATACTAATTATGGCTAATGTCAATCCATTGATATGTGAGAGTAATTGAAAAATTAAAGCAGTTTTCAAAATTAATGAGGTTAAAAATAACAAAAAAAGTCTTCAGATACATTAGGATTACGTGACATTGCCAATAAAATGTTTTAAAACATGCATCATGAATACATATTCTTTCAAAGACAATATATATCGATTAAAATATAAATCATATCAAAGATTAAACATAGAACAATATTTTAAAAATAAGCTAATACTGACGCTAAGGAAGTTATAATTAAGCAATTTTTAATATACTATTTATTAAAAGTATTAATTGCATTTAATTTAAAAAGTTTTTTATTTTTATCGTTGCGTTTTCAATTTCAAGTTCTTTTGTTATGCTTTGTTTCTGATATTTAATCATTTTTGCTTTCAGACAATAACTATTAATATTGCTTTTGTTACTATTATGAAATCGATATAAAAAAGCAATTTAATTCTTTTTATATATATATAGTTCTTTTTAAATATATATATTCTTTTTATATATATATATTTGTTATTATTCTATAAATATAGTTTGAGAGATTATTTCATTAAATTATCATAAAAACTTTACTATGATTATAATAGTAGATACGAAAATCATTATTCTTTGTTTGAACACATTCAGTACTTTTTTTACTTTCTTAGTGATTTTTACTAATTACAAAAATTCTGCCCAGATAATTGAACCTTGTGTCTGAAACTTGGTTGGAGAAAAAGAGACAAGTCAGTCACACTCATATTAATTTTTCAAAAATTTGGGTATTGAAATTTTTTTGAGTTCTCTAGACCATATAATCATGTAAGATGCTATAAATTATAAAGTTAATTTTATGATCTAGCAAAGCAAAATATTAGCATTTATTAGAATGATAAAGAAAAATAGACATAAAAAATAAGTCAATTAAAATTAGTATTAATTTTTCTAAAAAATTGAGACTTCAAAATTACTAGGAAAAGTTCTACATACACAATAGGTACTGTGAAAAATTATCTTAATAATTCTGAAAAGAAAAATGCTATTATTATTTATTTATGAGAGAGAAAGGGAACATAAAGGTAAAAAAAGAAATTCAATTCATTTTCAAATTAATTTTTCATAAAATCAAGGAATTAAAAATTATTTGAGGAAAGTTGTAAACTACACAAACACACACACATATATATATATATCTATCTATATATATATATATATATATATATATATATATATATATATATATATATATATATATATATATATATATATATATATATGAGGTACTTAAAATTACAAAATTAACAATCGAATTTTTCAGTGCAAACAAAAATACAGTTATTATTTCTGAATAGCATATTAACTCAAAATTATTTAACTATCTAAAAAATGTATGAATTTTTAAAATTTTAAGCAATTATTTTAGAATTGTATTTTTTCATTAAAATTTACTGCAGATAGTTATTAAATTATAAATGCTATTTTGAGTTCAAAGCGAATTTCTTTTATGGATATATACATTATCAATTATTTAAAAGAATTACTATTCTTTTCTTTGTAAATGTTGTCTTGTACTATCCAAGCTTGCAACATGGGATTCGCGGCTTCACTTTTCCAACTGAACCGTAACTTGGTGTGGAGTCCAACTTCTTTGGTACACACATGCCACAGGCACCCGTTTATAGAGAAAGCAACCATTCGAAACCCTTTCATACAAAAAAAGGAGAAGGACTGGAGAGAGAGAATATGTATATACACATATCATTACCCTAACCACGATTCGAACCAAGGACCTCTTTATCCGCAGCCAAGCACGCTGACCACTAGACATGGTGGACGGCATCTCAATAAATAAGATTATTAAAAGAACATAAATTTATAAAATAAAAGAAACTCCCATTTGAAAAGATTGTAATGTAACATTTCTATGCTTAAAAACAGTAAATTTTAAGTGAATTTGATTTAATGAGTTTTAATTGATATTTTAAATGGAAAGAAAAATGTTCACTCGAAAAAGTAAATTCAGAGTTTATGTACTGGCTAATAACAGAAATTCACCGATGAACCTCAAATAAATTTTTATATGAAATCTAAATACATGAAAGGAGCTAGCTTACGCAAAAATTAAATTCATTATAACACTTCATCCAAGACTACTAAAGCAACAGTTATCAAATAAAATATGGTTTAAGTCATCAATATAGCCTTCTTCAAGAATGTTATATTCATTTCAGTGTTTCTCTATGTATTTTTTGGAAAACAATTTATCTGTGACTACAAAATAGGTTTCAATGTTTGCAATCACTCATTCATCGGAGCCAGATTTCTTTTCCCTTTCGTAAGCTTTTAAATCTGCGAACAAGTAACAGTTCTTGGAATCCATATCAAGCGAATATAAGAGATAGGATAAAATTTCAAAGTGCAGTTAAGTAATTTTGGTATTGACTTGCGACATAAGGTATTGTTTTGATGAAAGAGTTTATTTTCTTCTTTATTTTAGAAGCATATTTTTGATAATATTTTCTATAAATCGTCCCTGTATATCACATTTGCTACTCTGAAATACATCCAAACTCCACTCTGTCTACTGTTATTTTTTTATACTGTGAGCAAATACCTCAAAGACAATTTTCAAGCAGACAAATGTTCTTGCAAAACTATGAACACGCAATCTTTAAATACCTTTAAGATGACAATTATTTCATGTAACTTAAATGAATCATTGTGTTCAAAAGTATCTGGTAGGTTTGTTTTACATTTTCCAGAATAAGTGCGAATTTTTTAACCCAAAAAGTTCGTCTTTTCCATGTTTCGATAATCACGCTTTAAATCGGAAAAGCAATTTGCTTTTATGAAATAGAACAGAAATATAACTTGTAGAACGATTTTATTTAATTGATCAATTCTAAAAGCAACATACAAAATTCAACTGCTTTAATTATTTTGAGAATTTCTGAAGCGGAGTTTATATTGCAAATTTAATTCTAGTAGAGTAGAATCAAATATTGTAAGTTAAATAATAATAGACAAATGGTTATGAAATTTTGACACGTTTCATTCAAAATTCCTATAATTTGAATACTAGTAGTAATTATGTTATAATATGAAATCATTAAACGATATATATATATATATATATATATATATATATATATATATATATATATATATATATATATATATTACAAGAAATGCAAGAGACTACGAGTTTGTTTAAAATAATTAAATTATTAATTATGTACCTGGGTAGGTATTTTAAAACATGACTGTGTGTGTGTGTGTGTGTGTGTGTGTGTGTGTGTGTGTGTGTGTGTGTGTGTGTGTGTGTGTGTGTGTGTGTGTGTGTGTGTGTGTGTGCTGTTGATTGTGATTGAAATTAAATTCCAATTTATTTATAGTTGATAAAGATCAAATCAAATTACGAATTATTATTTGATATTATTTAAATTATTATATATATTTATAATTAATATATTAATAAATGCTTGAAAACAAAATTAGAAAATTAAAAAGATTTATTGGAAGTTAAATAAAAAAAGAGCAAGTATGGCTTAATCAAGCATACAATTATTTTAAATGATTAAAAAAGATAATTTAAAAGAATCAAATTCAAATAAAACAACGAATACATCTTAAATAAGTCATTAATAAACACATAATAATAAACAGCAAATAGCTTTCCCTGCTGATAAGTAAGTGAAGGATAAATAGCCTTTTAAAAAAACCAGCATTTTTTATCTTTAAATCATTCTTTGTACTTAAATGCAATGGGCCGTATCAGACTTGCTCACTGCTAGGACTGAACCAGCGTCCTCACTACTAAGCGTCCAGGGTGCTAGATTACAGGACCACGCCACCGGTCCCTGCAAAAGGCCGTGGTAGCCTAGTGGTTAGGGTATCGGCCTTCCATCCGGATGGGCTGGCTTCGATTCCCAATGCCACCAAAGACCCACCGATTACATGCAACACACGTGCTCGTTAAATCATGGATGTAATGGTCTGGAGAAAATTTCCTCCCCCTCTAGATCAAAGTCAAAATTGAATGAGGGGATTCTCTGGTGGTGCCATCTATTGGACGATTTGAAGAGCGAGGTTGTACTTTCATTTTCGACTTACTCTGATTAAACGAAAGACACACCCTACTGATTTAAATTCACATAACGAGCTTGGCTTGTCCGAGTGTCATAAGTAACAACAATTTAAAAGCAATTATTTTTTAATTTTCAAATAAGCTTAATAGATTTAACATTTTTATTAGTCTTTAAAGTATTGTGATTAGATAAATATAAAATTAGTTGAAATTAAATCAATATATAGAAAAACCGTCGAATAACAAGTCATCGTCATTAAAGAGGCCTTTCGTGTGGTCTTGATTTCCAAATAGATCAGGTAAAATACTTGAAGAAGGAAAAAGTATGCAAGACACTGCTTATTGTGACGCTTATTCAAAATGTTTGAGCATTTATTTTATTATATTTTAGCGATTTTTGAATTCATTGAGCTCAAGGATTCATCGAAACATTACAACGATGTCATTTGATGCATTTTGAAGATTTTATTGCCACTTTGTTTTTCAAGAACATATCAATGATTCAAGAGTAATTCCTGAATATTATAAAATAATTTATTAAAGCAATAAAAGATATTCCTACGCCGATCAAAGAGCCTTAAGTTATCATATCAAAGAAAGTTGAAAATTATGGTCTCATAAACAATAATCTTTAAATGAAAAGAATTTATTTTATTAATTTCTTAAGAAACTCAAAATTAAATCTTGAAACATAACTAAGGATTTATTATAACCTGAGAGTTTAAATTTGATTAAATTTTTACCAAGCCTTCATAAAGCTTTTAAGTAGTAATATTCTAGACGAAATCAAACAATTTCTTTGGTAAGAACATTGCTTTTAAATATCAAGAAATTAGGAAGAAGGCTTTTTAGTTTCAGAAAACACTCATTTAAATTTTGAAAGTCAACAATTGTTGCATATTTTAAAGTCTTCTAAGAAAAGGTCCTTTGCGAATTCAAGTGAAATATTGATGGTCATCAAACTTCAATAAATTCGCTCTTACTGATGCAATTAAATAATTTATTCGAACTGATTCTATGAAGAATATTATTAGAATATTTCCAGTATTAACAAAAAAGAATTAATATACTAAAGAACATTTCCTTTCAAGAAAAACATTATTTCATTCCATATAATCATAAAAATAAATAAACATCTGCAACAAAATTCAAAATTCAATGTATTTAATTTACTAGAAAAATATGTAATTGCAGTCCAAGCAACACTTTGCAATTAATTTCGAGAAATTTTGGAAAATGAAACAAATGCTTCCTATTCTACAATACTCTCTAATGTTTTATCAATAAAAATTGTAGATGCTCTTGAGTAACATAAAAAAATACGTGACAAAAGCTGTTAGTAGGAAAATATGAAAAAATTTGAAAGAGAAATAGTTATTCATATTGAAGAAAAAAGAATATAATTGGATAGTTTTTGAAAATCATTATATATTTACGCGTATATGCAAAATATTTCTACAAACTTCTCTCCTTATATACATATTTTTAAACTTTATCTAATTAAAACAATGTGATTACAAGATTTGCTCAAAGTAATATACTCCTATTAAATAAATACATATACATTTCCCGTGTAATATATATTATTTGAGATGCAAAAAATTCCCATTATTTATATAAAATTAGCAAAAAGTGATAAATGTACATGAACATTTTTTCAAAACACAAATTATATAAGCAACGAAATTAGTTTATTTTATTTTTAAAAAATGTACCAAAATGTTCCGTTTTCAATAAATAATATTGGTATAGTAGTCCCATTTTTTTGAAATCGTAAATTTTAAACTTCTAAAAAAAGTATTTCAAATTGTACTCAGTTACTTTTCTAAAGTTCTAATTTTAAAATTGTTAATTTCTACAACTGCATTATTATATATTTAAAATTCATTCGTAAACTCATCCTTATCTATATATCTATACTTATATCTATCTTTATATATATATATATATATATATATATATATATATATATATATATATATATATATATATATATATATATATATATATATATATATATATATATATACATACATACATACATACATACATACATACATACATACATACATATATATATATATATATATATATATATATATATATATATATATATATATATATTAAAGGTAACAAGAATATTTAAAAAGAATTTTAAAAATTTCATGATTCTTTCTATTCTTAATTTTAAGTCAAAACAAAATTACTTCATTGGTTAAAGCTTTAATATATTTCTTTGTAAAATTGAAATATGGGTTTTCTGTTATGGAGCCCAGGATCATGACAAATTGTTTTGTTAAGATCACCAAGCGTCCAATAGAGTCACCACTCTTTTTCACCATTATAAGATTTAGCAAAGTTCTTTTCTGTAAAAGTTTCATTAGGGATAGAAAGTCGTCTATACTTCGGTGTTTATTTTTATGCTTTTACTTTTCCACCAAATATCGAGGATTTGGAGACATTTGAATCCAATTCCGAAAATATAATGGCAATTTAAAATGCTGAAGATCAGTAATAAATAGGTTTTGGTTATCGTTTCAATAATTTATGGATTTGAATCACCTCTCAAATGGTGGTATTTGCAGCGACTCGGAATCTTCTTTTAGCTATAAATCTCGATTGAATTATCTCTCAAGTTCAAATGATAAACCGAATGAAAAATATAAGCAATTCCCCTAATCTTAATAAAACGAAATAATCTCCTTTTTAACATTGTCACCAAAATTTCTGAGTAACAATCGAAAACAATATTCAACTATTTTCCTCACACTTACACTGTGTGCCAGTACAAGATAATTTATAACTTATTCCTGATCACTTCAACGTACGATTTAAATATAATCTAGCAAAGTACTTCTAGCACAAAGTATCTGTATTTTTAATGAATCATCTCAGCAGGCACACATTTTCCCTCAAGCATACCTTTGGTGATTATGGCGACAAGCATTACCTTAAAACTCGACCATTTGTTTCCTGTACCACTGCTCTTCGGAGGCGTGAATAGCTTGTGTCAGCGAATATTTCCCGAATGTAGTTGCACACCCCCGCTTCTTGTTCCAGAGTGCGTGCCCGCACAGTTACATCGGATCACGTCCTGTGTCCATTATTTCTGCGGCGGTGCACGTAGCTAATCTCATATGCCTTCGCTTCTTCCATCTTCTTTTTTTAACTCTGTTACATCAGCGTAAACTCCGAAGTAACTGTTGAGTAATAAAATATGTGTTATTATGAAAAGAGTGTTACACGTGTGTGTATGTTTGCTTTCCCTGCCAATTTATTTCACACATATTTTTATTTTAATGTGGAAATGCATATATATATATATATATATATATATATATATATATATATATATATATATATATATATATATATATATATATATATATAAATATATAATATATATATATATATATGTTTTAAAAAAATGTGATATAATCAGTAATTCACTAAATTCTCATTTCTTTCCTGTCTAATGAATTAAAAACTATGCCATCTACTTTCAGTGCTAATAACAAAATAGTAAAAGTTCTAAAAGTGCTTATAAATAATATCTCCCATTGCCATTTAAAGTATGAACATATAGCCTTATTTTTATTTCTAAGAGTAAAACAAATATCTAATTTTTGTGTCTTGAGAAATATTTTTTAAGGAAGCTTTGATTTTAAATTATTGGCTTTTTAATACACGTTCAGACAACATATCCTAATTAGTTTAGAAAAATTTTAGAAAATGAAAGGAATATGAAAGGAAGAAATATAGAAAAATGTACTTCCAAATGTTAACAAATATTTGCTATTGTTGTTATTGATGACATTTGGACAAGTCAAGCTCGCTATGCCGTAGGCTATGCGAATTTAAATCAGTAGGGTGCATCTTTCATTTAAACAGAGCACCACGAAGGTGAAAGTACGACTTTGCCCTAAGACTCCTATAGATGGTACCCACAGAGGATCCTCTCACTTAATTTTGACATTGATTTGGAGAGGTAGGAAATTTTCTCCAGACCATTACACACCCTTATTAATTGCTCAACTACCGACCACAGGACTTTCGCTTTCACAGATTTAACGAGCACGTATATTTCAGCAAGATATGAACTTGCTCAAACATTACCTCCTGAATATTTTATAGTAAAGGAAACATTTTTTTCTAACCAGATAAAGTTTCAAAAAATTATGTAAATTTTTTAAAATTATGTAAAACATTTTAAAAGTAACTGTCCGAAAAATAATATGATATTATCAAATATCTCTATATTCATGCTCTAAAGTGTGGGGAAATTTATAAGATAATTTTTGACTATTTAGAAGTATGTATTCAAAGAAGATTTCAGTAAAAGTGACCTAGCAAAGTGACAGGAAAACCGTGACCAAATCTACTGACTCAAAAATAAGTGAGAATGTGTATTAAAAGAAGTATATTACTTTAACTTCTGTAAAAAGTCAATGGCTTAATTACATTGGAGAAAATTTTCAAATAGCAAAAATAAATAATTCCAATTTTCAAAGCTGTAATCTGGAACATTTTTGTGTGTGAAAGATTATATTTTGAGGCAATAAAAAGCATATTGTATACTTTGCTACTTGATGCAAAAGTGTTTCAAGCAAAATTGGTAGTTAATTAATATTATAATTAACAAATGCTATAAAAACTAAATTACGACTGCGTAAATTTAAAAATAAATATGTTTGCCTAAGAGACATAACTGAAAAGAGGAAACAAATTTATATATTTATTCCTTTTATTAATCTGTTACATTTATTTGCTTTTTTTAAGCAATCAAAAATGAAAATTTTCTTAATAGCTTAATTTTTATATTATTGACGGTGCAAGCGTAATTATTTTGATATCACTTTAAAAATGGAAAGTAATATTTTTATGTGATTTAGTAAATTAAAATACTCCTGCTAATTATAAGACCGAAACTAATCTTAATTGTGAAAATAAAAATGGAAAAATTAGTTTTTCAAGAAATATGTGTTTATTAGCTTTATTTGATTTTATAATATATTCATAGAAATTGAAGTTAATTATATAAAATAATTGCAACAACATATCAATACACTTTAAATAATTAAGAAGGCTTAAAATTATCATTCTTTTTGTATTATAATATATTTTGGTATAATTTTTTAAAAAAGTATTTAATTAAATTTGTTATATCAATGCATTCTTTTATTTTATATAACAACCTGATTTATCCAAATCATTTTAAAAAAATTTTATACGGTGTAAAACATTTTCATGTTATTTTTCATTAAATAAGATTGGTTGTTATATTCTGACTACATGTTTAATAAACCAAAAAAAGAAGTTTTAGAATGAATCCGAAAATATATTTTCATAATGCAAAATGAGTGATTATATTTGTAGATTTTATTTAAAATTTGTTTCAATAATTTCATTATAAAATTTTAGAAAAAGTATAGAAAATTTATCTTAACATTCTGGATTGTATTTGTAAATTTTTAATTCCAAAAATTTACGAAGCGCTTAATTAATAATAAGAAAATATATTATTCTCGGAGCTGGATTTTGCAAAGTTAAAACATAAAATTGTCAGTAATCCTCGTGTTGATAGAGCTTTTGTAGGTTTCACTGGTGAAGAAGGATGTTAGTTTAGGCATCTCAACCTCGTAACATGACAATAATTCAGGATTCCGAGAAGTCTCAACGTGCTTCAAGACTGTGAAAGGTAGAGATAATTATTCGAGATTACTCTTCAAAAATAATTTAACCTTACCAAAATGAATGACTTAAGACTTTGGATATATTAGATCATTATGTCGTCAAAAGTTATGAGATCGAGTAGAAGATATGCAAACAACAAATAATACTGTGACGATGTTTAAAAATGTCAGTCATTTTATATTATGCAATGTTTTTATATTATGCCGAAATGTCAGAAATTTCTGCATGAAATTGTATGGTACTACTATGAAATTTCGATGAGTTACTGGTAGTAGAAATAATAATTGTGATGAAAAATACCATTAATTAACTTTTGAGAGCAAACAAAAGAATTAAAAAGTATGATACCTTATTATAAATAAAATGTATTGTCTCTAAAATAAACAAAAGATATTCGTACTTTTAAGATTACGTACTAACATTTTTAAGCGTCTTCTTTCGCAGATAATTCTTTTTTATTACTTCATTTAAAGAAATTTTTTATCCATGCGGGAAATTTACACAAGTAAATTTGCTAAAATTCCACAAATAAATAGAATATATGTGAGAATGTGAAGCAAAAGCTCGTACAAGTGTCAAACGCTTGGAAAATATTATTAATTAAAGTTTGATGTTTTGATAATCTTAAAGAAGGAAATTGTCAAGCGTAGCATAAGTCACTAAATTAGCAATAAAGAAATTTTCTGGTTTAGTATAAGTGGTATTAGATCAGCAACAAAAATTTCTAATAAGGGATATAATTTATTTAGCAGATAAAACTGTAAAAAATTGTCAGTATCAAATAAACTTTAAGTTGTTCGATTAGAAATTTATAATGGTTGTAATGATCCCGTGAAAGTTTCCTTCTTCTTCAGATCAATGTCGAAATGGAGGGAGTGGTGCCCTCTATCGGAGGAGTTTAGGGCAAAGTCTACTTTCATCTTCTTGGCGCTCTGGCTAAACGAAAGACGCACCTTACCGACTTAAATTCGCATAGCCGATGGCATAGCGAGCTTGGCTTGCCCAAGTATCATAAATAACAACAACAGATTATTCAATGTAGAGTATATAATGCAAAGCTCCAGTTTAATATGAATGTGATATGATATTTGATAAGCAATAAAAATAATCCAATAATTATAAGTAGCTTATTTTGCAGCTAAAGCTTTAAAAACTGGTCTGCATCATGCAGTCTATATATTGGTATATTAGCAATGAAGAAAGATTGCCTAATGCAGAATATAATAATGTAAACTATCGCAGCAGCAATAAAGACACACCATCGAGATTTTTAAAAGTGATGATTCTGGATCAGCAGTAAGAATAGTCTAGCAATGAATAAGCAGCCTACTGAACAGCTAAAATAAAAATTTGTCTGCAATATGTAATCTATAAGTTGCTTAATAAGCTATAATAAGTGTTAGATTATCAATGGTAAGACACATATTGATAACATATTACATCAGTAATAAGCGACTGTTCACTGTAATTTAATGGATGACTTTGTAGAGTTAAAAAAGGTTTTATATAACAAGTAACTAGTTAGTTGCTTGAATGTTAATAAGGAAATCTTATGGTATAATATCGATATTAAAGATTAGTGTATCATTAAAGAAAGTTGCATATCAAAGTAGTATAAATTAGCATCGTCATATTTCCTGATTCAGATTTGTTAGACTACGAATTATATTGTTTTACCGTTAAAATGATTGTTGCATTTAACTTCAAGTAATTTTTAAAATGTATAATGATTTCCATATTTATAGTTCTCTTCAATGACACGTTACTTTTGAATCTATCATTTAAGCTTTACCAGAATGCTTAACATCATTATGTTGTTGTTGTTGCACTGACATGCATGTACCTAGACCTGAGCTATCAGTTAGATAGAACCAGACGGGTGGAGTCTTTGTGATTTTGAAGACCAAGCAGAAGACCCCCAATACTTATCCTGCCGAGTCCCGAGGTATCATTTCACTTGTGGGACATAGTGACCACGCACAGTGTCCGGGCGGCTTACAGCGAGCTCGACGAATTTTTAGTCGGCCGGGATTCGAATTTACTCTTCCAATAATGAGAACGACGACCTAACCAGCCAGGCCACAGCGGCCTCGTCGTGCAGAAGATAATATAATAAATATTTGGGAAATTATAGTGTCAGCATCTCTCCGCGGCCCTACCACCATTATGTACAATTGTTATATATTTCTTTAAATTATATGATTTTCATCTTGAACTACCGAATTGTTAATTTGTATTAATCACGCTCAAAAATAAGGTGGAGTTGATTAGCCTTTCATCTGGCGTTTAGTTTAACAATTCGTGGTTTCAAATCTCACTTTAGGAGCGAATGCTTCTGACTGCATGTACTGGAGAAAATAAGAATATATATATATATATATATATATATATATATATATATATATATATATATATATATATATATATATATATATATATATATATATATATATATATATATATATATATATATATATATATATATATATATATATATATATAATCAAGAATATTTTGGATTTTTAAATATTAATATTTCGATGATAAATTGATCCATATTATTAAAACCGTAAATCATCAATATGATGAAAACAAAATCATTTGATTATTTTTGCAAGCAAACTGAAAAGAATTCAAAAGGCAAACGGTGGGAAAAAATATTCTTATTCGTAAATATAGTTGTCATAGTATCAAAGTCATGCCAATGACAATAAATGAATTATTCATATAAGAAATCGCCAGTTACTTATAATAAACACATGTCCTCAAGTATTGATTTTCATTAAAATATCAGCTATTATTTTCCAGTCGAATTTGAATGTCAAAGACAATCCGGAATCGAGTGCTTCATTAGGTTTTTATCTTAATGAGGGACCAAGAAAATAATTTCTCCAGCTCAAGCCGTGGATTGTTTTTGACGATCGAAGAATCGATAGTTTAACATCGTTATCGACCTCAAAAGCCAACTTATGATGAAGAATTTGACTTCCTCGGGAAAAAATAGAAAAAAATTGTCGCAAGATAATGATACCCTCCTGGGTTGATTTTGGTTTTTCCCTTAACAAGCTGCGTGAAGTTTTTTTTACTTCACTTCTGTTCCCCGGCAAGTATGAGAAGATTTATTCATAGTTTTCTTCCGATTTCTTGTGACTAGGGATCTATTTATCCTTATTAAGATTTATTGAAGGTGAAATCTTCAAGGAAAGCTATAAATGATCCAGATAATTGAATCGTTGTGATATATTTCTTCAAAAATAAATTTCAGATGCATGATTACTTTTATGGTTTCTACATAATAACTCTCATTTAATCAACTGACGTAATTATAATTGAAATACATCATTTTTATTTATAGGTACACTCTCATCATAATCTCTCACTGAAAGGATATTTTCACTCAGATTCAAATTTTAATTATAATAAAAATTTAATTTATGGAATTAATATTTCTACTATTCACTTAAATAAATTTTTTATGATGATTATTTATGGTACTATTTGAAGTTTTCCAAAATCAATCTACTCGATTTCGGTTTGTTTGTTTCTCAACAGTCAATATTTAGACCCTAGGGTTCATTAGAGAGAGAAAGAGAGCTACAGAGAGTTTAAAGTAGATTCCAAACTACTACAAACCTCCAAGACTGAGGTGATAATAGAACCCTCGAACTGTTGAATTGAAGAACATGACACTAACTGAGCTGTTGCCAGTTTGGATTTCCGAAATGGAAGCGAGAACTTTGAAAATTAATACTTTATTATCTATCAAGAACTGTGTTAATGGAGAGTGACTTCTTAAGCGTTAGGCTTATTGATGCTTCGATTGCTGATCAAACCTGTGCTGCTGAATTGACTGATAAAAGTTAGAGTACTGGCTGGCGTTCTGATCTATATTTCTTAAATTCAACTCCCGCCATCAATTGGGAATTTGATTCACACTTTAAGTCTTAGAAACCAGTTGAAGTTGCCCAGATATGCAGAAATGATTACCACAGTCAAAAACCCGTCCAACTGTGATATATTGATATATTCTTTAATAAAATTTCTCGCTTAAATAAAGAATATATATGATACATTCTTTATTTAAGTGAAGTAATATAAGTGGTGTTCTGACTGGTCTTTCTTTTCTACCAATCATGCCTCATGATCATCTATGCGTGTAGAAGAAAGCTTTGTTATTTTGACCAACAATGCCTGACTCATTCCCTCGTCCGCAATGCTTAGAAATGCATTTTGAGATTCATATCTATGTCAAAGTAAACATCGTGTCTAAACAAAAGGAACATCAAACAACAAATTCTGACGATTTCGGGAGTTTTTGATGAATTTTTAAGCCCCGAGTTGCAGTGCACTTTAATTTCGATTAGTAGCAATGACAGTTCTTTATTTTTAATTCAATTAGAAATGGAGTTTCCTGGTTGAGAAAATAGTTTTTCAATAGTGGTGCTACACTGAGGAAGGAAAGTGCTACCACAAGTTAACCTTGGTAAAAAAAATGCAGTCTTTTAATTTTGATTGGTGGTATATAGTTTATTTATAGTTACATAACCATTTCTACATACATGCTCATTTGTTGATTTATATATTAGAAACCCCCACTGATTGCACACAGATTAACTGACTAAACAAAAATAAATAAAGAAGTAATACGCGACACTCAATCTCCTGAAGCTTGAATGCCACAAATTATTACAATCTAAAACAGAGAAAATATTAGATAAAATTCTTTTCTCATATTAATTTATTTATTTTTATTTATTTTATTACATTACATATATTCAGACTTGTATGCTTGATTCTTGAGATCCGCTTGTAAGTCTTCGTCGATAATAGGACAAATAGAACAATGACAGATGTACAACCACAGAAGATAACGAAGAAAACACCCAGGGCGACGGTGGGAATCGAACCCACACTCCTACGCTCTCAAGCGAATTAAAAATTTAACTATTTAACCTCTTATATGATTGAGAGACTAATCCACTACCTACCTTATTTTTTATTATTAAATTACTATTTATAATGATTTTATACTATTTTTAATTATATTTTTTCATTGAGCGATTTCTAATGAGTGCTCTCCTTCTGACTAAATTTTTTATTATAGTTTCCGATTAAAGAAAATAATTATTTTTATTGAAACCATCACGTAAATCTCTTGCACATTTTCAAATGACGGTAGACTCTTCCGAGCTGGAAGCAGAATGATCAGCCCTCTAATTAAACTGTTTCTGTGCTTCATTTCCAGAACAACTGAGCATTAAATGAAACATCGGACTACGAATTCTCTTCGAGCACATGCTGTACGTTATGATTTACTCAAATAAGTACTCAGACAAAATTGAATGCAAGTAAACACTCTCATGAAAATTGTTCAAGAAACATATTCATTAAGAAACAAGTAATTATATGTGGATAAGAAATCACTACTGCTACGTGGTTATAAAACATGCAACTACTGTTTTAAAAAACACGTCCATTTCCATTGTTACTAACTTTAGCTATAAAATTACTCTGATTATTTAAATGTCTTACTTAATGGAAAATCTATAACTTTTATATAAGAAACTATATTTGTAAGCATTATAACACATTTGTAAATATTTTTATTATTATTTAATTAGTTATGAGAGGATAAATATAAAATGTGCCACAGTGAAATTACATTGAGGCATAATGAGTTTTCATAGGTAATCTTTAAGCATAAATTTGATTCTAGTTCATGCACAAAAACAACATTTCCGATAACTGATGAACCAGGCAAAATATTCTTTGACTGAAAACGTTCTGCATTCATATTGGTTTTTTAATTTTACTCGTCTACCTTAAATTTTCTCTTGCAAATTTGATTCTATTTTGTAACTCTTTTTTCTTGTATATGGAAAATTATGACCTTGTATTGATTCTATAAGCTTTGTATCAATGAAATAATTCTGAATCACGTTTTTATACTTTTTTATTGTTATTCTGTATTTCCAAGTGAAAAGAGCTCTTTAGATAACCATGTTTTTTTGTTTTTCTTACCGATTGTTTGTTTGTCGCTCAACGGTCATTTTTTGCACACGATGGCTCATTAGACCGGGACCTACGGTTTAAAGTGGATTCCGAACCCCTACAAACACCCATGCCCAATGTGGGATTCGAACTCACGAACTGTTGAACCGAAGGCAAGAGCGCTAACCACTCGGCTTAGATAACCATAATTGAAGCCTGTATTACTTTGAACCACATAATTCTAATCAATGCCTTCTTCTAGCGTCTTGGCACACTCCCTGTAAAAAAGCAGCAGATGACGTCAATGAAGTCCAGGATGCAAGATTTTGAAGCTTGGAACACAGACTTCATAGCTTTAAACACGAGATTTATCTAAGTTACTCGTCATTGGCTTCCTCACCAAAGATTGGATTTTCCTGCAAGACCGACACTATTTCTGTGCCTCTGCTAACATACCGTTCGCGGTGCAGTTAAAATATACCATGACTTTCGAAACGGCTCAGTTGAAAATAAATCTGCTGGAAACTCCGTCATTGAAATAGGATGTGAAAGTTGCTAGAAACAGTGTTTGGAGGCAGACTGACGAGCTACATTTGAGCACGCAATGTGTCAAATGAATAGATGAATTTCAAGAATTCTAAGATGATATTAAACTGCTACTTATCAGGCTACTTATATAACGGTTTGTTTGTGATAAAGTAACTCGACTTGTGTAGAAACACTAATGCTCGTAGTGGTACTGATAAATTTTGTCAAATATAGTATTGATTCTTGTAAGAGGTAGTGTTAATTCTCATTTCAAATCTCATGCATCCTTAATTCATGAGCATTTCTTATTTAGGTGGATAAAAAAGGAATATACAGGGTGATCATTATTAAACTGCAAGTTTAAAAACGCTATAAAAAAAAGAACCACTGGTCAGAAAGACCTGAAATTTCACCAGAATATACTTCATGCAGGGGGATTTTGTTTGGCGTGGGAAAAATATTAGAAAAAAATGTGGCCAATAGATGGCGCTACACAGGCGGCTGTAGGTTAACTACATGAATTCTGACATGAACGGTAATCAATTGTGGCTGTAAGTTGAACGTTAAACCAGTTGTGCTATTGTAAGTCAGGCAGATGTTGTGGCACTCTTGGTGTAAAGCCTATTCAGAGCGACAAGGTGGTGCCAAATTGAATAGGAAAAAATCAGTTTTTAATTGCCGTGCGGCCAAAACCGTAGAAAAAGCAAATAAAAAATCGGTTTTTAACTGTCCTCAGTCTTCTTCAAGAAATTTTCATTATGGTGTTCACCATTTTCTGTTAGGAGGTGTAAACGTAAAACGGTATTTTCCACAGCAGCTTGGAGTGCATCAGTGCTGATGTTGTTAACGTGCTGCGTAATGCGGCATTTCAAATTCGCTAAGGTGTCTAGTGGAGCACTGTACACAACATTTTTCAGAAATCCCCAGAGCCAAAAGTCACAGGGAGTGATGTCCGGTGATCGTGGCGGCCAGGGAGTTGGAAAATGTCGGCTGATAATACGGTCATTTCCGAAATGGCGTTGCAACACCTCCTTTACCGAGGTTGCAATGTGTGGAGTAGCACCATCTTGCATAAAAATTGTCCTATCCAAACATTGTCGCTGTTGAAGTACTGGAATGACATCGTTTTCCAGAAGAGATTTATACCGTGTTGCGTTCACACTAACGGTGACAGGCCCTCTAGGCCGTAACTCCTCGAAGAAAAATGGACCAATGATAAAGGAGGACGTAAAGCCACACCATACAGTAACTTTTGGAGAATGAAGAGGCAAGGAATGCATAGCCATCAGATTCGCCTTTGCCCATATTCTGCAGTTTTGCGTATTCACAACTCCGTTAAGATGGAAATGAGCCTCATCTGTCCATAAAATGTTCCATGGCCATGCAACATCCACATCCAACCGAGCAACTAACTGAAGCGCGAAAGTTTCACTTGTGTAAATTCCGTATTGAGCAATTGGTGAACGTGCGTTATTTTATACGGATAGCATTTCAGAATGCTTCGCAAAATTTTCAAAACCGTGCTGAGGGGTATGGGCAAAGGACGAGCAATTCCCCTTGCACTGGTTGTTCCCAGCGTACTCGTTCCTTCTTCTGATGACAATGCAACATCTTCGACAGATGCAGAAGGAATAAGTTTCCTCCCTCTCCCAGGTCTTACGTCAAATGATCCGGTCTCTTCAAATTTCTTAATCATCGCCACCATAGCTCTGACAGATATCGGACCACCTCCTTTCTTTAAACCCTTTAGTTTCCGGTATTTCCTTAATGAAGATACAGCACAGTCACTGTTCTTATAATAGAGTTTGACAAGCAGAGAACATTCTTTATCGGAAAGAGTCATGACGAGATCTTTACACGGATATTTTCAGACGACAATTAACGTGAATTCAAGCTACTCAGCAGTTTATAACAGACGTTAATTTGCATATAACCACCTGTGCAGCGCCATCTATTGGCCACTTTTTTTCCTAATTTTTTCCCCACGCCAAACAAAATCTCCCTGATTGAAGTGCATTCTGGTGAAATTTCAGGTCTTTCTGACCAGTGGTTCTTTTTTTACAGCGTTTTTAAACTTGCAGTTTAATTATGATCACCCTGTACATATTTCGTTTAATGTTCTTAAAGTATTTTTGAAGCAATTGTTTCCTGTGTAAAAGTGTTTTCATTATTCTCTTTGGTTTTAGAAAACCTTTCTAATATCTAAAATACCAATTTATTCCAACGTTATTTGTAGTTTCGAGATAGCAAAATTATAAATTTATCACTAAATTAATTATACTGCTATCTCGAAATTGCATATAATATAATTTTATAAATTTACACCGTCTAGTTTTTTTAGATCTTGCGTCTGGCATTTAGAAAGTTAATGCGTGGAGTTTAGAGATAGAGCATTACCGTGAAAATTGCAAATTATAATCTGCTTAATAATGAACATTCAGTCTACAGTGGTTCTTTCAGTTTATATTAACTAACTAGCATTAACTTTCATTTAAATGAACATTTTGCATCACTTTTATTTAATTTTCTAGATTTTTTAAACGTATTTAATTTTAATGTAAATAAGCATAATCTAGATTTTCCATTTCAAAAGAACTAATAAATTAGATATTTATTTTGCTCACAATATATTCAAGTGAGTATATTCAACATATGAATTCTGTCTTAATAAATCCTTCGTTTTCATTTTCACACACATTTTCCAGCTTATTAAACTTTTGCCTTTCATGCCGTTCTTTAACCGTGAGAAAAAGTTCCTCATGGTTTAAGATCAGATGAATATGAAGATTCCAAATCTCTCCAAGAATTTTATCTAACATTTCACAACAATAGCATCTATTCTACAGAATCAACCACTTATTTAAATATGTTAAAGTAAATTTAACACACTTATTTAAAGGTCTGATCAATAGAGTAAATATGTGTTTCTTATAAAGAGTGTGCTGCCATCTAACGTACAATTTCTTAATGATACTCACAGATGGTAGACAGTTAGTTGGGGTTTCAAAATTTCATAGATTTGTGATTTTCACATTAAGCATGGACGTTTGTAGTAGCTCAGAATCTACGTTAAAGTGTAAATCAAATAAAATTATAAATGCAGAAAGAGACCTTAAAGGGACAAGAAAAAAACCCAAAATACTCTCTTCAAATTGATTAGTAGTTTGCCTCTAAAATGTATTTTGCAATTGTAGAAAATATTGTAGAATATATTAAGAAATACCAAACATTAGGCCTTAAGCCATTAGTTCACGGGCCCTCCAATACTTCTTGACAATCTCCTCGTACTGGGAAAGTACGGTGCAGTTATTTAAATGCTCAAATATCATCGGTTGATGAGCGTCGCACAAAAAACAGTTAAAGGAATCCACCACTCTGCTGCTTAACAGTTTTAGGGCTAACAATGGCCAGAATCTGTTGGCCTTCTACTTATCATGCAACACCGACCTGGTTTATATTGGCCAGCACTCACCCGTAGCTGTAATGGCCGGAGCTGGGCCATCAAGCAGCCATGAGCGGCTTACCGTGGCAAACGAAAAATCAACTTGGCCAGCAACGGCCGGTATTTTGGTGGCAGATTATATTTGCTGGAAAGCAGTCATGTCCAGTCAGTCCTCTAAATAGAGCCACCAGAGTCTTTCTAGGAAATTTGGGACCACAGTTCTCTCCTCTCCCAGAATTTTTCATCTCTTATTGTTTGCGCGTTGAATCATACCCATTGCAAAAAATGTAGGAACAGACTTTTGAATTTTGATTTTGTAATTTATTTGATGACCATATAATTATTTTTATACAAAGGAATTTCACACACAAACCACTAAATAAAAATAAAAAAGAATTTTTATAACTCTATTTTCTTACAATAAACGGTATATTACTATTTGATTTTAAACATCATATAATCTGTGGTTTCATATTCACGATAAATAAATTCAAGTATTCGTCTATTACCCAAATTTAACCTGCAAAATGTAAAATTAAATTGAAGTACGTCATTTTAAGTAATTGATTTAATCAAAACAGGAAATAATAAATAATTAAAAATATTTTATTTATATTATCACATAAAATAAATTAATTTTATTAAAATTAAATTTATCAAATGTACTGTAAAATTAAAAAAATTAACTTTACAGGTCATTAGTCCTTAATTTTTAGACTTCATTTCTATTTTCTTAACAAAAATATTTCATTAATTTTACATTTTATTTTGGGTTGTTAAAATGCCTTCTCTAAAATTTAAGAAACGATTGGGTCGTTTCAAAACATGTATCCATACGATGATAAGATGAAATAATAATAAAATATTAATAAAAAAGCAATATTACTAAATTAAATAATGGACTAAATTTTATTTCAAAACTTTTGCATTTGCAGAATTTTGAATTTGTAGAATTTTAGGATTTCTAGAAATTTGAAATTTTTTAGTATTTTTAGAAGAAAACATTTGTAAATCACTTAAATTTTACGTGGTAATGATTAGAAATACATGTGAAACTGGTTATTTCTAAACTAAAGTTAATAACGGAGACGTGGGGTTTTTTATTTTTTAGATTTTTGTTTCTCACGCATTGACGACTGCATAAAATCTATTTTTTTAAAACATTTTGCACAATTTTAAAAAATTATAAAAATAATTTAATTAATTAAAATTTCTTTATAAAAGTCATTTTTAATTCCGATATTTGAAAAATACTTCATTTCTCCCAATACAGTGAATGTTTCACCAGCAATAAATTAGAACATGGATAAAAGGTGACGTGTGATTCAATATTTAATAAATTTATATAAATCAATTTTCAAGCACTCCTCCTTACCATATTTCATATTTTTTAGATAATCGATACTTGGGGCATCTTTTGTGGTACAAAACAGCATTTTGAACAAAAATAAATTTATAACAAATAAAAAAATAGAAAATTTTAAATCGTCCTTGCGTATTTAAACTAATCATAAAGTGGATGCTTTTCCATGTCTTTTAAATTTTGCTTTTTCTGTTGTTCTATTTTTAACAAGTTAATGGCTTGAATGAATGGAAAACGGGTTCTTAAACCGATACTTTGTTCTTTGTATAAGAAATAGTTTTATTAACAAAATGAACTTCGACACTTTTCTCAGACATTCGAGGGTGAACTTCGCCTTGTTTGCTGCCTCTCGAAGAATGCGATTGGAAGGCAAGCAGCAAATCAGTCGGATTTACAACGCTATCTCAATACCATGTGATGTAGATGAAACGTCATTTGATGTCATGTGTATATATATATATATATATATATATATATATATATATATATATATATATATATATATATATATATATATATATATATAAAATCAACGATAATTGTAATAAAATGACGTAATCATGATCTCAACTGGAAAGAAAGAAACAACCACTTTATGATTAATAAGTATTTTTAATAATTAATAAATATCGTTATTTTTTTCAGAATCACTTACTGAAAGTCATGCATACTTTTTCCATTGTGGATATGTAATAAAAATAGTGAAAGAGTAATTTATAAGAATATTCACTTGCACAAGGGAAATCGCATGGTCTCACGTATTCATTTCCCATAAAATCGTGAACACTTAAAATATTCCAAAAATAATTTTGCTCATTATTCGAAAAATTCGTGAGAATTTTAATAAACTATGTTATGTAATCAATGTTTAAATAATTTAGTTCATTTATTAATTGCCTCAAAATCCACAGTCTGTAATTATAATCATTGAATATGCTCATCAAAAAGTTATCTGTCGTAATTGATTTTTCAGTCAAATTAATAAACAACTTATGGTTTCTAATTTTCGTCCAACTAAGTGTAATAACCAAACAGATTAAATATTCCATCAATAAATATGCAATCGATATTGTCAAGGATAAAGTTGCAAAATTGCTTTTAATATTGAGTAATTACAGAATTTAAATTCATGTAGCATAAGTGCATTATACTCTTTACCAATATCAATCATGAATAAGCCATATATGCAACGATAACTGGAATACAGTTCTTGTAAAAACGTAGAATGCAATCGCCCTAACTCAGAACTCGCGTGGAACCCTATTTTCCTAATCAAAATGGGATCGAATCGATTGAGGAACAGGTGTTGCGAATAATGATAAATGGACGCGATCTTGCAGTTCATTCACTGACCAATAATGGGAAGTGAATTTATGATTAATTATTCCCGTCTAACAAATCGTGCACACATAATTGCATTCTTTGCTATATCTTTACAAATAATAAATCTACTATATTCAAAAAATAATTTTTAGTGATAATATCGAGTGAATTATTTTGCTTTTAAGTGAAATGAATAGGAAAATATATTGATCAACCAATTTGTAGTTTTGTCTATCTACCATTAACTGTAATTTAAATTCTTCTTTTTTAATTGATCAATACAGTCATATAACTGCTAAAATTGAATACATTTACATTGTTTGATGAATAAAAAACACACTGATGTAGGAAGGAAATTCGTGTTTAATTAAGTATAACTTAATTAGTTATTCTAATCATGAATAACATTCATCATCATTTTGATAAATTTGTAAAAAAAATAAAATGGGCATTTAATGAATGTATAAGTAGTTCTGAAAAAATAATTAGATTGCGTATTTCTTGTAAAAATTATTACTATTTACATGAAAGATAACTATTTAAGCTGTTGTGTGAATGTGTTATTATTTTTTTACTTGAAACAAATATTATATAATCTTATTATATATCTTATTGAAATTACAATACAGTTGTGTGTTTATATGAATTCATTATTTCATTAAATCTCACTTATCCCCATTTTTTTTCACGTGGTCGAAATTTTTAGTTTTGTTTTACAGTCAAATATTGCTAACATTGTTTAAATTTTGGTGGAATGAAATTCATATGTAGAGATTTTGCCCTAAGAATTTTGCCGTTATCGAAACAGTCTGATAAGAAAAATATAAATTCGTATACCTTCATACCCCTTTTAATTTTTTAAAGCAACCAAACTGTCATTATTAGAGTATCTGAATGATCTCTTCAATATATTTATATTCAAACTTTTTGAAGTTGTTAATTGTACTTGATTATTTTTTGAAGCTGGGCAATTATATTCTTTAGATGAAATCTGAAAAACTGCTGTATTCAAATATTTACTTAAAAAAACTTTAAACAATAATTGTTTAATATATTTCTAGATTATATTATTTTTACTTTTTCGAAAAAAACATTAAGGATTTTAAAACCTACGTAACAATACTAGAATTACTGCTATACATTACTGCAACTAAAATGCACAGTGAAATAGAATCATATTGTATAGATAACAAAAGAGCTCCCTGATGTTATCAAATATTAGTAAGTAAGTACAAAAAAATTTAATTTATTATATAATGAATTGCTAAGACTCTATATCTGGCCTTCAGTTCAACAGTTCTTGGATTTGAATCTCACCTAGGGCTCGTGTGAAAAAAATGACACCTGAGCGACAAACAAACAAAACCAAACAAAGACACTAATAGGAAAAAATATTTTTAATAAGGCAATAAACGTAAATCAGCAAGAACTTTTACGGTAAAATATACCTTATATAGGATAATAGCACTACATAATTATTATTTTTTAATAATTTTAAATTTTTCGTTTTTTAAGAGAAAAGTACATAAAAAGAAAAACAATTTTCATAAATAAAAACATTTAGAAATAAAATTTTACACATTACGTTAGTTTATAACAAATGTTGAACAATTCCACAGGACAATAAAGAACGTAGAGAATAATCAAGGAACTGAGAATAACGAATCATTCTCAAACGATATTAATTAAGAACCATAAGTTGAAATGTGGTAAATCTTTTGCAGCAATTAATTGTGATTGATTCTTGCAACAACGCTTGTTGCAAGTAATTCTGATAAAAGTATTGACAAAAATTATACTTCAAATTCGAGAAAATCTGGATTTATTTTATTAAAGAATTATTTTGATCTATAAATATTTTAATAATTTTTAGAGATTTTCGTTACTTTATAAACAGCTTGTTTCTCCATATTCACAAAACATGTCAATAAATTCATTGATAGCTAATTAATATTCTTTTATTACTAAGCTACACAAATAATGAATTATAATGCGCAAAAAATCAAAACGTGCAATTATTTTAAATTTTCTTAAAATTGTCGATAGTTTTATATACAATAAAAAAATTTTAATATTACATATTATCTATATCTAACGAAAACTCTAACTTCATTAGCAACAAAGTAAATTCCTGTTATTTTTGAATATTTCTTCTGTATATGAATTTTTCAAAGTAAAATAATAAAACTTGCAGAATATTATTTTAAATTTCAAGTTACTCTTATAAATATGAGATCTTATTGATACTAGAATATGAATTTAAAAATATATTTTACATAAAAAAATTAATTTCAAAAATTCGATGCGTTTGTTATATATTTCCATTATACTGAACTGCGGCTTTAATGTGATATTTATAACTTTTAGTATCAACTCGCTTGTAACATACTTTTCAATTAGAGATGCCAATTCCTGGTTTAAAAATATTATTTTTGAAGGGGCAAGTAAAAGTCTCGTGGGAGAAAAATATCTGTATTAGTGTTGTGATTAAAAAAAATTAAAATAACTTATTCAACTTTTATTTTTATTTATAATTTTTGGAAAGAAACGTCTAGACGCTTTTATTTTTTATAATAGACAACGTCTAGAATAGACATGATGCAATGATAGTTTCAGTTCCGTGATTTCATCGAAAACGAAAATTAAATTAGAATCAAAGGCAGAAAAGTTCTTCTTTCTCAAGTTAAGTTCTCAGAAACCTTTCACAGCTGCAAAAAATATTCTTAAATTTATCAGTCTTGCAGAAAACACTGATTTAAGCACAACAGCCCAAGTTCCACAAACTGTATGTCGACTTTATTTTTTACTCCTTTAATTAAAAAATAATTCTTTTTTGATAAATAATGTTATTTTTCTTTTATAACTAACCAAATAAAAAGGTTATTCTTTTACCATTCTAATGAAAGAATTTTCTAATGATTCTAATGAAAAAGCTAAGATCTAATGATTCTAATTTAAGATTTAATAAGATTTAAGATTTCTAATGACTCTAATGAAAAAGCTAAGATCTAATGATTAAGATTCTAATGGTTAAAAATTTAGAAATAATAAACTTGTACACATTATGTTAGTTTATAACAAATGTTGAACAATTCCACAGGACAATAAAGAACGTAGAGAATAATCAAGGAACTGAGAATAACGAATCATTCTCAAACGCTATTAATTAAGAATCATAAGTTGAAATATGGTAAATCTTTTGCAGCAATTAATTGTTATTGATTCTTTTAACAACGCTTGTTGCAAGTAAGTCTGATAAAAGTATGGAAACAAATTAGCTAGGATTTAACAAAAATATTCATTATTTTTGTTAAATCCTAGCTATTTTATTAAGTATTATTGCTTATATTTTATTAGATATCTTTACTAGAATCTTATAGATATTATTGCTTTCCAGTCGTTTCGGAAGTCAGTCCTTATCAGTGTTGTAAATTTCGATCATGCTGACATACGACTTCATAAAATATTTTGTTTTATTATGGAATATTTTCTAGAATCTATAGCAGTTAACACTCATGAACGAGAATGGAATAAATATTGACGCGTATTTAGGAAGTAATTTTGAAAATATTAAATGAAAATTACGCAAATACAATTGAATTCCAACTATCCGTCCATCCGAATCGCTTTGAGAATTTCAGAAAAATAAATTAGATTCAAGAAGAGAAGGAAAGTGTGTAAATGGAAAAAGCTCAAGAGAAAAGGAAATGTAAAATAAAGGAGAACATAATAATGACGTGTCACTTGAGGAATCCATTCTTTTGAAAATTCCTGGATGTTCAGAAATTAGTGAGGAAGATATAGGAGAAGGGTTTTTGAGTCATGCAACTGGATTTCGAATTGCAAATGATGGTCAACTTATGGAAAGGGTCGAAGAAGAAGATGACCTTAATGTCCAACTTGAAGCAGCATTTGCCAGCTTTTAAACAAGATTGAAATGGATAAAGCGTCAGTCCGGTTGTGACCACATGCAAATTCTCACTGTCACATGAGCGACTTGGCTTCCCGAAAATGAATGAAGGTAGTAAAACAGTTTACTCTAAATGAGTTATTTAGCAAGCAATGACTTTCATTTGCAGCACTATTTATAAATACTGTATTAATGTACAGCACTTACAAGTACCTTAACTTGAAAAAATATTGCCTTTTCAATTAATTGATTAAAAAATTTTTTCTTTAAAAATATGTAGTTTAGTTTTCCTATATTCACAAAATGCAATAACTAATTAAAATGGATCCTTTTTTTCAAAAGGATCCAATTAAGTGAATTTTTGATTATCCGAATGGGGTCCAGTCTCAATTGATTCGGATAATTGAAGTTCTACTGTATTACTTTTGCTTCTATATTTTAATGTTTTGTTTTTGGAATATTTTAAATATTTAAGAAAAATGTATAAAGTAGTATAAGTAGTGAATAAGTGGTATAGAAAAATGTATGAAATCAATTTTTCTATCATTTTAATTTATGTAAATTTTTCTCATCGTAAAACATCTCTGCGAGCTCAGCCAAATTAACTGATGCATGGCTATAGCAAGAATGTCAAGCGTAATTCATTGATGTTTATTTTTTGATTCACTGATGTTTATTTATGATTCATTGATGAACATTTTTTATATTATACAGCCTGAGAGAAATTTTGAAATGCCTGGGAATTTCAGAACTATGGGGTTTGAAATTGATACCAAATATTTCTGCTTTAGCATTATTTAATAATCTATTTTATAATATATTTATTGCGATTCTTCAATAAATAACTATTACTTTACACCCAGTATAATTTGAATTATTTTTTAATAAATGCCTTTTATGACTTAATTTAAACTTTTTCGCTCCCATTTACAAATAAAATTGTAATTCATGTATATTTAACCCTTTTAAGATCAATGATGTGAAGCATCATTTGCGGCTGGTTCTGATTGTTCGACCACATCACTGAGTTGATGAATCTCCGTGGGTTGTGGGGACGTGTCTACGTTCCTCTGTAACGTCAGCTAATAGGGAATGGATGTGGAGAGTAGGATGGTGTGACCTTGTCTCCTGACTGTGGCTCAAAATTACTAGGCGCTAGGTGATGGTTGAGTATTCCAAACCCATTAACCTTAAGGTAGAGTCCGGGGCTCACCTGTACCGCTATGTACATATTCATGTCTACCTTAAATTCAGCGTAAAATATAGTTACCAAATTTTAATTTTTCATAGATTTTTGTAATATTTTGCGGATTTTTTCACTCATTTTTTAATAACCATTCACTGAATAAGTACAATTAATAATGTTTTTTCCATTCATTGTAATGAATGAAGCAAAGTCAAAAAATCATCATTGAAATGGTAAGCCATTAGAAAAGATGATTGTCTATCCTATAAAAATGACAAATTGCTGTAAAAATACTCATTTTAAACTTTTATAATCTCTTTCTTACTATTTGCTATAGCACATCTGTTACAATATTATTAATCACTTAATTACATTATTAACAAATGTCTCAATTATTCCTGCGTGCTTATGACTACAAAAATAATTTAATGGAACTATGTTAATATACTTCTATAAGTATCTGATCTCTTAGGGTCAATCATTTACAAGAAATTTGATTCCCATTTTAATGTAGCAAGTTACAGTAAATTAACTTTCAACAAAATTTTGCTTGATTTCAAGGAAACAATATTTTTGTTTTCATAAATCTAAGCACATAAAATTCAGATTACTCTAATTGATTGTCATTTATTTGTCATTTCTTATGCATAATAACTTGTGGCAATCCAAGAAGTAAAAAGTATGGCACCCAATGAATGTGCTGCAGTAACACCAAAATTGAGTGAATCCTCGAAGCAGGGACCAATCAGAACAATCGTAAGCATCCTTCTCTAGATGTATCATTTCATTTGGAGGCGACCAAAACTTATATACATTTTCCTTGACTTGTTCGCTATAATTGAATAGGCCGATGAATACAGAACTCACTGCTTTCCATAAACGAGAACGATGTCGCATCAAACTAAATTAAAATGGCTTCATTTTCATTTGAGAAAAATTTGTTTAACTTTACAATTTTATACACATTCCATTTTTGAAAAAATTATCTCTAATAATTAAAAATAAAATATAAAGCTGAATATCACTAAACAATATTAGTTTTTAATGTTTCAAGAAACTTAAATATATTAAACTTTTAATAAGTGTGGCGAGAATATTATGGTTGTTACCATGCAAAATAAAAAGTTATTATTTGAAAATGAAGTTAAAATTAAGAATCAATCCAATGAACTTTAGAAATTCAATAATATAGAATGCAGCACGTAAAGTCAAGGCATAAAATAAAATGTAATGTATTAAATACGATTGCTCCCCTTCTCACTGTAGGTGCTCTTCACCACGCGCTGAGAACACGCTTGAGGAGATTTACATTTACTACTCTAGTCGGTTCTTGTGCTACAGATGACATCCTGGATTCTGATTTGGAGTTCTTCAATTGTGTGTGGATTTGTCTCGTATGCTCTTCATTTTAACAGTCCCCACATGTAAAAATCACAAGCGGAAGGGTCAGGTGACCCATGAGACCACAAGCCTTTACTGATCGCCTTCAGGTGTAAACACCTCTTGAACATGGAGCTCTGACCTATGGCATGTTGCACTGCCCTGTTAAAAGTAACATAACTGAAGTTTCTCTTCTAGAAAGTTTGAATAAAATTCCGCAGTGCTTCCAAATTAGCATAACTGGAAAATTGTAGCACACAAATTACATACATTATACTCAAGAGTACGAAATGCCTATAAATGCTAAAAGCACACCTCGTTGAACATCTGAATTCTCTTTCATAATAAATAATGACGAAGATTTTGGCAAATAAAATTGGAGTTTTAAACATTTGCTGTTTAATTCAATTGTATTATTGCATTACATAATCTTTTTTTTTTACTTTACTTTGGTCAAAAATTAGTTTTGGTGCTAGTTTGCAGCACTCTCTCATTGTGCTACCCAGCATTTTTGAGTTATTGTGCTTTGGGGTTCCTTATCCTGGCATTAAGAGACTTTCCCACTTTTCACCACTAATGTATAAGAGTCCAACCGAATGAGTCGCCAATTTTGGATGATCTCACCTCTCTTAGCCAGATAGAAAATGGAGAGTTACCTTATGCTTTATCTAAAATAATATGCCCCTCCTGTAGTTTTTTCTTAATAAATATTTGCTTACCATGAATAAATGTCTCTTTTCTTTATGGGTAGTACTCATACACGCAATTTTTAGCCAAATCCTGGGGAACCATGATGCCTTACTTTTGTAATCTCAAACCAATCGTCTCACCTTAATTTTAGTACGTTTTCAACACATAGATGGTATTTACTGAGAATAAATTATATAACTATAATCCAATCCAATTAAAATGTCAAATCAAAAATCTTTAAAAGGAAATGTATGAGTCACTGTTTTGCAATGCTGTCGCAAGCGTATAAAAGCTCAGGGGACACCCTGCCTGCCCAAAACATAACCGAACGGGAGCCGGTAGAGGTGGAAGCGTCCCGATTAGTGTGAAGATTTCTTTGAAGTATTGCTGAAACATGCACGCTTCAATGCGCAGAGGATATTAGGCTGAAATCCCAACCCCGGTTGTGAAATTGTACGCCGCTTCATCTTTCGTTTTAATGGATGATAATTTGTTTTCCCGCAGAGTTTTCAATATCAATGACTACATGGACTCAGTTAAGGTACAGCATCTATGTTCTAACATTTTATATATATAATCTTTATACTCTAACGTATAATAACACCTAACCTACGTCTAGATTAATGAGGTATACCCAATAAATCTGGACGTGCAACATACATGCATGATCTGAATTCCAATAGAAAATCTTTAAAATTTGTGTTTCCTTATATTTCTTATTAGTGGCCTTTCCCATAATTTTGGAAAATGCTATGAATGCTACTCACAAACAGTATTCAAATCACTTTTTCATTTGTTCTGATTTTACACTTCTTTCCCCTGATGACTTCTACGATTATACCTTTCAGAATTCAATATTGGTTTTAAATTATTACAGTTCTTAATTGTATGCTTCTATTTTATGAAAAAAAAATTGTAACTTCCCTTCTATACTTCGTATCAATTAAATCAATATCTGTTGATTGATATGAATTTTATCAACAGAGTACAGCATTTTAAAATTATTAATTAAAACTATGAAAACGCTTAATATTTGTTATGAGATATCTCACTTTTGTCCGAATTTTCTCTAATCAAATGTTAAAATGAATTGTTTAAAATATTCAAAAAATATACTTTTACTTTAAAAGCAAGTTTTTTCAAGAAAGATCGTGTTCGGAATAACGCATAATAATAACATAAAAAATTTCATTTGATAAAAAATGTTTAATTTTTATTTTACACTCGTTTTCGCGGCATTTCCTCCATTGGTTGACGAATGCCTTCATGAAGTGACAATGAAACATAAAACTAATAAAAATTAGCGTTCACAGAGTTGTTTTCATGAAACTTTAAAACAAATTTCGCAGTAAACACAACGAATTCATAGAACTTAAAAAATTTCATTTATGAGAAAAAGAATAGAACTGTAGATTATGAATACTTTATATAAAGTAATAGAACAAATTAATTTTAAAAAATTTAAAAATCTCATGAGAAAATTAAATTATTTAAATCAAACCAAGTATATATATGAAAGCATTATAAAAATTTTCAATTTAAATTATTTTTTATAACTCATCATTGTCCGAAAAGGGATATGAGTAAGCACAACTTATTAAAGTCAACACCAAGAAAATATATTTAATTGATGCTGAATATTTCGAATTTTAACTTTCCATGAGATTTCAGTTTGAAATCTGAAAAATTTTCATGTTTCATTGATTATTTCATCAAATAGTAATTCATGCATGAAAATGAATCGAAACCGTTGCGAATGAAATAAATTTGATTTCCTCAAAAAAGAAGAGTTTAACTTACTTTTAATGTATATATGCGATACATAATTTTCAATAGAAAAAATAGTATTAAGAAATCACCCAAATAACTTTAAATATCTACTTCTTAAGTTTTATTCTTAATGTCTCAGTATTTTATACTAATTAGAGCTATCAAAAGTTTTTATTTCTTGATCTAAATCTTACTGAAACACACATATTTCCCAAAAATCTATTTCATCATATTCTCTAATAAGAAAAATTCACTTTAAGAGCGCTAAGGATGAGCAACATAAAATGTTAAAATGATCCATTTCCCTTGAAAGAGTCATAAAAGAAAGAGAACTTGGGAAGAGAGAAACTCAAAAGGACATCAAATGCTCCACAGTTATTTCGATGCGATTGGGTAAAACTTATCGGCAAAATTGAACTCTAATAATTCGATGGAGAATCAATCTATACTTCTCGGCATGAGATGAAAGCTATTATGACTGCAATTTGATTTATTTCAGAAATTTCTTGTTTCCTTAATTGAATGCAAGTCACTTATTCTTAAAACTTTTACTATTTTTTTCACATTGTAAGTAAACGATCTTACAGTTTTAAATAGAATGAATTTTATTTTAGTGTTTTACCTTTATCAAGTCTTTGACACTGTCCTTGAAATATTGATTAGTTTTGGTCACGTTACTAAAAAAATCTCTTTTTATACATTATAGTGCTATATAACATATTTTATTATAATTTTAATTGAACTTGTGTTTTATGCTTTTTAGATATTGTGTTTCGTGCTATGCGTAAAAAAAAAGTTTTTTTCCCACAACACATAAAAAAAAGCACTTTTCGTTTGTAATTTTTATAACATGAATACATTTTGATTCTTTTAACATTAATAAGGTGCCACATATACCTGAATTATTTTCCACTTCTTGTGCTACGTCACAGGAAACAATATCTTTTTAACTTATTTTATATAGTATAAATTTAATTTTAAGGCGTCAACTTTTCAATTGAACTTCTTTTACATATAATTGAAATATTTTGCCATTTTTGTTTACATTGTAAGATGCTGTACCTTTTTACCTTATTATTTTATATTATGAAGTTTTTTTTATTTTAGCTTTAATGGAAGATGCATCTCTGATCCTTGAAATATATTTCTATTTTTTTCGAACATCACAAGAAATATCTTTTTAGTATATGATATAGTTACGATGATATAGAGGGACAAACCCCCCGATCTGAATGTGTGAAACCAGTATCTTGCCGTACCTTGATTGACAGCACTATCCCCAAATGCTTGACATATTCAGTGACTTGATGCAGCAGCTGATAAGTACACTTTGAAGTCGGAAAGCGAATAACACCGAACCTTCGGTTGTCCATTTCTCTTCACCACTGTATGAATTACGTATTGATGAATGTGTGCGGTGGATCTGCTTTTATAACGACTGGTGTTCCTACTTGAGACTCACCGTCGTCTTAACCATGTCATGCACTGATTTGCATACTTATTCTCATTTCATTCAGTTGCAACAGGAATAATTTTCTCTCTTGTTTACGTTACTGTTGTTGTTTTCCTATGACACTTGGACAAGCCAAGCTCGCCTTTGCCTTTGGCAGTGCGAATTAAGTCAATAGGGAGCGTCTTTCGTTTTGGATCAGAGCACCACGAAGGTGAAAGTACGACTTTGCTCTATTTAAGGTGCCTCGTCATTTTGAACCACTGTCAGGTGACGAGGCCACACCTGAGCTGGCACCCTCCTCTCCACATCCACGCCACACCAGCGGAAGGACTTTGGACGTCACAGATGAACGTGGACACGTCCCCAACCCACGGATATTTACGTTATAGTTTTATATAATATCAATTTTAGGGGAGCCTATGTAATTGAAGTAATTAACCACCGTTTTGTACATTTTGGACGTCTTGCAGTTTTATATAACTTGCGATTTTGTAAAAATGTTTGCATATATTAATTTACAACAGTCAAATTTATTCTGCAGATTAAGATGAGCTTTTTTAAACCAAATTAATATTTTAATATTAAATATTGATACAATAGAAACGCATATTATTCTCATTATTTTTTCATACAGAATCAAATCACATTAATTTAAAAGCACCATAGTAAACCTGATTCTGCAATACTTGGAAAAACACTTCACAGGGCACAGTAATTTTAGTAATATAAACTGTGGATAAGAGACGTTAAAATAGGAAAATTTTACATACATGAAAAACTCTCGTAAAATGAATTTTTATAAAATAAAACATTTCCCGATAATACAGCCGAAATCATCCCAATAATCATGTCTCTTAGGGTAAATATATTTCAATGAGTAATTTATGATAAATGGGTTTGTAATCTAAGCAATTCACTAATATTAAGATTGATAATTCAACGGATATAGATTTTATATTTACCAATCAAAAGTTAAGGGTCGTTTCATTGCAAAGAATGCAATATTGAATTTATAAATCAATCGAAACTTTTGAAAAGCTCGATGATATTTTCTGAAACATGAACACTAATTATTGTTTAATTACTAATTATTCATTATAATCATTAGTATTATTAATACAATATCATATAAATAAAGTAATTTTATATCTTACATTGGTGTAACTTGTTACTCTGAAACAGAAATTTATGATCAATAAAGAAAAACGCATTTACTTATCCATGAAGAATTTTTCTTACTTAATAAATTTATTAAACGTGTTCAAGATGTATATATCTAGTAGTAGCATAAATTTTAAAGGATTAAATTACTATTGTTACTTACTTATAATTAAATTTCTATTATAAGGCTATTTTTGATTGATTTACTCATAATGAGTTTTTCCGTAATTGTGTAAATTCATGGAAAATTCAATAAAAGGATAGTAATAAGTTTTACAGAATTTTTAAATTCCATTCCTTTAACGTGCCAAAAATTTGTACACTTTTGAAAAATTTAAAATATTTTTAAATTATTTATCTGATAGCTAAAAATTTTATCGATAGATGGCTGAAGCTGCTATAATCGTGTTAATTTTTTGCATTAATTTAATATACATACTTGCTCATTTTAGACATCAAATCCTTACCTTTTGTATGTTAAATGTACATTATTAATTACATTTTAACATACAGAGAACAGTTTTTTTAAGTTACATTACAAGCTCTTCCCCCCCCAATATAATCTCACCTATCTGATAGTTATAAGTTTAGCCGACAGATGGGTACAGCTATTAATATTGTTTACTTTATGCAACAGTTCAACCCTCTTAATTTTATAACAATTTATTTTTACAAGTGTCACACAAATGCTTTTACACACAATTAAGTTAGAATCTCCTAACTGCCTTGACTTTAAAGTTTGATGCCATGGATTTTAATGATAGAAAACGAAGCCGTTGATTTTTCAAAAATAGCTGATTTTTCAAATCCTGAGAGCGTAAACTTATTTATGACGCAAGTCACGACCCTCCTCGGAGAGTGCCCTCCGCCGTGAATACTAAGCTTTCTCTCCCTCACAAGTTGTTCGATGTCTCGAGGGTGTAAGCTGCACGTGTCCTTGGAATTTCTTTATTCATGCTCATCGATTTCCGATCCCTGGCCGTTCAGCTGAAACTGCAACACACCCATTCTATTTCTGTTTATAATCAGGCGTTTATTGTCATCCGAGGGCGAAACGAAGGATGCTTTACAGGAAAAAATCTGTCTCGGGGCCTAAATAATGGAGGAATTTACTTTTGCCTATTTTTTGTGAACCTCACGTCTTTTTTAAGTACTGTTTGGAAAGAGAGAGTCAATGTGTAAAAGTTTTTCGCAGCGTGAACGAGTAAATGGCATTGTTATTTACTATCCCATTGACCATTTCTACCAAATAAATAAGTAGCCAAATGTTGAAAATTTTAACCATTTTTTAAAAAACGGAGAAATTAACCAGCATGTTTATTAAAGCAAAGGTATGAAAACTTTATTTTTCAACAAATGCTCTAGCTTTGAATTATTAATTTACTATTTGCATGAGCTAAAAATAAAAACTATAAAACATGCGTTTTAACATAGTAAAAAATACAAAACATCTCTTCAATCCTTATTATGTATATGCGCTTGTGTACTCAGCACATTTTTAAATTGGAATGTGTAAGGGAATACAATTTTGATCTGATATTGTTAAATTTAAAATAATAGTAAAATTAACGGAAATAGAAAAATAAAACAAATAAATTTATATATATATATATATATATATATATATATATATATATATATATACATATATATATATATATATATATATATATATATATATATAGAATCGGTACTATGAATGAAGTAGAATCTGAAAGAGCAGTAAAAATAGCAAGATGGTCTGAATTTTCAACTCTTTTAACATCGAAGTTAACTTTCATCTACTTCAAAATGTTGCTTTTTAGAAGCAATAGTTGGGATGGGATTTCCTTTTCCAGGATTATGTGCAGCTATGAGAGCCAAAGAATTCGTCTCAAATATTGTTTTTTAGTTTTATTTTGGAGTTCAACCTATTGCACGCTAAGCGTCGCGAAAAAGAACAAAATCATCAGGTATAATCTTATCACTCTATGTGCTAGTTATTGCCTCAGATATAATGGAAGTAAAAGTAGTACGGTAGAACACCAATTATTTTTATCATTTGGAGCGTTATGCTATTCGGTTAATTCGATTCTTTCAAAAAAGTTTCCATTTTAATTCATTTTTGTACACTGGAAATGGGAGAAAAACTACATATTTTTAAAGGAACGGAACTTTTAATCAAAATTAAATGTGAATGCAATGCATAGGTATGTACATGCCTCTAATAAACAGCCATTGCTTGGTGAACACCTTGGTCAGAGTAAGCTGTTTCACTCCTTCCGGCAGCCAAGTTGCGCATCGACTTGATAGTGAGGATTTGCATGTGATCTCCCTCGGGCTCACTCTCCATCCACTTCAAAGCCGACAAATGCTTCCCGAGCTGATGGTCCCACGTCTGCTTCAACTTGTGGATATTAAGGCCATTTTCTTAATCAACACTTTAAATAAGTTTGTCATCATTTGGAATCTGGGTTGTCCTTTATAACCTGTTCTCCCATATCTTTAGCACAAACTTCTGAACATCCAGCAATTTTCAAGAGAATGTTTCTGAATTCCTCAAGTGACACGTTATTATCATCTCTTCTCCTTTCTCTTACCTTCCTTTTTCTCATTTTTATTCTCTTCTTCAGTAACTAATTTATTTTTCTGAAATTCTCTGGAAGCAGTTCGGACGATTGGAGTTCGATTGTACTTGCCGTTTTGCCAAAGCTGAAGATATCAGTTAAATTACTTAAATAATCTTTCTTCTCAATTATAAAGCAGTTAAAATCAATTTGTTAAATAATATCAATGATAGCTGAAGTATATAAATGGATACCGACATCTATTGTGCTATTTTATCGCTGAGAGTGCCAAAAATTAGTGTTTTTTCCATACGGCGAGCACTTGAGTGAAATCATCCCAGCACGAACTGGGATTCGAACCCTGAACCAACAAATAGGAGTTAGGAAAGCTAACCGCTCTGCAGTTTGCCTCTAATATATATATTTATTTTGTACTTTATACAATATAATTTCTTTTGATTTGATCTTCGTAGCATAAAAAATTTTGTAGATATGGACCATGCACTATTTAATTCCTATAATGGGAAGAATATTGTATAATTATGTATAGTTGATCACGCTTATATGGAAATAAATTTTTATTAATTTGCTTTCTTATGATTTTAATCATAAATATATATTTATAAATTAGTTTTGAGTTAATATTATAGTAATGGAGTATTTTAGTGCATAAAATGAGTGTATTTTTGATGGACATTGAAAAGAAGAGAAATCAATAACACAGATAATTTTGAATAATGTATGTGGTTAACAAAATTAACGAAACACTTTTTATATTTGTATCTCAAAATCTTTCCTTAGTATAGTGTCAAGGCACTTTTGGCATGCAATGCAGCTGTTATTAGCCTAGGAATAAATTCATGCAAGTACTGAATGGTACTAAGAATATTGCACAATTCTTCATTGAAATGCTGTGAAAGTTCCTAAGAGAAGCTCTACTGGAAGATAGAATCTATATTGAATTTTCTAAAATAGATCATAACAGTTTAATTATAGTGAGATCGCATGACTGTCCTGGGCAACGAATATGCTTAACTCTTTTCTCGTGTTCATCAAGCCTTGATTGCACAAGTAACTCGGCATGGATTAATTTCATTGTCATCAAGGAAAACAGGAGGGAAAACAATTTCTTTATAGAATATGCCTGATCAGCAGAAATTTCTTCTTACTTTTCCCCAGTGATCTTTTTTTTCAAGGTTTACGGTAGGTCCAAAAGGAAACCATGACATGACTGCCCATACCATGGGCACAGCTTGTCCTCTGAGGACCTTGGGCCAGAAATCCCAACCAACCAGATGACACATTCAACTCAATGCTTGATGGTTTGGAGGAGACAATCACGACAAAACACTTGGGCAGGTGTAATCATAGTGTACTCGTACAGTTGTAGGGAAAAGTGAAAACCTACTCTCCAGATCATATTACTTTCTTCCACACATCAATTAACCTAGATTTGCGAGTGTGGCACCACTATCGATGACGCTTGGAACATCTGTGACAAGGTACTTGGCAATTACTGCTCTGCCGTAAATGTTCGGTTTATGAAGGTGGCTTCTAACTGCAATCACTGACATAGATGAATCCAAATTCCGATTGAGTTCTGCAGTCACTTTTGCTGTAGTTGCTCGTCTTTTGGAATATATAAACTGCTTCAATACTCTTCTGTCTCTTTCCCTGAGCTTCTATTTCTGGCCACAATTTTGCTTTTCCCAGGTTGTGAGTCCACGTTTTGTGTATGCTGTCATAACTTTCAATATTGTACCTCTAGAAATGTTTTAAAAGTTCTAATGTTTAGGTAAAGTTTGCTCCAGTAAACAGGCTTCTACAATTTAATTTCTTTGAACATCTGAGAGGTTCACCTGAAAATAAAAAGAACCTAAAGGTCTTTAATGAATAATAAAATTTAGCAAATTTTAGTTTTACTTGCTATGTAATAAGAGGCAAAAAATAATATTTCATTTTGATTATTTGATTGGCCTTCTTCTATGAAAGTTTAATAAAAAAATTATTGCGATAAACTTATATAAGTAAAATATGAGATAAACATACATAAGTAATGCATGCGATGTTTAAATTTAAATCGGTAAAGTACATGTTTCAGTAAATTTGGAGATTTTTCATTATGCTTTAAATGATACAACTGTTATTTAGATTTTTTTATCTTACGCCCGTTAGCGGACATCGGTATCTCTGCCATTAATCAACGAACAGCCCAATAAAAAATAAACAAGTAAAAAAAAAACAAGAAAAAAGTCCTTTAGAAGCCTCAAAACAGTTGTCAGTTTGATTTAGTTCCTCCAGTGATTAGATGCAACATGCTGTTCTGGGAAACATCAAGTTTGTGTTTATCAGAATTCGAGGCGGTAATTAAGACCTAATATGTATATTCAACAGTAGGACGAACATAGCTTTTCTATGCTATGCCTAGTACATCTTGAGTAGAGCTCCACAAGTGATGCCAGACAAGCGCTTAATTAGCTTAGATCTCAAGTGTCCTCTATCAATTGCTGAGTCAATTTGTTTTTTCCAAGTCAATTTTGTGTCTAAGTGAATACCCAAGTATATAGTATCATTTGTTCTTATTTGGTTTTTTCTTTATAGCTAAGATGAATATCATGATACTTGGTACTAAGGGTTTGGAAAGTTGTCTTATCAGTGTTTACTACCATGTTATTTCCATCAGCCCAAAAGCTTAGAACATTTAGGGCTCTTTGTAGAGCACATCCCAATCCAGCTATATGAGAACCGGTAGTAATCATTACCATGTCATCTTAAATAGCAAGACATTTATACCTGGGATAGATTTAGAGATAGGGTCTACTAAGTCATTGATCATAATATTAAACAAAATAGGGCTCATCACTGCACCCAGAGGTGAGCCCTGTTTGGTCTGCAAGCACTTTGACACATTGTGGCCATATTTAATACTTATAAAGCGTTGATCAAGAGAACTCTTAATCCATTCACAGATTTTCCAGTTGTGCTATTTTAAATAAGTTTTTTGAGAAATTTAGCTTTAGATTATTATCGTCGCAAGATAACATATATTCCCATTACATTATCATTCATTATATACATTTCTCCATCATGATAGGTTTAGTTTAGAACATAGTATTTTAATATTCCATCAACACATATATTTATGTGAGAATCATTTATATTAGGAAATTAAAGGCTTAGTTATAATTTTTAAATATTTTTTAATTAACGTATTCTTTTAAGTAGCTGGCTGAAATATTTCAATATTAAATGTTTTGAGTTAAATTACTATTTTATTTTTGACATCGTACAAAAAATTTATGTAGCTATTTCAATTATGTTTAGTTAATTTTCTTAAAATTTTAATTAAAATTTGTTTTTAAAGAAAAATTTTCTTGATGAATTTTAAAAAAATATATTGTTTGACAATTTAAAGCTTAATATTATTTATGAATGTAAAAATGATTTTGATTGAAAATTTTGGCAAAACTCGTACACAGTATTTATTTAAGCATTTTAAAGTAATAAATTTTATTTTTCAAAACAAAATAGCTTAGTGTAATTTTACCACATTTGTTTTACATGCATATTATTTTTTGCTAAGGTTTTAATGACTTTACAAATATTTATCTAAACTAGAAGTTATGTCAGAAAATTTTGAATTAGCTTGTATGACTTATTTTAAGAAATCTGATATGTTTGTAAAAATACTGAGAAATTTTTTATATATAAAATACAAAAAAATGGTCTGTATATTTTTAAGCCTTTTTTAATGTTAGGTTTACTGTTAATTTTATTTAAAAAAAGCATTATTATACTTATGTAACCATTTTTTAAATTTTTTAAATATGAATAAAAATTGAAATAAATTATAAAATTTAAAAAATATAATTTTTCAAATCAACAGGTTGTATTTTGTAACACTTGAGAACTAGCTTAAGTAAAAAATATTATTATAGGATTGTTACGAAAGTTATCTACCAAAGGGAGTCCGTAGTAAAGATAGAAAAAACCTTCAACTATTACCCTCAGCGAGGGAAGTCATCACACCCAAATCTGAGATTTCATGCCAAGGACTTCTATGCAGGAGTTTGGTGGCCTTGGAGTCCAAAAGCGATCCATTTCATGAAATTCATTGAGGACGTCATTTGCAAAATATAAGATCGCGATTGCAATGAATTAATATTATCATTGGTATTTCAAATAAGCTAACTGATTATGTAAAAATTATGCCCTACACTATGAATAAAAGAAAAACGATGTCAAATCAACAAATCATGTGAATACATTCTGATTATTAAAATAAAACATTTACCAAAAACATGGAACAAGCGAAATTTATCTTACAAATTCTATTAAAAAAATGCATATAAGGAACAATTACATGAGCAGCAATTAATGAAGCTTTTAGGTAAATTGATCCCTGGAGAAAAGAGCACGAAGGACTCCACCCTCCAATCGGTCCAAAGCAGCTTAGAAGAACTTTTGGTTCCTTAGAAAAATTTAACATTCTAGAATAGTTTACCTTTCTACTGATGTCGTAATTTAGTCAACGTCAACATTAATCCAACAAACTGATGGTTAACTAACAAACTTTTTTTGTTATGCTTTCTCTCAGTTCCCACTTTTTAAAGAAAATCCAATAAACGTGCAAATGTCCTCTTTCCTTAAGAGAATTCCTTTCCTGGAGACAACACTTTATCTCTTATCACTAAAGTTTTCACTTTTCTCGTTACAGATTTCTTTTATCTAAGTTTTTTTCTTAAGCGCGCGAATTTTAACATTATAATTTTCTTAAGCGAATTTTTATCATTATATTTTCTTAAGCACATTTTAATCATGAAAGCTAAATATTTTCGTAGTTACTAAATCTTTATCACAATTTTCTTTAAGAAACTAATAATTCAATAAATATAAATATTTATAATTTTTAAGAGAATTTTTCCACCCATGAAAAATATTTTTTCCTTAAATACTGTAAGAGTATCACTTTTTTACAAACTTTACTTTAAGACTTCGTTAAAAGAAATCAATAAATATACTAGTATAATTTTTAGCAGAATATTTTTTAAAAACCACATATTATTTAAAATCTTTTCTTTTTCTTTGGTTTAATTTTTCAAAATGTTTCTGTAAGACTTCTTTAAGAAAATTTTTAAAAAATAGATTTGTATTTGTTTTAAAGGATTTCTTGTAAGCTATACATTTTACATAATCACTTGCGGTATCACTTTATCATTATAATTTTAAATGAGATATTCTTAAAATATTTCAATAAACATAAAAATTAAATTTTTTTAGGAATTTTATTTTATTTTGAATTTATTTTCTTTTATAGTTAACACGGGTATTATTTCCAATAAAATTTTCGGTAAAACCTTTTTAAGAGGACTATAAACATATTTGTGGAGATTCATCTGAGAATTACACTTTTTTGAAATCATATTTGGCATTATTTACTTCTCTATAATTTTGTAAATGACTTCTTTAAGAGATTTTAATAAAATTGTGGGAGTATTTCTCTTATAGGAAGTTTTTTTGGAAGTTACACATTTGTTGTAATTATTAAAATAGATACTATCTTCATCATTGTAATTCTCACATCAAGTCATTAGAATCATTATAAGGAAAATGTATCACTGGGTATTTTTAAGACATTTTAAGAGAAATCAACAAAAATACATAGGCATTTATTATTAGAAACTGTTTTTTTTCCTGCAAACTAACATTAACTAATTGTATGGTACTAATAGAATAAAAATATTTGTATTTTTATTCTATTAGTACCATACAATTATTAGTACCATATTCTATTAGAACCATAGTACCATATCATAATAACATAAATTTCCACTTACCATAGCACTAATATCAGATTGACTATTTTGTATATCTTACCTGTATCTGACATCGGGGTGAACTTTATCAAAAATATGCCCACACTGATTACGAAATTGTTCTTTTGAATAAAGAATTAATTCTAAGTTCTACTCGTAGGATCTCTATCATTTAGACAATCAGGTAGATAAAAACGATTTCCTCACATTAAATGCTATTCATTTCACAATATTTTCTAGTTTAAAAAAATGCATAGGTTTTTAAGCAGTTTTATTTGGGTATACAACTTGATTTTTATGGCCCTTACTATTAAAAAATGCTAATATTACCATCAGTCTATAACTATTTGCAGATGTTTCCAATCTCTAATATCAGCATTAATGTGCCATCAAAAGACTTGTCGTCATTATACGATTTTCGGCAGATGAAAGAATGACTTTTAGGTCATGATAAGCCGTTCACAGAACACTTGTTTTTGCTTAAAACTCTTCGCGTTATACCCCCCCCATTCCTTCCAGCGCATGTATTATGATTTTATTTACACAGTTTCGATCACGAGACAATGTATGCTTTTCCTGCAAAAATGAAGCGGCATCTTCTTAACTTTTTATTGAATGAAAAACTGTCATATCATTGTCATCAGAACATCAAGACGCATTTTCTTTCCAATTAGGCCAATTAAAGTCAAAAGCGCAAGTGTTTGTATTGTTGCACTTGACTAATTTAGCTCCGTATTTTGCATGATTTAGCGATGCATCACTGAATCTGCGAAAGTTCAGTGATCCTCTTTATTTACTTTCATTAGTATATATTCAAGTGTTTTTTCACAGAGTTTCTTAAGCATTATTTTGAAGAAAATTTTCTGGTAAGCGCTATTAAGCTGATTTTTTAAAATTCAAAATTATTAACTTTTTTAAATGTTGAGGTAATTGTATCTGAACAAATTAAGCTATTTTATTCTCTGGTTAAATAATATACTTGAGTCAAGATTTCGAGTTTGTTTTTTGTAGTAAACTCTTCCAATAAATGTTTTGCACCGAATAAATCATTGTAATCAACAGCATTTTAATGATAATTTTTAACCAAACATTTTGTAATTTCCCATTTTATATTTGTAAATATTTGGCTGTTGGTCTAATAAGTTAAAATGCAATAAGTTAGGGTAAAAATTTCTGGCTGTCTGTTACAGTTGAATTAAAAATTGTCAAAAAACATATTTCAATTCAACGCAACCAGTTGTGTCACCTCATTTCTAAACATGGTCAAGTGGTCAGCTAGGCAACAAAGCTGGCAATTCCCTTTAAGCTCACCAGTGGAGAGACACTGGACCTCACAGAGCTTGCCGAATATATAGGAACTTCCGTCACAATGATCTTCGGCTTGGTTACTGTCTTCCTAGTGAGAGAATACTTCTTTTTATCTAATTGCCAATACATCACGACCCCAAGTGCTTATAAATGAAAGCAATGCTATGACTGTATCTCCCAATTTTATAACAACAATAAATTGGAATATAGCATTTAATAACAAGCATTTGTGAATACCATGATTTAATTATATTACACACAAATAAAAAGTACCTTAACCAATTATTTAGGTGTTTGTTTCTTAGAAGAATTGGAGGATTTCATTTTTGGGTTTTTTTTATGCACTTACAGATTTATGTTCTAATTCGAAACATACATGTTGCTGTTTATTGGAATAAATTGGACTGAAAATAATTTATGTTATTTTACTATTATTTTTGTCAGGAGTTTAAATCATCCCTTGTTTCTAAGTTTTTTTTACACAAAGGCGAGGTAAACATGAATTCGAAAAATTATTAACTATGAAGTACTTGTTTCTTTCTTTACAGTTGAAATCCTAAGTACGTCATTTTATAATGATTCTCATCGGTTTAAAATATCCATGACGTCAGAGAACGTTTCATCCACGTCACATCGTATTGAGACGACGTTGTAATTACAACTTATCGACGCATTTGCTGTCTGTCTTCCAATTGCATTCTTCGAGCGGCAGCAAACAAGGCGAAGTTCACCCTCGAATGTCTGAGAATAGTAGCGGAGTTCATATGGTTAATAAAACGATTTCTTATGTAAGGAGCAAAACATTGGTTTGAGAAGCCGCTTTCCATTCATTCAAGCCATTCAACAGCAGAAAATGCAAAGCGAAAATAACACGACAAAACATTCACTTTATAATTAGTTTAAATTGGCAAAGACGATTTAAATTCTTAAAAATTTCCTTAATTTTTGTTTTTTGATAAAATGATATTATGTTATAAGCCACTTGGTCAGCTGGAAATCAGGCAACTTTAGTCAGCTGGAAAATGTCTCCCTCAAGACCAGGAGGCTTCTATACTTGGCCGGGCCATCGTGCATCGGCTGCTGAAATGTCCTTCCGCCGATGAGGAGAGAGTTCTGTCTCAGCTGAGGCTTTCAACTGTGGTTCATTTTCATAAAGATAAATGATATAAATCTATTAGAAAAATAATATTTCATTAGAATAGAGAAAATGATTTTTTCATCAGCAAGGCTATAGACATTGCATACAAAAATATAGCTTTAATTAGTTGGTAAGAAAGTAATTAGTTTGTGAATGAAATTATTATATTTATTTTTTATCATCAAAAGTATTAAATATATTTTCAAGAGATAAGACAAAGAATTTTAATGATTTTTCTATTTAATTTTTTAATTTCATTATTGGGAATTTTCTGAATAAGTAATTTGCGCAAATAGCATTCTTTGAATATTATTATATTTTAAAGCTATTCTTCTTCTTCACAAGCTCAACAGCCTATTGCAGGCCAAGGCTGACTCGCTGATCTTCTTCCAGCTGACCCTATTAGCCGCAACAGCCCTCCATCGGTTGACTCCCATTATTTTGAGGTCTTTCTCAACATCTCCAGCCACCGCGTGGGTGGACGTCCTCTACGACGAATCCCTTCGATTTTTGAGAATGTTACTTTTTTGGTGGGAAAAGCATCGGTGCATCTGTACAGGTGGCCCAACCACCTTATTCGTGATGTCTTTATAGTTCTTACAATATCGGTCCCACCGTATTTGCTATATTTTCTATTGATTTCATGATTGAATAAAATCCTCCACTCATTATTCACTTGGATGCGTCAAAAATCTTCTTCAAAATATTTCTTTCAAAGATCAATAGCTTTTCCTCCTCTGTCTTAATGAGGGTCCAGCTTTCACTACCATACAGAAAAATTGGCCTGATTAGGGTTTTATATAGGTTCAATTTTGTATTTATAGAAATTAACCCAGATTTGAATTGGCATCTGAGGCCATAAAAGCATCTATTAGCAAGAAAGATTCTATTATTAATTTCGATTTTTAAATCATTGTTACATGAGATCAAATTTAAAGCTATTAATTTATTTAAAAATTCATTCAGTATTTTATTCACTAAATTTGTAGAATTCTTTATTACCTTTTGTGTAAGTGCTCAGATTTGTAAGTTTCTGAATCTTATATATTTGTTTTTAATCAAACGTGTCATATGTCCATTCGTGTTGCTTACAAAGTACGATTGCAAAAGTGGATGAAGGTGTAATTATATATTATTTTTTAATCTTAAATATTTAGCTTTTAAATATCTTTAAAGACATTATGCATTTACAAAATAAGTGATTTTAACATTTAAAATATTTTTATTTTTTCTAAGATTTTTAATTTGAAAAAATTTATTTTCCTGCATAAAATATAAATTTGGTAATTTGAAGCCTAAAAACATTGACATTAAAAGAAATTTACGGAGAATTTTTACCTTATCTAATATTAAATGACAGCAATCTAAAAATAAAACGCCCTAATCCACGTAAACTCTAGCTATGAATAGAGACAAATTGAAATCGTTTCCTTTTATTTCTTAATTGTTGAAATAAATTAAAATTACGTTTAAAGCCCACTTATAAAATGAAAGCGGGGTCGGGAATTCAAGAGTTGATTCGACAAGGTTAAAAGTCAATGTTTTTAAATCGTTGATTTGTTGCAGAGCGCAGAATTTCATTAACTGCTTGCTCAAATTGAAAGGAGCGCCCGTTGAATCGATAGAGTTACCCAACCGGCTAATTACACGTAAGCATAAACTGAGCGTATATGAGGCAATTTGCCTAATTATCTGCTGACATGTTTTTCCTGCATGAGTGCGTTGCCATCCTTATTTTCGTTTTTTCGTTACTTCTATGAAAATAAATGGGCGATTATAATTGCAATAAGGAAATCGCCATTTTTAAAATTCTTAAGTTGGTGGCATGCCTTGGGGAGGTAGTGAGAGCAAGATTTGGAGACTTCTTAATAAGTATCAGGATATAATAAGCATTACTAAAATAAGGATCAGAATATGTATTTCATGAGAAAGAGTAGATTTTTTAAATATTTCAAACAGTATTTAATCAAAAGTCATATAGTTAATATTTGTTAACAAAACATTTAATTGCTCTTAGTAATTAAATAATTTTTACAGCTTATATTTATCTCTTATACTTTCTTTAAATTATATAATATGTTTTTTTGGAATATAATTTTAAAATAAATTTGTCTCTCAATGTGTTTCAGATATTAACTTATTATTTAATAATAAAAATTAGTTGATTGAAAATATAAGATATATTTAAATTTTTACCATTAAGATGTTTCACAGTTAGTTTTTCTGTAACAGGTGTGTTATGCTCGTGATTCCTAAATTGGTTGTTTATAATAACCACTACGTCATTTTAAGTGTTATTTACTTAGTTAAGTATAATTTTTTTAAACAATTAAGCTATGAATTAAAAAAATGCATACAATAGGAAAATTTAAATAAAGTCATAATTTTGGATACCATAGTTGTAGACAATACATTTTATTTTATAAAGTTTTGGCTATGCATTTCTGTAAATCAAGGCTGATAATCATATTCAACAATTTCAATATTTTTAACCAGATGAATTAAATGATGAGGTTGAAATATCTGAATGGATACTCAACTCCCTAACTTCTTTACCTTACATAGGAAGAATAACAAATCCACAGATTAACCGTAGTTTATACAAGCGCTCAACATCTGGATCTGGTATAGAATTCACTATCTTCCAGACTGAAACGGCTAAGTTTTTCCATTTAGCAATAGTAGATCTTAGAATCTATTTTGGGAAAAAAAGAATGATATTACCATTGTAAAATATGGTTTAAATAAAATTTAAAAAAAACAATTTTACTTAATGTCCAGCTTTATTTGATTTGATTTGTTTGGTTCAAAGCAAATATAATTTGTATATCATTTAATTTGTTCTTGGGCTTAGAAACAATAATCTAAGCAAAAAGTGTTAAGAAAATTTCTAAGAACTTTAAGAAATTTTTAAATTTTCATGCAATTACTTGAATGCAAGATTTTTAGATTCAGTAAATTTGCTAACAATTGTTATGCTTATTTAAAATTTTAATGAAAATTTCTAATGTTGGCTTAAGCAAGGCATTGATTTTAAGATTTAAAATAAATTGCTTATAAATACTGCAGTTATTAATTTCCAATTACATTAATTAATAATTTTTTTAAAATTTAAAGGCACAAATACCGTATAATCCAGGATGCAAAATTCTGAATTTTTTCGGCAATGAAGAAATATTGCCAAGATGCCTCATTAAAGACGTGCCCGATGACGTAAATACTAGGTCTGCCAAAATAGAATTTTCTGCATAATTCTTATAAGTCTTTATATCTATGACACAATATTAACAAGGTTGCCAGATACATAAGAAAATCCGCCAAAAAATCACCGAACTCAGAATTTGGTATTCTGGATTATATGGCATCTGGGCCAATTTAAATCGTCTTTGCCGATTTAAACGAGCCATAAAATGTTTGTTTGGTCTTGTCTTTTCTATTTTGCTTTTTCTTCTATTCTATTGTCAAGGTATTAATGACTTGAATCAATGGAAAACGGCTTCTCAAACCATTGCTTTGCTCTTTATAAAGAAATTGTTGAACTGAAAAATCGAACTTCAGCAATATTCTCAGACATTCGTTGCTAAACTGCGCCTTGTTTGTCGCCACTCGAAGAATGCGATTGAAAGTTAGGCAGCCAATTCGCCATTAAGTCGGATTGACGACGCCGTCTCAATACGATGTCGTAATTAATTATATGTGAAGTTGGAAAAACTTTATCTAAAGTCATGTATATTTTAAATCTATGAGAATTGTTATAAAGTGACGTAAAATCAGGATCTCAACTGTAACGAAATAAAAAACTTTATGGTGAAAAGAAAAAAAAACTTTTCAATCCGCTGTTTAACAGATCATATAATATAAATAAGGGAAATTGAGAGAGAAAGCATTTTAATTGTATAGATAACATAAAAATAACTATATATAATTTTTCAATTTAATTTAGGCTCGATATTACGATTTTCTAAAGTAATAAAATTTGAAAAATAAATATTTTGCTTTAAATTTATTTTTCACCGAAGCTTTTATAATACTAATGTAAAAATAGTAATACTTTTTCTTAAAATTGATTTTTTTAAATATTAATATTTAAATTTTATTTTTATTTAAAATTGAATTTTTGCAGAAACTTTAAAAATTTCTGTAATTTTGTTTCTAAATTTTAACTAATTTAAAGACATAAGATTGTTGAATAATTTAAAAAATTTTGTCTTTTTATTAATATTTTTACCATGAAAATTAAATTAAAAATTATCAGTTTTTTTCTATAGCAATTTATAAGTATTAAAGTTTTTTTGCTAGATACATTACAAAAAATAATAGTAGTCTTTAGATATATAAAAACATCTATTATACTTTTTGAAATGCATATTTTAATGCATTTTATTTATGTGTATTTTATTAATGTATCTTATTTTAAAATGTATTACAATGCAAAATATATTTGCAATGTAATAATTCTTGCTATTAAAACCTGCATCATTAAAATTACATGATAAGATTTTAGGAACAGAGAAACATGGGATTTTCGAGACAATCATGAGGATGCATGCGCGTCTGTGGGGGTGTACACTGAGGTGTTTTCCAGGTTTCCTGCCTTGCGATACGGGAATAAAACTCGGTGTTCATGAAAAATCTTCCTAAAATGCAACTATGCGATGGATATTAAAAACATTGCAATACATCTAACTCTTTAAGCAATCCACCAGTCGGGGTCAAAAGAAGTGGCAACAAATCAATCTAATTTTGAATTTTATCTTATTCCCATGTAAAGCAATTGAAATTGACTCGTCACTCAAGTTCGTTGGATGTTCCGTATAAATTTCGCCATTATTCCAAAAAAATATAGGATACGTAGGATGTGCTAACTTTCAAGTGACTCAAATCGAAATTCTATATCAGTCTGCGGCTTATTTCTCATTTTATGTTGATGTCAGTATAACGCTACTTCTGTAATTATGCCTTCACCACAAAAAACATGGAAAAGCTACATATTTATATATTAATAAGAAACTGTTCTTAATGAGGAAACACAAGATTTAAACAAAACAGTGGATTTTGACATATACTTTTCTTACTCTGTTTTTATCAAAACAGACTGTGAAAACGAGGATTTGCTGATTTTTAAGGGGGGCAGTACATTCGTATTCACTTTTTATAAGGGAAAATCACTCACTTTTCATACAAGTGAAGGCGCAGAAAATTCCCGAATACTCACGACAACAACACAGAAATAAAAAGCGTGTAATTTGCTTTCCTTAACCAATACTGGACTCAACCAGGATTCTTCCTTTCTGGTAAACATTATCGCGTATCATAAACTATGAAAATTTATAAATGAACTGATTTACTAAAGTTACTTTATGTTAATCATTATATATATATATATATATATATATATATATATATATATATATATATATATATATATATATATATATATATATATATATATATATATATATATATATATATATATATATATATAACATATATTATATATATATATATATATAATATATATATATATATATATATATATATATATATATATATATATATATATATATATATATATATATATATATATAATGTACTAAGTGGTTGCCTTAGTGAATTCCTTGGTGAATTTGAAGATCATTGAATAGACAGATTTTCAAGAATGAATAAGTTTATTTTTACATTTTTAGTGTGACGACCAAACATAACATTTGTAGCTCCTCTGCTCGATAGAAGAGCTCAACCCGAAAAAGCCTCGAGAGAACTTAACCCCTCAGAAAGATACAGCATACTGGTCACTCATTGGTTAAGAATAGTGGTGTGAGATGACATCATCAGTCAGTTCGACATTCCTTAACCCTATTTGGTCATGTACATTTTGTAATTCTACAACAAAGGTGGCGCAACTCCTAAATTTGTTAAAAGGGGCCATATGTATAATAAAAAGGTAAAATTATAGAATAAGAAAATCGAAGGTGTGTGTGTGTCCAATTTGCATTTTCAAAAACTTTTGAACATCACGTGATAGATAAGGCGATTTTGTTTACTGTTTGCAATTGGTTGGAGTTGTTGTTGCACCAGCATGCTTCCTTGTACCTCCCTGAGGTAGTCCCTACCAGTTGGATATAGAAACAGCCGAGTGGAGTCTTCGTGATTTTGAAGCAGAAGACCCCCAATATTTGGCAGGCCACCCTAGAGGTATCAATTCACTTGGAGGACATTACGACGACGCCCAGTTTTAACATGCCTCAGCTCCCAATGGTGAACAAAACGGATCTTAAGTTAAGCCGGGATTCGAACACACAACCTTCCGATAATGATAACGACGCCCTAACCAAACAGGCCACCTCGGCTCCTAATTTGTTCAAGTGAATGCTTGGATATTTTCGGAGTTTTCTTTCTAGTGACACATGAATACGGCTTACAACATGACAAATCTCCACGAAGACATTACGTAGTTGATAGTAAAATAACAGCTTTAATCTCTCATACTGTCCACTGCACGATACTTTTATTTTCTAGTATTTTTGTAACACATATATGCGTGTGTGTGTGTGTGCGATGAATCACATGCTGGTTGATATTCCGAAAGATTTGGGATCAGGTCATATTGATATACATTATATTTCTACCGGTTTGATGTTTAAATGTGTTGTAGTTGTATAATGCCTGGCTAATAGAATTTCCCTTTTTCAGCGTTACAACAGGTGGAAGTAATGGCACCCATTTAGTGTGACATAGTATTCCCGAAAGAGGGTATTCGTAATTTAGAAGCTGTTACTAAGCAGAAGACCCCCAGAATTGTGGATTGTTTCCATTAGAAGTATTTTTTTCACATGAAGGACATATTTTTTGTGTTTCAGATGCTCTTAGTGAACACAACGGATCTTTGATTGAGTTTGCCTTCGAACTCATTACCTCCCGATAACGAAAACAAACGCCCTAACTAATCAGACCATCGTGGCCTCATGATATACAAATGTTTCTGGAAGATATTCATAAAATTAAAGACCTCTATTTTGCTTATTGATCATAAGTGCTTAGATAACAAATCTAGATAACAGCATACTTAGATAATATTGTCTATCCAAGTAATATTTGCATTAGTCATATCTGAAAAGAAGGACATGAACTAATATATTGGTATCCAAATATTAATGGTGATAAAACTAATCAAGTTTTTATAAATATCTGACTTGAACTGAATTAATATTTACTGACTTATAAACTCCATTTTTGCACCTTGATTTTATACCAGACTGCGTTATTCCATTTATATGTATCAGTTTACAATAACTATAATTGCTTTAAAAAAACACATTTTCTCTCTCATAAAAAACGATGGAAATTCCGCGTCTAAAAATTTAAATATGTTGTAGATGAAACAACACTTGCTTACATCTTCTGAAGGCTAATTCTTGTGGAAAAAAATTCGGCAAACGACCCGGCTTTGTGATAACTTCAGGTTAAACCACACATCAAACGTCGGTGACGAAATCCTTCGTCACAGCTCGTGCGAATTAAAACGAGCGTTATCTTTCTGAGTGATTCGATTAGCGTGAATAACGATCAATCAATTTTTCCAAATAACCGTCCACAGTCTGCAGGATGTGCTGAAACCCATTTGCTGAAAATGTTTACTCGATGACGAGAGGGCCTACATTGTTACGAGGCAGTAAATTAGATAGCTGAATCGATAAGTGCTTAAGGCCTGAAATTGGGGACGATGATAAAAATGTAGCTGTTTACTTGCACTAAGAGCTTGTTATTCAAAGCGTAACATCACATAATCATTTTTGCACCTTATTGAAACTCCTTGAATTGTTCGTATAATAGCCCAATCAATATATGAATTTTCCAATGCCATCTGTATATTGTTAAGCACCGCTTTTGCTTTCGATAAACATAAGTAGGCAGATATTAAAAAGAGAATTTGGTGGTAATTGCTAGACTGCTTATAAAACCCTTTCAATGCAAAATGGGGTTTAGCAGTTTTCTTTCTGATTCAGTGGGATTTGAATTCGAATCTCTAGAACATGTTTGAATTTTTATCAACATTTATTTGCATATTGATTTAATTTTTATCATGGCTAAAAATCATCTCCAAGGGTTTGAATTGGTTTGGTGTATTCGTTGTTCAATTCTGTTAATTAGATCGGGACATACACTTTAAAGTGAATTACAGACAACAAAAATTTTAAATAAGTACAAGTACAAGAGCAATTTAAATAAATAGTTTTACTTAGGAATACTGCAGACAAAATGCAACTCTTAAATATGAAATATAACCCATGTAGCTATAAGGAGACATTACCCAAATTGCAACTGGAAAATTATCGCTCATGTTTTCTTTACAGTAGTTCGAGCGCTTGATACCCGTCTCGGATCCAACTGTTTGCAATGGTTAGTATTTGTTTTAAATTGTATGTCACAGTTGAATTAATTTTCATGTGCTATAACAGATAATAAGAAAATCACAATAAACAAATACAATAAGTTATAGATAACCACATATAAACAAACAAATATAATGAATGTTTAAATATTGCTTTAGGTCGTACCTAAAACAATATTTAAACATTCATAGTACTTGTTAACTTAGAATGCGTGACTTCTAGTATTTCATTGTGACTTCGTAGTATTCATAGTGACTTCATAGCATTTGTTAACTTAAGTGACTTAGAATAAATTGAAAACTTTACCTCCTAGAGTGATAGGCATTACGAATAGTATAAGACTGGAATACTGGAATTTAAACCTTTTTTAAAAGCTTCTCAAATTAAATTTTCTAAGAATTTGTCAAAATGATTCATATTGAAATTGAATGGTCAGTATCCTTGCCTGTAATCCAAAAGTTCGCTATGTTCTATTCTCTCTTTGGCATGAATGTTTGTTGTGATTTGAAAAGCGAACGTTCTAATTAAATTAGTTCTTGTGTGCGATAAGTAACCACAGAGTGACAAGCCAGCTAAACCATAAATAATAGACACATTTACTTTCCTGAGGAAGACTTTTCTTAAGCCACAGCAGCCTCGTTGGTTAGAATGTTCGTTCTCGTTATAGAAAGGTAATGAGTCCGAAATCCAGCCCAGCCAAAGCTCCGTCGTGTTTGGTAATGACATCTAAATCACGTAAAATAAATCGTGAAAATAGTTGAAATATCCTTCATGTGAAAAATATCTCTGGGGTGGCGGAACAAGTTTGGGGATCGTCTGCTTGGTCCCTGATTCTAAATAACGATGACCTACCCACTTTCTGATATCTCAAAAGTAAACACTTGAACATAGAGCTCCAAAAATGTTAAATATCGCCAACTTTCCTAAATTGGTGCCTGTAATGTAGTGTGCAAATCTAAGTCACTGTAAAAACTAGGAAACATGATCATAATTATAAATCCAGAATATTCACCAGAGCCAAAATATTATGATATCACTACCATCTGACACTGTGTCACCTTTGATGACTCACCATGAAAGGGATACAGCAAAACCACTACATAAATTCTCTCAGAGTACGATAAGCACCATTCCCGTGACGTGTTTCATAGGAAAAGATGCTGATTTAAGCAACCTTGACTGAAGATATTTTGGGATGGCCAGAGGATTCAGAATGAGTATCTCCAAAAACTGCCCGCCTTGTCAGCTATTCGAGGAGAAATCTTCCTGAATGAATGAAAAATGGTGAGATGAGCAGCAGAAGCCATGGTGTTGGAAGTCCAAACACCATCAACGACACAGGCTTGTTAAAATAAGTTAGACAGCAGAAAGTGGCTCATTTGGCGACCGAAAACAATGGGAATCAAAGTACAAGTATTTTTAAGAACACGGGGGTTAGTGTCATTTGTCACTCTGCATCACCAATCCATTTTACGAAGAGGATTAGCTTCCAATATCCTGCCTCGTTATTGATGTGTGAACATCTAATAATGTGGTGCCTTCTAATCGTATTACAGTCATTCAGCATAGATACTCACAATGACAGAACGCGTAAACCGCTGGTAAACTATGCAGTTTTTAAGATACTCGTTTCTAGTCTTTGAGCCAACACAATCTGCCTACTGCCAAGTTCCTTTACATCAACAACCATTCCAATGAAACACGCATATAATCGCGGTAATTGGGCTTCACAGTCTTCGGAGTAAATTATATATCGTAAAAACTGGATCACGTGTATCTGATAATATCTAAAAGGGCTCAATACCAAACTACTGAGATGTTCATACTGTTTTGGTTCTTCGATGTATATATACATCTATATATATATACATATATATACTATATATATATATATATATATATATATATATATATATATATATATATATATCATTGGGCTGTGCAAGATCGAATTAGCTTTTCAACCCTTCAGTGGTTCAGTGGGTCGATAAACTGAGCATCAAGCATGCTTGGGAACTAAAATCTAAAGATTTCGGATTAAAAAAGGTGAACCACCTGAGCGGAAGATATGCTTCGCACTCCAAAAAATTTCGGTCAAGTAAACACTAATATATATATATATATATATATATATATATATATATATATATATATATATATATATATATATATATATATATATATATATATATAATATTGTTTGATATTTCTTTCGTGCATAGGATACTTACTTTTTATATACGAGTAGCTCAAAAATTACATATGTATAAATTCTCATGCATGTAGCATTAATAGTAACTGTAACGTTACTGCTTAGCGTAAATTGATTTAAAGTATAATTTTGTAGCATTCATAGTTTTACTACCTTAGAAGGAAGACTTTTTCACAAAAGAGAGCAACTAGGAAGATTTATGTAGCATACACAAAAGAAAATACTGTTCTAAGAAAGGGGCTGAATGCTGTTAAGAAATTGAATAGATTTTGAAAAGTCAAAGTATCGTTTAGAGTGAAATTCGTTGTTATTTTTAAATTTCGAGTAGAATCAACACAAATTTTGTCCCCTTTAGGTAATGATTTCGAGAATTAAATCTCTCAATATTTTAAATAACAAAATTCAGAAAACTGATGACTAAAAATTCAATTATTAATCTTTATTTAAACAAAACTGATAGGATGCATTTTTAAATTAGAATCAATATTGTTATTTTTATATTTTAAAGCTTTTGATTGGGATTTTTAATAAAACGTAATAATGATGAATTTTAAATTTAGTTTTCAAAATTAATCCGGTTAGGATTTCTTAAAAAGAAGCTATTTCTTTGCATTTATTTGAAAGAATGATTTTAAAACCTTCAAGAAATTATCATTCCTTAATTTCAGGTGATTTTCTTAAAACTTTTGAAAAATATTTTGAAAATTATTCTTGTATTTATAGTTTTTTCCGAGAAATTCCACTTTAAAAACATCAATTTTTTTCCTTTCTAATATACCTTGCTGTAGGGAGTTTTCTAAATCTTCGACTGATCTGCGAGAGCCAGAATGGATGGCTGCTCATGCCATGGGGTACCAAGGGGTGATGGCATTCCGAGAATTTTCTAGAATTTATTCTGAAAACTAGTGCGATAACATTACTCCAAAATATATTTATTCATTACAATTTTCATAAAAAGAACTCACAAAATTCTGAGTTTGTTTCTAACTTCTAAGTGTAGCTACTAGTTTCAATATTCATTTTAAACAATGAGCTAAGAAATGTGATAAAAAATCTAAATGGATTTGTGGTTAATATAATTAGCTTTCTTGCCCATCGAAAAGAAGCAGGTTTGAATCTACAGAGAAGTATAGAGGCAAACTATAGAACCTATCTTTCAATTATACTCCAAATTTTACTACAAATGTATTTCAATTATGATTATCTAATTATGTTAGTTGGATTTACTTATTTTTATACTGTCTATTTTTGCCCACTAGAGCTAATTTATCCAAGAACTAAAGCCCAGAAGGTTTCATATTGTACTAGATCTTAATACACAAAAATTACACATTCTGAACTAAATATTTTCAGGTACAGGGTACACACATGATGCATCGATTTGTATATTTTCAGATATAATATATTAAAAATAAATTTTATGAAAATAATTCATTTTGCAAAGCGTATTACATGCGATCTAAGTTTATTCGAAATATTTTTGAAGAAATTTCAAATTTAGTAAATGTTTTGTACAAATGGAATTGAAAATAATAAAAGGATCTTCAATGTGTTCTAAAGCTTTTCATGTTTGGATTAAATGTTGAAGGAAAAGGAAAATGTAAAATATGATCTCAGAAAATGAAGTGTAACAATACTATATTTGTACAAAGCTAATATTCTGTTCCCTAATCGCATTAGCCCTAAGCATGGGGCAGAAGAGAATAAACAAAGAGCTAAATGCATTATTTTGATTTAGTACTCAGAACATCCATAAGGTGTCTCTTTAATCCAGCAGCATCCATCGCATTACTGAATGAAGTTTTCCCTATCAATTTTCTTTTATTCTAACAAAATGAGAGGGAGCTTAAGTAGCTTTTAAGGGCAGAAGAAGAGCAGGAAGGTGCTTTCCAATACAAATCCTGCAATGCGGTCCACACTTATCATGACGTGGTTTCTGAGGGGGAATGGGGGAAGGAAAAGTCCCCTAGCTGCTGTTCTTCTCGCATCAGCTGTGAAATCCCATCAAGTGGGAGCGATTTTCCCCACGCACGCAAAAGAGGGAATTTTCGATTTCAGAAATGCTTTGATGAACGGGAAATACAAAGCGCGCATTTATGAGTAAGAAAAGGGGCTCTTTTTTATAGCTTTAATTGGTACAGTAATGTATTGATTGATGTTGTTGATTAATGAGTGTTGCTTTCTGGAGTTCGTGTGGGAATTTCAGGACCATCGACTACTCTGATTCAACTATTTTGATTAAGGAATATGCGCATACAAGTTGCTTCTGATATATATTTGAATACGGTACGGGAATCCAGAAGTTGTAAATTTGAGAGTTTTGAAATTAAAACAGTTAAAATTATTCTAAATCAAAGTTACATATTCAAAAAATTATGGCAGTTCTTTGATGAATTGCAAAAGGGGATTGATAAACTATATCTATTTTATTTTCGGGTAAAATTTCAAATTTTCAATCAGTTTTGGTGGTGATATTTTTATTTGGAGGCAAAATAAAGTTCAGTTAAAATTAATTTAAGATATAGTTTGATTCCATAACATATGGCTAATATGGCAGCTAAACAAAGCAAAGATTCCTTACCATATGGTTAATTTGACAGCTGAAGAAATCCTTCTTCCAAACCTTGTAGCCAATTTCACAAATGATCGGTTAATGACCAGCTTTGAGCTCAATATTTAGGTTTCATCACCATGGATTAGAATGCTTATTATAATCTGAAATCAATTTTAAAACAATGAATTTTTGTAGAATTAGCCTTCGTGCTTCAGACAAGATCCTAGACATCAGAACATGCGGGAGTTATTTTTAATAAAGCCTAAATTATGTGTATATAATGTAAAAAATATTACAACTCTCTATAAAGGAATTATTTCTCATTTTAAAACTATATAATAATTATTAATGTTACTATTTTAATTGTCACCTTGTTACAGTTCTTTGGTTGTTGTACATTCATACAAATTATGTAAATGTTGTATAATCTCTATTACTTGTTCATAATGAGCGGTACGTATGCACACACACACACACACATACATATATATATATATATATATATATATATATATATATATATATATATATATATATATATATATATATATACATATATATATATATATATATATATATATATATATATATATATGCATAAGATCTTCGATACCCACAAATGTTAAACTAAAAAAAGTGGTTGCATAGTCAAGTTTATTAGTAATGGGTGCTCAGTAAGTTATGCATCTATAAAAATATACACAAAGTAAAACATATGGTTTTCATATATAAAAAAGTTTTACTGAAAGTGCACATCAATTTTATTGAGTCTTCTATTACTGAATAAAATTCTTATAATGCTTAATAAAAATAAAGACTAGAAGTTTATTAAGAAAAAGAACGAAAACCCAGAAAATTTCTAAATAGCCGATCCACCATCTCAAATCTTAACTTAACTAATCTAATCTATATCTTAACGAAAATCTCTTTGAGATTTTCTATCTGGTTTCATCTCTTTGCTCAGTCATTCTATCTGGATACATTTGATACAACATGATGAATAGCGTGACAGTTTGAAATTGTGTACAGTGAATATTCAGAGTGTCTTCACTTCTGAAAGAACTGTATCTGTGCATAATTAAAGAGTGTCAAAGGAAGAAACCACAAAACGCCCAATCAAATTGGCATATATCATCTAGAAATCTGCAGTATAACATATGGTAATTTATTATTCCACAGTAGCTGAAATCAATCACCTGGAATATAATTACAACAAGATCTACAGTAGGGGCAAAATGATTATTTGTACAACACTTTTTTTTAAAGTTTAAAAACATATAAGAATCTATTTTATTCCTTGCGATGTGTGAGCGTGAGTTTGTTGTTTATTTCTAAATAAATGAAAAAAATATTTTGAAATAATTGAAAATAAAATATAAATCTTACACAAACTTGGAAAATTTCTTGCAAAAAGTATATTTGTACACCTATATCTCCGGTAAGTATTATTATCATTTCATGTAATTTTTCACATGATAGTTAATTTTTTGGATAGTTTGTATTTATTAAACATTGAAGTGTTTATCTTTTTTAACAGTGAAGGTCACTCGTAGAGAAAATTTGAGAAATGGCCTCGAAATCAAAAGAAATCTCTTTAGAGATGAGAACTCATATTGTTAACCTTAATAAAAGTGGAAAATCTTATAGCAAAATTCAAAAGATGGTTAAGTTATCCTTTGCAACTATTAGTTACATCGTAAAAAAATATAAAAATACTGGACGCGTTGAAAATGAACGCAGGCCAGGTGGCCCGAGTAAATTAACTTCAAGAAATAAACGAAGTATTGTTAAATCAGCTATTAAAAAACCACAAATTTCTGCTCAGAAAATTGCAGATGACCTTCTCGCATCTTCTAACATTCGAGTGACCGCTCAAACAATAAGAAATGTGTTACATAGTGCTGGTTTAAAGGGCAGAAATCCGAGAAAAAAACCAATGATCTCTGAAGTTAATAGAAAAAAGCGTCTAGAATTTGCTATGAAATACAAAGAGAAACCGATGGACTTCCGGAAAAAGGTTATTTTTTCAGATGAAGTTAAGTTTGAAATGTTTTCACCCCCTAGTATCCGAAAAATCTGGCGAAAAAATAAAACAACCCTTGATAGTAAAAATGTACTTCAGACCCTGAAACATGGTGGTGGAAATGTGATTGTTTGGGGCTGTGTTGCTCATAGTGGGGTTGGAAAATTACTCTTTATTGATACAAAAATGACAGCTTTAGGTTACATTGATGTGTTGCGGCATAACTTATTAGACGGTGCTAGAAAATTGGGTATCGGAGACACTTTCTTATTCCAATAAGATAACGATCCAAAACACTGCGATAGTTACTAAAACATGGTTGCTTTATAATGCGCCAAGACGCCTTGAAACTCCACCACAATCCCCTGATATGAATACAATTGAACATTTGTGAATGCTATTGGATGCTCAAGTTCGAAAAAAAATATTACAAGTAAAAATAGTTTGAAAGAAGCACTCATGGAAGCTTGGGAAGAAATAGATCAAGAAACCACCAAAAAGTTAATAGAATCAATGCCAAGACGTCTTGAAGTTATTGTAAAAGCCAATGGAATGCACACAAAATATTAAATTTCGATAAAATAGTTATTATGTTTAAAATTTGTCACTAAGTAAGTGTACAAATACTCTTTTTGTATAGTTTTTATAAAGTTTTATCCTCATTAATCAACTAATGTGATTGTTTTTTGATTGTTTTTTATGTGATTGTTTTTTTGTTGATATTTTATTATTTTACCTCACTAGAATATATTTCTGCAATTTTAACTTAGTTACCTTATTTTATTTTGCTATAAAATTCAAAAACTGAAGTGTACAAATAAACATTTTGTCAACTGTATATGTTGAAGTGGATTCCACTACAACCACCCACGCCCGAAACCCCAAGCAGCTGAACAGAATTCCAGAGCGCATTCAATTATCAGCTTGACGTAACCTAAAAATGTATCTCAGTAATTTCATCGACATCGATATTGATAATCTAGCTTGTAATACTTTAAAATAAAATAATTTATTTTATACAATTAACCCGAAAATAGCATTACAAATTAAGTAAAGTTGAGACTGATGATTTTATAATTAAGTAAAGTTTCGATGTTTACTGCAGCACTTTTGTATATTTTTGTTCGCTACTTTTGTATTTCCGTTGAGAAAGAATTTTTAAAAATTATTCACAACCACTGAATAAAGTAATAAGTCCCAATACGGCTATTTAATACTCGATTTGAAGAATTGAATCACTTAAATTCGCAATTTTTTATAGTTATATTATTTACACTGTACTAATACTGATAAGCTTATATTGTAATAATATACCTATTATATTAATATGGTATTTGCTATTTATAGAGATAAAATGGTTTTCAAATCTTTAAGCTTGCCTGATTACATTTAAATTTAAAAATTTTGTATCATATGCGATTTTAACAAAAACTCGATTTTAAAATTAAAGTTGAAATTTCAACTTACATTTTGAATTTTATGACTGATAAAATTGTATTAAACAGAAAATATTTTATGAAAACTTTCACAGAATGTAGCATAAAATTCAGAAATCATATTGTTATACAGAGTTTCAATCTTTTGTAAACTATTGGAAGGAATTCCATCACATAAATACTATTTGAAAACTCCAAAGAACAGAATCGTTCCGTTAACTTTTATTCTTATTGGAATGCAGCTTCAAAATTTTCATCATTCTAGAATACTTATCTATTTTAGGGAGAGAGACAGAACAAAATAATTAAAGTAACTTTTGTCACAAGAACAAAGATTCTCTTTCTACAAAGTGAATACTGTAACTGAGTTCCTTATTAACAGTTATTTGATGTTAAAGTTTCTACGGAAGGCATTTTTTTAAAATATTTTCATTGTATTTTTAAAATATTTTCAAACTGTATTTTATTAAAACAACTGCTATAAAATACTACTTAAAAATAAGATTTCTGAATACAATAGAATTATGATTAATGTACATTAAAATCTTCATATTCCTCAAAGATCAATAGCCAAAATAATGATTTTGAAAGTACTTAATCAAAAAATTCTATGAATACTTAATAGATTTCATATTTTATTAATTATTCATTGAAAAAGAATATTGTGGAATGATTAAAGCAAATATTTAATCCTATTGAAAATTAATAAATTTAATGGAAAAATTTTCAATTTGATGGATCAAGATCAATATTAGACTCAGTGTACTATATTCAAGGTGTAAAAAGGAGAATCAAAACAAACAAAAATGTTATTGTTATTATATTACCTGTCTTAAAGAAATATCTTTTTTACAGCAACCATTAGGGCTGTTATTCGATGATATTAACTACTCTGTTTTTATAGCCATGAAGTGGTTGTTGTTTCGTTCAGATATGCTTAATGTCTGCTTCACTTAATTTTATTTCTGACTGGACAATCTCTTTCATGTTGATTTGGTCACATGCACATTGACAAAACTTTTTAATAGCACCGACATTGATTTCGGACCAACGGCTTTCAATCCGGGTTCTGAATCAGCGCTATTCGTTTGATTTGAAATTGTTCACTTGAATGTTACTAGAAAACATAGATTGATATACAAATGCCATAATAATGGTTCTCAAGCAATTTCAAAATGATTCAAGATGTGGATACGTTGATATAAGCAGTTTGATTACGGCGGATTGGTTTCAGTACGTCCCATCTGTTCTGTGGATCAATCAGTGGCATGGATTTGTTAGACTTGAAATTCAAAAACTGTTAAAGAACTTTCGTAAAACACTGAAAGTTCATCGAACGGACAAAATATAGTTAAACAGCATGTGTCTGAGAATCGAGTGAGCTTTTGAACTTCACCCCAATCCTGTTTTTTCTTTACATTTTTTTATTTTTTCATCCAACAACTGTTCCAGTAAAATTTCTAACATTTCAACACTTTCAGTTTCGGATTTAATGTTGATTTCGATTTCCGTCAATTTTGTGGTATTTGCTCTGTCATACAATTTTCTTAGAGAGCTTGTATCGATTTACACAAAACTCAAAGCATATATATATATATATATATATATATATATATATATATATATATATATATATATGTCTCTCTCTCTGTCATACAATTTTCTTAGAGAGCTTGTATCGATTTACACAAAACTCAAAGCATATATATATATATATATATATATATATATATATATATATATATATATATATATATATATATATATATATATATATATACTAGAAAAAGTCAAGGGCTCATTTTAGTCTAATTCTAAAGATTGCATTCTTTTGGATTGGAAGAACCCATGTTCGCTGCAAAACGCAATTAAACATTGAATGGAGGCGTTAAAACTTTTGCTATGCATGTTTACTGAGGTGAGTGCGTGGGAGTTTTTCATGTTTTCACAGGTGAAAACAAAACTGTAGCTTACTATCGATAAAAATTACTTTCATCCTATGATTTCAGTTAAAAAAACGATGCATGTTTCTAGAGAGTATTTTAAATTATAACCTCAAATGTTATAATCACTTGAAACTAGAATTGTGTTTTTTCATACATTCGTTCAAATAAAGAAGTTAACTCTCATTCTTTTCAAGAACCTTCCAACCCCCATCTAATGACAGGGCAATGCTTTTTGTTGTACCTTATTCAAAAGCAAAGTTTGGTCGTATTTGTATTTGAAAAATAGTAAAAAGAATGAAGAATTTCCGCTTCCAAAAATAGTTTCAAGATATGTGTGTGCTTGGAAGTTTTCTTTTATTCAAACTATTGTGAAATATGCTGCTTCTTGTTGCGTATTTTTTGGATGTTTAAAGAAAATCTTTAAACATCTATCAGATATTGAGTTGTCTACGGTGTATTATATAAATGTTAATGAATCCCGTAAGTGAAAATATATTAAAACATTTTCTACATATCCTAATCCAACAAGTGTCGATTGATTTCCGTTCGCAGATATCCTCTCCTTTTATGAAAATAGCATTGACAGCATATTCTTCTCAAGAAATAATGCTGGAATTCTTTTTATCTGTAAACTGCACAGAATGTTTGTTAACACAAAATGTATTATTAAATCTTGAAATTTCAAATGAAAACGTTACTGATTCCTATTTATGTGAGATTTCTTTTATAAAGGAAATTTTTAAAAACAAATCCCTTGAATACTGTAATTGAAGGAATGAATTAAGGAAAAGTACAAATTCTGAATCTCTGTCTGCAGTTACTCGGTTTCAATCTAGATATAATTTTAATTATAATTTTACTACATTGGATTAATATTTTAAAATGCGAAGTTTTCCGTTATGATTTTCAGTTTTTGACAGTTAATTTATATTACTTTTAATAGAAAATATAAACATACTTTGTACATGCCTCATTAGTCAAAAAGAAAACGTTAAAATCAAAGAAAAGAGACTCAGTTTTTTAAATGGAGTTACAAATAACTCCATTTAAAAACTTTTTTTTTATTGAAACAAATTTGTCAACTTTTAATTTTAATGCTTGAAAGTTTGAATCTTTTGTTAAAATGATAAAGTTTTATATTAAATGTAACATATTTAATATGAAACTTAATAATTTTAACGAATGATGAAAAGCAAGTATATAATGTGATGATAAAAATCAATATAAAAACTACTGTTTTTAGCTACACCGTTACTCTTGCAACAATTAATATTATTTTCTTCAATATATTTTTTCAAAGGAATTACTCTATTTTTTAAGGCCTTTAATTTCATGTAAGAGCTATTTAATTTAATTCTATTAATATTGTGAAATATTAAATATTTTGTGCCTATATGTAACACATGAACAAATCCTGTTTCTTCTTAGAATCTACCGAAAATAATAAAATTGCTTATCAGTTGGTATACAACTGGATAGTTTCGTCTGAGTGTATACTAATTATGCTTGATCGGATTAGGGTCAGAAGAACTTGCTGGCTATTTAATGTTAGTGATAGCTATTAATTATTAGATGATGTTTAAATTAATGTTAGTTATCAGCTTAAGTATTTGTTTAATTCCGCAATATAACCTATAGTTCTAAATAATTTAAAAATATTTATCTACCTTTTTTTCATCCATTTACCAATTTCAATATTTTATTCTATTTACGAAGTCAAAGCACAATACTGAAAAAGTTGATTTGCATTATAGAAGATTAAAAATATATTATAAATAATTACAATAATATATAAATCTCCAAAAAATTGATTATATAATAAAAAATTATATGATTAAAAACTAAATATTACATAATAAAAAATTAAATTAATTAATAACATAAAATTTATGGAAAAGCATAAGTCAACAGACAAACAGAATTAATTTAAAATTGCAAATCAAATTAATTAAACTAAATAAATTAATTATTTTTTCAGAAAATATCTATAAATAAAGATCGGTATTTATTTCTTATCAAGCGAAATCTGAAACGAAACTTGAGAAAACGTTTATATTGTTCCTCAAGTCACTTTTTGAAAATGAAGAGGATAATTTCATTTCATTTATAATTACTTTTATTTCTATTCCTTTGTTTATTTTATAATTTTTCTAATTTGTATTATTTCCTTTTTCTTACATTAATCACAAGAATTAATAAGTTTTATTTACATTAATTGCTTTCTTTTTCAATTCTACTATTTATTTCCATATACTTTCATTTAATATGAATTATTTGTTACAAGAAATGGTTATTTTTATTAAATATCTCAAGAAAAACAATATTTATATTATTAAAAAGCTGTGTTGAAGTAATAATATTCGAGTTTTATAAAAATTTGGGTTTTTCGATAGTATTGTTATTATTACAACCAAATATAAATAAAATTATCAAATAATATCTGTCTCAAATTTCTTTCTTTAAAAGTACTCTTATTATAACCTGTAATTATAATTCCTAAATAAACGCACTATTGTTTTAGTAGTATATTAGTACATATTATATATTATATATATATATATATATATATATATATATATATATATATATATATATATATGTGTGTGTGTGTGTATATGTATATGTATATATTTTACATTCAAAATCCTTAGCATAAGCTATTTTACATAGTAAATTACAGGTTAGTAAGCAACTTTTAAACATAATTTTTATGTGCCATGAAGAAAAAAAGGTTGAGAATCACTGTACTAGAATGTTATTAAATATTCAAAACTTTCTATCGATATATACTTCCTATTTTCCTACTTTATCTGTTATGTTCTATGATATTGATATCTAAGAGGCTGTTTTTCCTTTCAATATATCCATTTGTTCCTGTATCGAATGGAGATGTGTTAGTAGAGATAGATATAAAGAAATATCCGTAAGTCTAGTGTTAAGCAGCTTGACACAGATAAAAGTTTTTATCCGCGTTGAAATTTATCCTCTCTTAACAGTTCGGTATTATAAAAATCTTAAATTATTTTACTCTATAGATGACAAATAAACGCGTCAAAAGAAGTCAAACATCTTTTCTACATTTTCATTCATAATATTAAGACACATTACTACAGACTTTTAACCTATCATTCTGTATATTAATTTAAATTTGTCTATTCTTGTTTAAAATCTTTTTTTTTTTTTTCGAAATTAGGGGATCACTCTGTTTTCAAAGTAAAACATCCTAAAGTCTACTTTATGGATGCGATGACCTGGTGGGGAAAGGCGTTATTTTCCCTACTGAAAGCTAGTGAGCATTTCAGCGACTACAACGGAAGTTCATCGTGTTCACTTACGTTGCCTGAGACACGTAAAATAGTTCGTAGTCGCATTGTCCTCCATGTGAAATGATACTTCTAGTCTGGCGGTTACATTCTTGGTCTCTTCTTTTAAATTATGAAGAATCACTTGCTTTCGGTTTTAGGACAGAAAACCCACTCGGGGTCGTCTTCGCTTCATGATCTGCTGTCAGTTCTGCCCCTTGCAGTGCTGGAAGTTAAAAATTCTTGGTAATCAGAGAAAGTAATCTGTTATCGAATTAAAAGCTCCACTGGATAATCTTTAATATAACTTAAAAAAGTTTTAAAAAAAGCAATAAAGATCATCATACTGTTTATTATGTGGCCTGAAAGACTATGCTCCTTAAAAACTAAGTAAATCATTTTTGTGAAAAATGCAGAATAAACTCAGTATGCTAATAGGATTCCCACCCATTTAAAGAACTCACCGAAAATGTGTATTTTCCATATTTTGTACTATTTTTAAAAATAGTATAAAACGTAATTACATAAATTCAATATTCGATGAGAGAAAGTGAAGGTAACTGAAAGTCAAGAGTATTCTGTTGCATTTGAGCTTACGTGACATCTTCTTGTTATACTTAGTGGCATTATTGTCTGACGCAAGCTTAGGCGGCGTCTGCAATATTTACTTAAGTTAATTGTTTTATCAGAGAAATTATAAGTAGGTAAATGAATGTATCTAAATAGGAGAAAAATTAGTTTCTTTATACATTGAGAATTTTCTAATATTTAAATTATATATGACCGGATAAAAATAATAATACACTGTGCATTTTTCACATAAAGCTATAAAATGGTATAACCTTTATTCTGGTTCTGATTTAACAACAAATTGTTGGCAGAATTTTAATAATAGCTTCAACATTCACATTCTCTAAACAGTGATGGATTAAATTATATAATTGCATTGATTAGAAATGCATATTATTGAAAATTAAATACTTTTTTGAGAAAGGGTTTGCGCAATCCTGTTTTTACCTTTATTAAAAAGAGAATATCATGCTAACAAAACAAGCATCGTATTCCCCACCAGACAAGTCTAGTAAGAAATCCGATGCTACAAAGCTGCGAGCAGTATTTGATGCAATACCAACAAATAAAGCTACAAGATTCTGGAATGATGCCGCCAAGAGTAAAATCCGAATTTCCTGATTTCATTCCGTCTTCTGAGAGTTATAAAGGGATTTTCTTAGACCTTGAAGGAAATCTTGAGGGCTTGAATTGATGGCTGAAGCCGAAATATTTGGCTTTCGGTGCTGAATTTCACAGAGAGAATGAAATCCTCCACATTTTCAACATCCCAGTTTCATAGGAGTTAATGGATTGCATTAATAAAATGAGACTAAAAATGTTATATATATTGATTCAATGATGATTAATATAAAAGACTTTTTATCCATGATCTTCTACAAAATAATATCGGATAATATAAAAAATATTGGTAAATCATATCAGCAGTTAATTTGAAGTTCTAAGATGTAAGGTTCAAGAATTTAAATATTGAAAATTTTTTACATAGTTAGGCATTTGGATTAAAAATTATTTCGATACTCCCTCAAACTGGTTAATAGCAGATAATAAATTCAAAATAGTAAAAATGATATTCAATAGCAAAAGATAATTTCATAAAGGTTATTAAATAATCGCTGGTCGAAGCAATGACGATATGAATCAAATTTTTCAATTACTTATTCAAATCAACTATTTATTAAAATTTTCATTCGTCTGACACATTAGAAAAATTATAATTAAGCACTTCAAAATATGTTATACTAGAGTTATACTGTGTAATTGAAATTAATGTAATTCTGTAATTCTGAAAGTCTTTAGTTGTGGTGCTGTTCAGTTGCCGTGTCGTTTCTGCTTTGATGCCTTCCACATCTCCCAAGTGCCGCCCCCGATGCACCATTTTGCATTTAGGGAACAAGAAGACTCACAAGGGGCTAAATCGGGTAAATAAGGCGGGTGGTCTGTCATGGTGATTGAGCTTCAGGCCAAAAAGTCACGCACAACGAGCGACGTGTGAGCGGGCACATTGTCGTGATGAAGCATCCACCTGCCCCCTTTTGCCAAATCCGGTCGAACTTGGGCCACACAAGCTCTGAGACGTGTCAGAACTTCAAGGTAAAAATTTCCGTTCACTCTCTGTCTCTGTTCCTCAATCAGAGAGAGCTCCATGTCGTTGCAGAAGAAAAAGAGTAACTTCAACAAGCAGCCGCACACTCCTACTTTCACACAGAGTGGTCTGACTCGAACTGAGCGTTGATGGGATTGGTTACAGCAGTAGTGCCACCTGGCGGGGACTGCAAACAGTAAAATAAAGTTATTATTCAACTTTTATACGTATTTTCCGGACAAACCTCGTAGAATGGCGAAAAAAATTCAGCAACATTTTATCAAACAATTTATTGACTTGAGAAGATTAAAATAGGAATTCATTTCCTGAAAAATGGAGATCCTTCCCAAAATAATTTGAGGGGAAAATTCCTTAAGTCAAGAAACAAACTCTCTCCCTCTGCTCCATTATTAAATTAGTATTTTAAAAATGTACAACACACTGGATAAGAATAATTTACACAACACCGTGTATTAACTAAAACTATACTTGACACCAAAAAGTTGTAAAAAAAGTTAAATTAAGGTTGCACAATTATTAATAGCATCGTATAACTTATACTACAAATTATCTTCACATATGTTATAGACATATACAGTCGTAATATAAGTAGAAATCACTTACTATTCTTATGCATGTAATAGTTAAAGATAATTTCTGCTAAGTACTAACAACTCGTAGTCAATAAATTTGTACAACATTAGTTACCACAGACACATTCAGGGAATGATTTTAAGTACCCTATTGGCAAATAAAATTGCTAAACCAAGAAGAAATGCAATTACAAAATGATATCTATTCGAGAAATAGTATATTGGTAAAAACAAGTAATTAAGTTTTCAGGAAACTTGAAAGCAAAGCTCTTGAGAAATGAATTGGTAATTCTGACAATGATTACAGCAGCTAGGATTTGGTAAAGTAGAGTTTGTATGACGTATACTGGTGCAGCCGTCAGCCATCTATGAGTTTCAACACGAAGACACTGTGCAGCGAATAGTGATTAGCATGGTTATGTACCAATAGGATAGTAACCACTGACTAGATTATTTTACGTGTGTATACGTATTTAATAGATAATTTCGGTGGCAGATCAAAAGAATATGCTGACGACTGTTGAAGTTGAATGATTTTGGCTTCAAATAAAGTCCGTACTTTGCCAGAGAAATAAATGTAATATCCTACTAAAACAACACAAGAGTTTTCTATATTCTACAGAAAATCATGGAATCTCACCTAATGGAAGTATCAGTTTGTTAGACCATCTACTGTAGACCATCAGAATTACGATCAATATGAACAATCGAAATCCGGATGGTCTACAATTCGATCCATATCAAAAATAAGAAACGTGCCCGTAAACATTTCTTTTAGGCGAGGGTTGGCAGCATATTATCATTAGGCAGCAACATCCAAGTCTGAAATAAAAAAAAGCACCTTTTGTCATAATACAAAATTATGCAGCATTTCTTTGCCGAATGCTTCTTCAAAAACAGGAACTGAGATTCATCCTATTCATCTGAATTTAAGAGCTACACAATTTATATAATTGGGATTTAATTTATATAATCATAAAAAATGCAAATTGTACAATTAAAGGCTGCATAAAGTGCTTAAATTATTTTTTCTTCAGCCAAACTTTGTCTTTTGCAGATTTTCTACGTGCAGCTTCCAGTTTTAATTGAATACTTTCTAATCAAGAGCTCTGCAATTGCACTGACGAAACGAGGAAGGATTCAGAACATTAAACTTGCGTAGAAATGTTTTCTCACGCGCACTGTAACACTCAATGTCTTCCTGTCACAATATAAAGAATTTAAGCGGTAAAATTATTTTGGCATTAAGTTGAAACGATATACATATATATAGCTACTGTCATGATTAAATTTATCCTATGCTATCACAAATTTCAAAATAAAGCTACCAAACCAACATTTCTTTAAATGTTTATGAATTCCTCTATCAGTATTATATATATATATATATATATATATATATATATATATATATATATATATATATATATATAAGGTAACTAACGTGAGGATGGCATTAATTAAAATTGTCTGTTCAAATGATTCTTTATGTATTTGGATACATCACTTGATACGAATTTTTTTAAACAATGAGCAAACTCTTAATTTATTACATACACCAATTTATTCAAATAAACAAATTTACTTATACATTCCAATAACCCTTCTTCTTATTCTATACAATTAGATTATCAAATTGGCCGACCAATGGTGGAGCGTCCTTAATTTCGAAGCAGTAGGTCCTGGGTTTGAATCCTTGTTCGGACATGGATGATCCTTTCTCTCTCTCTTCATTTTCAGGGAGAAGATGGCACATCCACTCGGTGCCCCACTGTAAGGATGTGGAGAGAAGAGTCCGTGCCTCAAAATGACGAGGCACTTGGTGATGGGCAAGTATTTCAAACCCGTTGACCTAAAGGTACAGTCCGGGGATCGCCTGCATCGCTATGCATGAGATGCCATCCCATTCGCCCCTTGCTGCACTGAATAGGGATATCTTAAATGCAGTTGGATATTAGAAAAAACAATTATAAAGTTATAGATATTAAAAATTTTCAAACATAATGCATGGAATATTACGAATTAGTCGTAAAAATAATGTGAGGAAAAATTAAAACGCTAATATATTGATCCGTTCCAGTATACATGTATTAAGTTGTGTCCCATAGAAATTAAACAGTTTATCACGAATACAGAGTTCCCATGGATGCTATCTGATTTCAGCCATGATATTGATTCCACGAGCAAATCGCTTGTAATTGCTCTCCCTCCCGTCTAATGATCGGATATATACTACTCTGGTGATGCCGATGAATGGAGTAATGATTGCAGGGAAGCCTGAAGTCAAGCCTTGCTCTTTACCTGATTATCCACCAATATAACTGCATAGTCCAAACTAATAAAATATGATATTTAACCTCAGACGAAATCACATGCGCCATCAGAAAAAAATATAAGGATTCTGCAATATCGGTAATATTGCAGAGTTATCTGCAATATTACCAATATTGCAGAAGAGTTATCTTTAAACTTTCAGGAAAAAAACTTAAATATTGATATATTTTATATATCTTTATGTTCTGGTAAATATACGTATAATTATCATAGTAATAATGATCATCACTATTTTATAACAATGATCACAAAATAGTGGTGATAATTATCGAATATTTTTATTATATGACACTTAATTCGAAGTTAAATTCAAAATCTGTCAGTTTTTTGCTATTGATTTTTATCTAACTGATATTTAATATACATATCATACTTGTCGTGTTGTCAATGGCTGAAAGTCATATATCATAAAAAGTATCGAGGTATTCTGGCTACTGAAACTAAAGAATATTTTCTTTTAAAAATATCTGCTACTAAAAACATGAAAGGAAATTTTATTTGGCAGAAAGGCACAACTGGAGACGGATCATTTTTACAAAATAAATGCATCACCCATCAAGTGATTGTGCATGGCGTAACACGTTTTCTTAAGAGAAGTGCCAACAGTGTTCCGATAATGAATGAAATAATATGTATTAGGCTACACTGAATACCTTTAAATGGACCACGGTGGTTGGAGAAAGGCATCGTTCTTGTGGCCGGGAGGTGATGAATTCGATACCTGACGTAATCGAGGATATTTTTCATTTATATCAATGGTGACTGGTTGCAACGTCCTTCCACTGGTGGGACGGGGAGGAAGGGTTGCTAAATCAGGTGTTCACCTTGTCACTTGATCATGATTTAAAGTGACGAGATGATTGGTTAGCAGCTTTCCTTAGCAGTTACAGGTGGCTCTAAATAAATTACAAACAACGAACTTTTTATTTGCTCCTTTTCATTGAAAGACTTTGAATTCTTTTTAAAAATTTCTGTATAATTTTTAAAGATTCTTGAAACGGACATCTATGTATTGAACTACTGCACATCTTTGAATTTTTTTAATAATTATACGCGCAGATACTGCTTTTCAGTCTTCTTAATAAATGAAATAGAGATACATTAGATATTTTAAAAAATTGAATTATTCTTTCATATCGATTTAAATAAGTAATTTTCTACAACGAAAATTTAAACAAAAGTTTAGTTCTGTTCAAGTACAAAATTAAATAAAAATAAATTATACGCTTCATATTTTATATACTACGCACACACACACATATTTAACTTTCTCGCTCTATCCTTGCTTAATACGGTAAAAACTGATGGAAACGTTATCAAAATCAAGCAAATAGTATTTTACTATTTATGTATACTGACCACTCTCAAGAAAAAATATTAAAAATATACCAATATTATGTTTTGAAAGTATAAACTACACTGCTGGACAATTGCTAAGGACGGATAACACTATCATCCATAGCAACCACAAAATGAAAGGATGCAAAATGTGGAAAATTAGAATAAGTGCTGGATATAGTAAGCAGAAGTATGCGTAAGCAAATTTATTTCCACGTCTGTTCATCACCTGATAGCGTTCATAAGAGCTTTAAAGGTTTTGACGCGTGTGAACAGTTGTTGTTTCAAGTCAAAGTTTTACAGGAAGGATTTAATAGACGAACTTGAAATGTTTGGCATGTCTTCCCGACATCACTTAGATGATTTTATGCGTGCCTGAATTATTGGAAAGATCGAAGAAGGGCGAAAAATAACTGATGTTGCCAGGGAGTTTGACATCGCTCACAGCGTTGTTTCACGGCTGTGGAAGTCATTTAAAACTACTGGAATGTGTAGTAGGCACGGGGGAGGTCGTGTTAGAAGTACGACGCCTGCAGAAGACAGATATATCGTCCTATCAGCAAAAAGGAACAGGTGCACCACAGCTCAGCAGGTGGCAGCAAATCAGTTTATTGCTGCCTCAGGAAAGCAGATCTCCCGAAAAACTGTTGCCAGACGTTTAAGGGGAGGAGGACTATACGCCCGCAGACCAGTTGTGTGTATCCCATTGACCAAACAGCACCGTACTGCCCGTTTGCAATGGTGTCGTGAGCATCGCAATTGGACTGAACAGGATGGGCATGCGTACTATTCTCAGATGAGAGTAGGTTCAGTCTGTCATCGGATTGTAGACGCCAACTGATCTGACGCGAGAGTGGTACTGCTTATCGTCCAGGAAAGGGACCGATATCCGACTTGCAGTGTCATAATGTGGGCCGGCATCATGATCAATGGCCGCACGCCCCTACATGTGGTTGCGAATGGGACTATGACGGGCTAACGATACATTAATGAAGTTCTACTTCCTCATGTTCGTCTTTTCCATGGTGCTGTCGGTGATAAATTTGATTTTATGTACGACAACGCAACATGTCATCAAACACTCGCTGTTCAGGATTGTCTAGACAGCGAGGGTATTCAACGCCTCGTATGGTCATCACATTCTCCAGATCTAAACCTCATTGAAAATGTGTGGGATGCTTTGGGGAGGCAAGTTGCTGGTCGAAACTATCCTCCGACAAACAAGAACACCCTCATCCGTGCACTCTCAGAGGAATGGGATAAATTGTCTCAACAGCTGCTGGATAATGTTGTGCAAACAATAATTCAACGTGTAGAATGTTGCATCACACTCCACGGTGGACATATCCCGTACTGATACCTTTCTTCAAGGTGCCTGCTGATTTTCAAAAGCATTTTTCTGTATGCAGCATCAAATGAAAATTTTTTTTCTTTTAGATGTTTCACATGCTACATTGCAATTTGTGATCCGTCCTTAGCAATTGTCCAGCAGTGTATTTATTTAGAAATTTTGCAGCACACACAAATTTAATATAGTTTTCAAAATTGTGGTAATAAAGAATATGATGTCAAAAAGATGTAGAATTTTAGCACACAAACTACAGAAGTATAATGAAAAACAAAAAGTATAATTTTTTCTTTCACACTTAAAATTTACTTCCAAAAAAATTTTATGTTCAATTAAAATTAATACAGATATTCCAGTTTCAGAATTTGTTTTCATACTTAAAACAGTGATTATGAAATAGCTAGTTGAAGGTTTTAGCTGAACTTAATTTGGTGAATTTAAAGCGTGATAAATGAAGTTAACATTGAATTTATTTCCGAAGCATTATTATATATACAATGAGTGTAAAAAGTAATCGCGTACAGTACAACCATTGAATTAAAAGAGATCCGTTCATAAAAATTGTAAATATGAATTATATTTCAATTAATTATAAATACTTAATAGAACATATTTTCACTAGTTTCATGTGAAATTTACATAAAAATAATTTTTTACATGAATAAATATTTACAAAACTTTAACAATCCAACATCTTGTGGTGTAAAAAATATTCGTACACTAAAAGCAATGCAATTTTTTTAGTTATATTTTGTGATTGGTTTAGCCATTAAGATTTAGTTAATTGACGTCATCTTGTAAGTTACTTAAAAGGTTCTTCAGTGAAAATTTTAATGTAGTGAGAAACTAGAAATTCTGTAATGGGTCGTAAAAGTAAAGAGACAAGTGTTTCTTATACAGAATTGATTTTAAAGCTCGGTAAAAATGGTAAATCGTACAACAAGATTTCTGATCTGGTTGGTAGACCCCGTTCAACTGTGCAGTCAATCATAAAAAAGTTTGCTGCCACTGGAACGTTTCAAAACAGTTCTCTTACAAGGCGATCTTGTCTATTGTCAACATTTGACATACGGTTTCTGGTACGTTCATTAAGAAGGATCCCAAATTAAGTGTTCCTACGTTAACATCAGAACTGAAGAAGATAGGAACAGCAGTCTCCGTAAGTACAGTTCGAAATGCATGCAGAACTGAAGGTTACCATGGCCGTGTTGTGAGACGAAAATTCTTTGTTAGTGAGAAGAATCGGAAGCTGCGATTGTCTTTCGCCAAGCAATACGTTAATGAAAGTCCAGATATCTAGAAAAAGATTATCTTTACAGACGAAAGTAAATACAAGATATTTGGATGGGATGGGAGACGAATGGTATGGAGAAAGCGCAATACAGAAATGCATCCTAAGAATTTAGCGCCAACCGTGAAACACGGGGGTGGAAGTCTGCTTGTTTGGGGGTGTATGAGTGCTTCTGGGGTGGGCAAATTAGTCTTTATTAAAGGCATTATGAATAATCTATTTTATACTGACATTTTAAACAATAATTTAGGATCTAGTGCAACAAAAATGGCTTGAATAGTGATTACGTTTTCATGCATGATAACGATCAAAAGCACACAGCCCTAAACACAAGGCTCTGGATACCATATAGTACCCCAAAGTTCATGAAATTTCCTCCGCAATCACCGGATCTCAACCCCATCGAGAATTTATGGGGCGTTCTTGATAAAAATATTAAATCCAGACAAATTTCTAATAATAATGATTTGGAATCAGCTCTTAATCAAGAATGGGACGCCATATCTAGCTCAATAACGGAAAAATTGGTGGAATCGATGCCAAAGAGACTCAAGGCAGTTCGTCGAGCTATATATGTCTGATATACGAATATTTTTTCACCACAAGATGCTGGATTGTTTCAATTTTGTAAATATATTTATTCATGTATAAAATTATTTTTGTGTAAATTTCACATGAAACTAGTTAAAATATGTTCTATAGTATATTTATAACTAGTTAAAATGGAAATTTATGTTTATAATTTTTATGAACGGATCTCTTTTAAATCAATTGTACTGAACGTGCGCACGCGAATACTTTTTACACTCACTGTGTATATAACGATCCTTTGATGGTGCTAGATATTTTGGGGGGTTGTTCAACGTTATGGACCTATTCTAGCGCTGCTGGCTAAAAGAGGCAAGCAACAACAACGTAATGATTATTAAATTACTTATAAATATATATCTCATATTTTCATTTTTTTACCTATAATTATATTTTTTAATTAATATAGTGTTAAATTATATAATTTATATAGTGTTAAATTATATAATTTATATAGTGTTAAATTATATTTTTTTCTTCAAATGGTTGTTTTTTCTTCAAATATATGTATTCGCTCGTGTGTGAAATGATCAGTATTCCTAAATTACATAATTTCCACTTGGTGAGAGCAGAGGGTTATACAGTCTGGGCGCCAGAGATGTTGTATAATGCCTGTTTATTAGCACTACAAGGGGTGGTAGCCATTGTAGTATCGTCGAGAAACGAGTAATTCAGAAGCAGGAACCAAGCAGCAGACACCAGTCTTGTCCTACCACTCAAAGCGGTATCGTTGCCCATAGAGGACATTGCCACCACGAATTATTGAACGTGATCCGCTAGCGAACACGATTGATGTTCGATTAGGTCGGGATTCGAACTCACTATCTTCCGATAACGAGAACAAACGCCATAAACCAACCAGGTCACCAACGTTCTCGTCATGGAGATCATACATAATAAATGTTTGGGAAATGAGTGTCAACGTTTCACGCTTAAACTGCATAAAGTTCTCCGAGCATATGCTAAGATTATTAAATTACTTTTGGAAAACTTAAAAATATATTTGAGAACTCTAAAACTCAATTTCATCATATTAATAAGATACATGTTGATAGTATATGCAATGATAGAAATATAGTAGTAATATATTTATATATAATATATATATATAATATATATATATATATATATGCATATGTACGTGGGGCCATGGTAACCTTATGGTTAGGCAACAGACTTCGGTCCGGAAGGGCTGGGTGCTATTCCCAATGCCGCCAAAGACCCCTCGAGTACATGCGATATACATGTTCAGTAAATCTGTGGAATCGAAAATCCTGTGGTCGGTCGTTACCAGGAATGCAACGGTCTGGAGAAAATTTCTTCCCCCTACAGATCAAAGTCAAAATGGAGGGAGTGTATCCACTGATGGCGTCAGTTATCGAGGGATTCTTAGGCGTACTTTCACCTCAGTAGTGCTCTGATTAAACGAAAGACGCTGTTTTCTGGCTTAATTTCGCATAGCCTTCAGTTAGCAAGCTTAGCTTGTCTAAGTGTCACAAACAACAACATATGCACGTATATTACCATGCATACATATACACATGTACGTACACACACATACGTAGTCACATATATATACATATCCCTTTCTTGACAAACATGGACATATCTACATATGTTATTAAAATTTTTCCATTTTACTTTTTCTGGTATTCGTAAAATATTTCTCTATTGATGTTTCAGGTTTATTTAACTATTCTGAGACTTATTTTCTGGAAAAAATGAAATTTTGCCTTTCGATGTATTTGGGCACAAAATAGACCAAATTAAAATAAAAATGTTTTATTTTCTCAAAGGGATAATAAAATCGCTTATAAGAGTTGCTTATGAAAACTGTCCTCATGTACTACTGTTAGTAATTTACATTTTATTGCTTCTAAGTCAGAATACGTTGAAGTAATGCTTCCGAAGTATAATTCTCTTTATATTTTAATGTAAAAGTAGCTTAATATATGCAGTTTTAAAACCTCAATTTTTTTCTCGTTTTGAAAAAGTAATTATCATTAGCATCGATTTTTTGAGATTCTTAAAAAGTGCCTTTGAAAATTTTTATAATATAAAAATATTGTTTTGAACAAAACCTGTAATTTTAAATTTTATAGAAAAATAGCAACTTGCACTTTTTGTGTGCATGCTTTTTTTTCTATTGCAATAATGAAATAACTAATAAAATTTCATGCTTACTTATTTTTTCTGAAATTAAAAAGACTATATTACAAATGTTTTTATTTTTTTACTCCGTATGAATTGACTTATTAAATGAAAACAATGAACACACAATTTTGATATAAAAGTGCTTCTCTATTTCATTATTGATCTATTTTTATACAGATATATTTTAAATTTAATATATTTTACATATTTTTAATTCAAATACATTTTTTAAATTATATTTTTTGTATTTCGAATTTAAATTTACAAATTTTACAAAGAGTGCTACTAAAATAGCAAATACGGAAATAGCTGTCATTCATTCAGGTTAAGTAAAAGAGAGATCGTCAAGAAGTGAAATAAATTTAGAAGAGCTCATACTATAAGATCCCCACGTCACACATTCTAGAATCTTACATTAAGCTTAGAATAAAAATAAGGCAAACGGAAAGCACTCGTATGGTTTGTAAATAAAAAATAAAATTGTCTGTTTTATTGAAGAATACACACAAGCACATTTTAACGGATAAAATTATTAATATTATGTATCAAATCGCTAATCAATACAAGTTTAGGGCAACTGATACATATAATACTACAATAACCAAGCTAAGAATATATATATTAGGTTTAAGAATAATATATATATACATAATTTAACATATAAATATGATCACAACCTAGCTATTTAAATCAGTAATGAGGCAATCAAGCCAATTCGATTAATATTATAAATCGGTTGAAAATATCAAATGAAATGCATGTGATTTCCCTAAATAACGTATTATTACGTGTGTATAATGTTTAAAATAACAATATTTGGTTAGATGGTATATCTTCTAAATTTGCTTAATAATTCGTCAAGGTCTTGTTTGTAATGAAAGTTAATCAATGAATTTCATAATATAATACTTAACTATTTCAAAAAAATATTTTTTTAGCAAATTGCTCTCTGCGAAATCCATTTTAAAACTTTGAAACGTTTGCTTAACATTGATAAAACAAATGTAATTTGTAAAAATACATTCTAATTGTAGAATGTCTTAGAATTAAAAACGGATTCATAGTTTTGGTATTCACCAAGAGTTTTCTTCTTTTTTTTTCTTGACCAGTGTTATCTATATCGAATTCAAGTATTGTCAGACCTTCAAGATTTAGCCCGAAACCTTAAAAGTAATCAAAATACTTACAATTCATAATATTTTGGAAAATTTTGTACCATTTACGCATCCACAATAAAAATTATGTTACTAGATTTACTAAATTTATTTCGATACAAAATGTCATCAGAGTTCATATGAGCCTCTTGACAACTTTAGAAAAATACTTAATGATTCAGAGCAAATAAAACATTTTAAATATCTTTATTTTATTAAGAAAAAAGAAAACAACCACTATTATCAAAATATGCATTTTTTGAACAAACGATTATAATATCTAATTGACTTATGATTAACATATGGTCTGGAACCCTTTCATTTATTTTGAGCATATATTTAATCATCAGGTAAAATAATCGGTGAAATTTATTTGCATACAAAATATATAATGACACGTTGGTCAACTTTTTCATTTTTCTAGTGTTTAAAAGATGACTAAAATTTTCTACTCATATAACATAAAAAAAGCGTTGCAGTTATCCTTAACGACCTTTCAGAAAGTTATATTTTATAAGAATGTACAATGTAGCCATAGAAGAGAGTAAATTAAATTACTTAACACTGTCAATTGTGTTTTCAAATTCCATATTTTGTTTGCTCTCTCTATTGAATCGTCGTATTTATTTAGAGTAATACCAAATGGCTTATTTTATTGTAGAGCAAGAAATATTTGAACACAAGGTATAAAGTACCAAAGAAGATATTTTATTTTTAAATTTTGATAGGTTTAAGTTCGGAGAGTTTTAAATTTTGAACGAAATTTCTAGTTACTTAAATATTAATTATACCTGTCCAGGGAGTTTCAGATTTTCAATGTGAAAATAAATTTATTTATATTACCTCATTATATATAATTAAATATTTCTTGCCTCATTATAAACATAAATTTCCATTTTAATTAATTATAAATATATCATAGAACATATTTTCACTAGTTTCATGTGAAATCTACACAAAAATAATTTTATACATGAATAAATATTTACAAAATTAAAACAATCCAGCATCTTGTGGTTTAAAAAGTATTCGTATATCAGGCATATATTGGCCAATGCAATAATAATATTTCAACTAATACCTTGTAGGATATCCTTTAGCTCGACGAACTGCCTTGAGTCTCTTTGGCATCGATTCCACCAATTTTGCCGTTATTGAGCTAAATATGGCGTCCCATTCTTCATTAAGAGCTGATTCCAAATCATTATTATTAGAAATATGTCTGGATTTAATATTTTTATCAAGAACGTCCCATAAATTCTCCATGGGGTTGAGATCCGGTGATTGCGGAGGAAATTTCATGAACTTTGGGGTACTATATGGTATCCAGAGCCTTGTGTTTAGGGCTGTGTGCTTTTGATCGTTATCATGCATGAAAACGTAATCACTATTCAAACCATTTTTGTTGCACTAGATCCTAAATTATTGTTTAAAATGTCAGTATAAAATAGATTGATTCATAATGTCTTTAATAAAGACTAATTTGCCCACCCCAGAAGCACTCATACACCCCCAAATAAGCAGACTTCCACCCCCGTGTTTCACTGTTGGCACTAAATTCTTAGGATGCATTTCTGTATTGCGCTTTCTCCATGCCATTCGTCTCCCATCACATCCAAATATGTTGTATTTACTTTCGTCTGTAAAGATAATCTTTTTCCAGATATCTGGACTTTCATTAACGTATTGCTTGGCGAAAGACAATCGCAGCTTCCGATTCTTCTCACTAACAAAGAATTTTCGTCTCACAACACGGCCATGGAAACCTTCAGTTCTGCATGCATTTCGAACAGTACTTACGGAGACTGCTGTTCCTATCTTCTCCAGTTCTGATGTTAACGTAGGAGCACTTATTTTTGGATCCTTCTGTAATGAACGTACCAGAAACCGTATGTCAAGTGTTGACAATAGACAAGATCGCCCTGTACGAGAAATGTTTTGAAACGTTCCAGTGGCAGCAAACTTTTTTATGATTGACTCCAGAGTTGAACGGGGTCTACCAACCAGATCAGAAATCTTGTTGTACGATTTACTATTTTTACCGAGCTTTAAAATCAATTCTGTATAAGAAACGCTTGTCTTTTTACTTTTACGACCCATTACAGAATTTCTAGTTTCCCTCTACATTTAAATTTCCACTGAAGAACCTTTTAAGTAACTTACAAGATGACGCCAATTAACTAAATCTTAATGGCTAAACCAATCACAAAATATAACTAAAAAAATTGCATTTCTTTTAGTGTACGAATATTTTTTACACCACAAGATGTTGGATTGTTACAGTTTTGTAAATATTTATTCATGTAAAAAATTATTTTTGTGTAAATTTCACATGAAACTAGTGAAAATATGTTGTATTATGTATAATTAATTGAAATGGAATTTATATTTACAATTTTTATGAACGGATCTCTTTTAAATCAATTGTCGTACTGTACGAATACTTTTTACACTCACTTAGATTGCTCCAGGCACTCAATGATGCGTTCTGGCGTAGCTTGTTTAATTTATTTTAGTACATTACTGTAATATTCTATATTCATTTCAATCTTCTTTCATACAAATACTCGATTTCTGACTGTACTCCATATGATGGGTTTCGTTCTTTCTACAGCTGCTAATCAGGCTTATTTCATTGGAGAGGAACACCACCTCGAGTTCATGTTTATTCTTGTTGCCATCTTTGAATGGGGCAAGCTAATTTTGCTCAGAATTTTACAACGTCCTCGTCAAATGGCCGCCAATGCGTTAGAGAGAATTGCAATATTCCTCAAAAAGTATTTCAATAGCTCAAAACTTTCAAAAAAAACTATTTAACTATGTGTTTACCTAATACAAAGGGTAAAATTCAATACAAAAAATGATATAAAAATGTGATCAGTTTTGCATAATTTTACTAAGAATGATGTAAAAAGGGTTAAAACAGTGCATCACGTAAACCTGGTACTAAGAAAACTGAAATATTTCATTCTAATGTTCGGCTGCATTGCTTAACTCTTTTTGACTATTCTAACCAATGAATTCGCAATATCTGCTCACGTGATAAATTCTTTAACTGTACTCCAGGATGTGATAATAATTTTTTATTTATACTAATTGCGGTCAGAAAAAATCATAAAAATGAATTAAACTGAGAAAATTTTACTAAATCCAATATACATATGAAATTATTTCCAAAAATAATTATTTAATCGCTATCGTCTTAATTCATGCATAAAATTATACAGATCACAAAATTCTTTCCATTTCCGTTTCTTTAAAAACTTTAAATTAGATTTTACATAGACATAAAACATAGTGTTTATATAAAATGTAATTTAGAGTTTTCAAAGAAATAACATGGAAATAATGACCAAATAATAAATACTCAAGTAAATATAAAATTTTGAAAATCTAAATTTGGAGAAAAATAAAAACTCAAGGAATAATAAAAAATAATAATTGAGGAATTATTATTTTATATTATATTGCCGATTAGTTTTCTTGAAAATCAGAAAACTTTTCATACTCAAATATCTCTGAATGAAATAATGAACTTAAAATAATACTGCGAAAAGCATTTAAATATAACTGAATTTTTATAATTAAATTTCAATTTTAACAATTAAAATGTATTCATAAATGAAATTTTAATTTTTTAAAATTATATTATATTCATAAATTAATCAGGAATAAAATAAGTTACAACTTTAAAAATTTTACCCGTCCCTCTCCTCATAGATTTAAAAAAAAACAGTTACAAAATTATTATATATATATATATATATATATATATATATATATATATATATATATATATATATATATATATATATATATATATATATATATATATATATATCGATTGCAATATTTGAATTTATTTAAATCATAATTATTTCTAAAGATTTATTGATGATGATATATACTAATAGCTCTGATTTACAGACGGAAATATATTAAACGATTGTTGAAAGCTTGAAAAACGGAGGAGAGTGGTTCTTTATCACTTTTTACCGATAATCTCTGATGGCAGTATTTATGTTTCTTCTTTCCATATTTTTACAGTCTGATTTTTAAAAAAATAACGATTACTTTTTTTTTTCGATTTTAAAAAAAAAGTTTCATTTTTGCTTACTGCGGCAAGAATGTTTACGACTTTGCCAAAACGATGACTGTCAAAAATTCATTGATATTCACTGACTTCAATATAGAGTGTTGTCCACCATTAGAATAGATCCCACAAAGTAGTCTGGTGAGTAGTGTTTGCGGTGGTGACATGAGCGGCCCATTTCGAATGAGAATTAAATGTGTTATAAATTGGAGATATTTAGGAATGAACTTCAAGTTATTATAAAAATATACTGTAAGCCGAAGTTGTGGTTCCTCCCATCGAAAATGGGACTCGCCTTGTTTCAACATCAACAGAGAAATGCAAAAATGGTGGAAGCTAGTCTCGTGGTAGGTATACAGTAACTTTGTATCTGAAGCTAAATGTCAATCATCCTACATATCAGTAGATTTTAGTTAATGTATACCATGAGACATAAATACATAGCGTAAAACAAAGCTAAGTAAATATTAAATAACATTATATTTTTCAAATTGCAATTTTTCTGCAAAAGCTATGTAGACGTTTTTTACTAATAGCTAAGGTTCGCTAGTGATAAATATTTCAAATATAACATATATAACATTATATTTAATGCAGTTGTTAGTATGTGAGTTGTTTTATCGCACACTTATATAAGGCTATATATCAATTAGTGTATGTAAGTCCCTTCATTTATAAATTGGTAAAACTGTTGAAATTAGCAACATAATAATTATAGATATCTGTCACTAAATAAATATCTTTATGCAAATGCAAGACACTTCATTCAATTGAAACATCATTGGAAATGACAAACACTCAAGAAACCAGACCTCATAGAACCTACGAAGCTTCCACGCTATAAAACTAATGAATTAAATATGCTTCATATGGTTGGCAATAAAAGCTCTCACCACTTACCTGGAAAATGTGGAGTCTTCTAAGAACTTAGGTTTAGATCCTTAATAACCGCAACATGTCAGAGGGGATCTTAAGGAAAAGAGATTTTACCTCATGAGATACTAAAAGCACGAAAATTATGAATAAAACCAAATCAATTGTTACTCATTTGCAATTATATGTGTTTCGACAACTGCTTGGTATTTAGGGGAGAATTAATTTATTATAATTACTCTTTATTTATTAAAATATTTTTGTTTCAAACTTTAAAAATTTCCAGTTTTTTACATTAAATTTTTAATTAATTGTTTCACAAAACAGCTGGTTTTCATTTTATTTTAGCAAACATTTCGAATTTTATGAACCATCAGGAAAACAAAGGCAGTTCCAGTTTCGAAATCAGTTTCAAAAACGTAGAAATGATCACAAATAAGCTATGAGGTTTCTTTTTTATACGTAAAAATTGACAAGTACTTTAAAATATGATATGTATTGTATTGAGAAGATTTCATGTTAAAAAACGCGTAAATTTATTTCTAATTATTTAAGAATACATTTTAAGTCTTTCATTTGAAATAGAAATTTTATATTTAATAAAAAGGATTAGAAAGTGAAAAGATAAATAAATTAGAAGAAAAAAGCCATTTGTTTCGAAAATGCTTAAAATAAATCATTGTAATCTTTGAAACTCATTCATTTTTAAATAAAGAGTTCCTTTGCTCGTTTTAATAGCATAATATTATGTCATCTATGACTGTTTTAAAGTACCTTCCGACATTATATAAATATCCGAAATTAAATATAAAATGCATAAGAGGAGAAAAATGCGCTCATTCATTGAAACTGATAATTACACAAAGAACCTTTTCTTTAAGCCTAAGATCTTTATCTATACATTAAGACATCTTAAAGACATATATTCCTTACCTTTACCGTGTATACCTATTTGGAATTTTTATCGTCAAAATTTTTAACTGTTTCAACTATGCGCAAAACTTGCAATACAAATTAAATATACCTATATGCATACTAGTTTTTTAGATTCAAATAGTGTCGTGGAAATTCAAAAATTTTATGGTGGATTTATATAATCACAATGTATATAAAGCTGATGTTCAACTAAAATATTTCCGATGATCCACGGAAGGCAAAAAATTACAATTTCATTTATTTTACCAAATATTATTATTAATTATCCATAACCTAATCCAAAATCAGTGCGATAACAAAAAAAATTTGTACTTAAGTTGTTTTTCTTTTCTTTGCAGGAATTTCTTCGCTGAAAGAAGAAAAGTCCTGTCCAAGCTTCCTGGCCGTGCATTTGTAGGAAAAGAAGATCATCTTACAATGGATATAAAATGGCAACGATGGTCCGGACGAGAAAAAAAGAGATTACAAGGAGAACTCCGTCTCTGCAATCCATTAGTTTTATAAATCAAAAAGCCCTTTAACCCTTTCACCTGGAAGAGTAGTTTTTTAAGAAAAAAGAATTCCTAAATCCCCACCCACACCTTCAAACTCCTCATACATGTACAGAAGTTTGTTCCATTTTCCCTAAAAAAAACAAATAAGCATTTTTAATATACATAATGTACATAAAGTAAAACAAAAAAGTTTAGGAAGAAAAACTGATGCCTTAATCTTGTGTGTCACTTTTTCCGTTGTCGAAAAAAAATGCTCTAAGCAATGAAGCAAAGGATGACGTTAGAGAATCCTAGGTTTACTGGTTCGCGTACCGTGTTTTGATTTCAATTTATTAAAAAGTATATGTGTTCCTAATAAGCATGATTAATAAAAATCATTCATCATTAAAATTATCTCGCATATCAATTAATGTGTACACGAAAAATAATACCCCATCATATGTAAATAATAAGATATCAAATATATAAAAAGAGGAAATTATTTAATTAAATTAATTGTAAAATTCAAACTTAAAATTTTAAACCAAAATTCGTAGTACAGTCAATTTAACATACTCATTTTTTATGTAGAAAGTTCTACATTTATTAATAAACTCTTGAAAATTGATGAAAAATTTATGAATGAGAGGTTTGTAAATATAAATGCAGTTTCGCACGCATAAAGCAATGAACATGTCTTATGAAATCGTACCTAGGAAGTTAGCAAAAAGATTGTTCAAAATGTATATTTTACCGGTATTATATCTATCTATATTTTGAAGTTATTTGAAATGGGATCTACACAAATATATTTAATTTATTTAATATCACATTCATTTTGAAAAATTACTTTTCTTACCAATGAATATTATTAAAAACTGATAATTTTGTTAATTTTCCCTAAAGGATTAGCTTCCTTTCTCATGATTAATTCTGATAAAATATTTTTTTGACAAATTTGACTTTCCTTCCGAATCTTACTGGAGATTCTAAAATAAAAAAATTATTAATGATGAAAAGATCTTTAATTTAGAGAAATAAAAATAAAATGATAAGGTGGGTGGTTTCATGCTGTTTTAATTCAAATATAATGAAATAACATATTTTTCAAAGTTAAATATATATATAAACCATTATCTTATATTACCTAACATATTTGAAATTTGTTGAAAATTTAAAAAAAATCGCAGAAAGGTATTTTATGCAGAATATATATATATATATTAAAATTGAAGATAACATTTATTTTTAAGCAATTTTTGTCGAATTTGCCAATACTTTGGTTTTTAAAAAACTTTTAATTAGTTTATATTTTTTGATAGTTTTAATAATTTTTACTTTTTTTCAAAATAACAAGAGACTCAATGGTTGGAAAAATGACAAGATTTAAATAATAAAAATCAAAGATGCATTTAATTAACTTTACTAACATCAATATGTTTTATTCAAGCTTAATTTTAGAACCCTGTTCCTCTAGACATTGCTTCGAGCATTTTACGAGTGCATATTCTTTCTCACATTCCGCATGTTCCCATTTTTGATTCAACCCCGCGTTGGAGCAGAAGCTATCGTTTTTACAGAAGAATCGATATTTAAAATCGATAGGAAAAAATTACTGTTTCTAGAAATTGATAGTATTTATGGTTCTCTTTCCATCTTAAAATTCATGAAGTAAAAAAAAATCACCTATTCGTGTAACATATCGCAAACGGTCCCTTTTGCTACGTTCTATGTTACATCTTCCGCCATTTTTATGACCGTCCTTTTGCTAGCCCTCCACACAACGTCCACTTCGTTTGCTTTCTCCTTTTGCAACAAACGGCGATAAATGAACCTTTGCAGCTTCTCCTTCACATAAATGCCTAAAGAAGTTTTCTGGTAAAGAAATCAAGACCTATTAGCCAATTCTATATAAAAATCTAAAATATTTTAAGTTGAGTTCTAAATTACTCTGCAATAAATAACATTCAAAAATATGAATGTGTTCCCCATCTGGAGAGTGGATAGTATGTCATTCATTTTATATTAACAACAAAGAAACCTCTTAGCCACATTCACAAACAAAATTATATATTTTTATTTACTTGGTACCATTCATTTTGTCGTATGACCTTATATTCAATAGACGTTATATTACTATGAGAATTACTATTTATACTTCTATTATTATTTCTATTTTTACTTCTTATGTCTTCAAAATTGATTGAAGAAAACCTATCCTAAAATATAAATTTTCTTAAATAAATTAGCATATGTTCTTTGTTCTTTATTTCAAAAACAGTTTTCGATAACTGATGAGTTGCAAAACTCTATAAATCTCTGAAATATGGCGAAATGAAAACGAATGTGAGTAATAAATATTGAATTGTGGTCCCAAATTAAAAATAAACTAGAAGCCCAAATTTTAAAAATATTTTCGCTAAATTATTTCCTTTCTTTAACACTGTGGTGCAAAATAATGTGACTGAAAATTTAATCTTGTGTAAAAATATTATCCCATAAAAATTTTGTGTAATGAAAGTGTTTCCAAATTAAATAATTCTGTTACAAAAATTAAAATTAACTTGAATATAAAATATAAATTCAGAAAAACAAGCTAAAGAAAAATTTTAAAAATATGAAAGTCCGACTCAAAAAATTGTTCTAAATTTGTCTTTTTAAACAATAAATTACAATTCTCTTGGTAAATTTTTTTAATTTAGAGTGTTTAAGTCTAGCGTATATCAAAATAAGTTTATTTTAGAATACAAAATTTTAACACTATATTTACACTACCTCATACTTATACAAATCACACACTGTATTCCATATCAAAAGATATAATTCACAAAATTACTTTCAAATTTCAAATAATAGCTGTTCTGAAATACTCATTAGATTGTAAAAATTCTTAAATATAAGAATGGACTTCCTTATCACTGAATGTTACTAAGCTCGAGCTATTTCTACACATGTATAGTGTTGAAATAGTTCGAGCTTAGTAACATAGAGTTCTAAAATTTTAACTATTGCTTGCTATATAAAAAATATTTTAAATTAAAAATAAAATTTTATTAAAAACCAATATTTAAAATTTTTTATTGGTTGTAATTTAAAAAAATTAATGACATATTTAGCATCATTTAACCACAAGTTAAAAACAGTTATAACTAGTTTTAATTGTAAGTATTAAATTTTAAACATATTCAATTATTAAAAATTAAATTTCCTTATATTTCATATAAATTACCTGAAACACTTTGAAATCATATTTAAAATCTTTTTAATTCGATAAAACTAAAACGTGTTCTATTTTTTATTTCAGTGCTCATAATTTATTATAGAATTTATTTTGAGGAATGACATATACAGATATGGGGATAAAAGAAATTGCTTAATTATCATATAATTTTCAAATGATGCAATAAAATTTTATTTTTCTTACTTTATTTAAAAGCATTTAATGAAAAATATCTGTTTACAGAAATTTGAAAACCGTACGGATAATTTTCTAATAACTACTAAAATAGAAATATCATTTTTGCAGTCTATTCAACATTTATTGACTTGAATAATAATTTCTTACATCTTTTTAAATTTTTAAAGAACAAAACACATTTCTTTATAATTATTATGTGTCTCATAATATAACTATGCATCATCATTTCTTTCTATTATTATATCTTTATCTCATTTTATCAGCAAAGACAATAATGACGTATGTATATATATAAAATATCATGCTCTAAAATAAAGTTAATTAAACATTTTCGGGGCAAAAGCAATTTGTTATTTCAGTAATTCTTTTAAGAGATATACATTGAAACCTTGTCAGAGTTAAACTTAAGAAAGCTTTAAGTTCCTCGCCTTTTATATAAGCAGCTTTTAAAATATCAAAAGATATTTTCGAATTGTGTGATTTCCATGAAATATACATGGTGTTTACGTTAATAATCGTCAAACAATTAATAATTAATGGACTAATTTATTTAGATAAAATATAATCATAAGCGATAAAAAATACTCAACTAGATAAATTAATATTCTATATTCTCAGCATCAATGTAATTTTTTGAAATTCTATAGAAAATCACAAAGACTATTTACTCTTTACCAACTGAAATAATTGACCACTGATAATTTGGACTTTGAATTCTCATATTAAGAATACTATTTTTTTAATGTTTGCCATGTATAGCAAAATTCCTATCAGTATTAAGAAGGTTAAGAATGCTGTGAAATTCTCAGAATTCTTCACACGACCTCGCCAAAATTTGTTGGTGCTAAATTTTATATTTTTCTATAATAATAAATAATGCATTCAACATCTAGAAAACAATGGCAATTTTTTTTCTGCGGCTAAGAAATTATGTTTAATGGTTGCATTATTTTGGTGTGTTGAGCGAAATTCAAAATTGATTTTACAGCATTATTACAAAGTAAAACGTAATGGCATTTCATCTTTGAAGTTAATATATCTGTTTATGAATCATTCTTCTATAAAAAAAAGTTCATTTAAATGAAAATCATAAAAAGAAAATATTCTGGAACAAAAGAATAATGCTTCTCACTTTATGTAAAGACACTTATTTCATTTATCCCATTTGTTGTCATTTGAATACAAATTATAATATTTTATTCATTAGAATGATATATTTTTGAAAATGTTTGAATCATATCATTGGAAAATTTTATTATTTTAAGGAGTTTTGTGCATATTTGTCACAGAAATAATCATTACAAATAAGAGTTTTAAAATTCTAATTATCTGTAACATGTTTATACGCCTTAAAATTAAATCGATTAGTAATGTTTTCAGTAAAATGTAATACTTAGATGAAGAGCAAGATACGAATTTTAAACTCTTTCTTCAAATGTGATATTTACAGCCAAATATGGTTTCTTCAATCTGCATTTTGGCAAACTAGTTCGTTAATTTTTTTCACTGAAAATAATTTGGCAACACTTTTGACAAATAATCGTATCATGTTCTTCATGTTTATCTAAAATGAAATCTTATATTATTGCTTTATCTATTTTTATGACAAGGGGAAAACTGTCACTGTGCAAGATATATATTTCTGTGTTAATAATTTTCTTTCCTTTCTATTAATTATTCCTATTAATACATGCCTAAGCTTTGTTGCAACTGTGACCATACGCACATTCATTCTCTCAACATCACTCAATACCTGATTGGATAAATTTGCATAAATTATACATCGAAGACTTATTACATATTATATTACTGTAAACATATAATACTCAATAATAAATATAGAAGAAAGCACTTGTAAAAGAAGGTGTAAGCTTATATAGCTTAGAATGTCAAAGAAACATTAGAGTACTTCGATAGCAATACTAAGGAAGAGAGCACATGTTAAATTAAAGCACTAAATCCCAATTACAAAAGCTTTGCTTCAACCATTTTATTCAACCTTTATGTAACAAATACGGAGTACATTAAAATTTAGCTCTATATTTTTAAAAATAATACCAAATACTTTTAATACTTTGATAAAAATTTGAGGCATTTTTTAAAGTTCAAACATGATTTTGATTGATAAAATTATAGGCCGCATGATTTAATGCTCTAGTAGAAATTTGTATTCAGAATTCTAAATATTACAATCTCATCAATAAAATTTGTTTACAATATTTAGTGTATTTATATTAAACAGTTATTATGTGCATAAGATAAAAATATTAAATTTTATTTATAAATGATATGAGCTAATACAATTAAATTTAATTAGGAAATACACTAGGTTGTGTAAAATACACAAAATTCAGTATATAACTTGGCAGTTTGCAACTAAAAATTTTAAAATAATCTTTGGGAATAATAGATTTTGATAAAAAAAATTATAATCATATTTACAATCTTTACATTTGAGTAATTACAGTCTTTTTATTGCAATAATAATATTTTTCATAACTTATTTTTCACGTGTTTTTGTTTGTTTGAATTACCTCATTCAACAATTATTGAAATTTAATTTTATTTACGTTAACTAAACCCTTTAGAAACGTGTAAATTTGTTTTAAATGGAATTTTTAAATGTCTAAAATGCAATACAATCATGAAATGAGTCGCCAAGTATTTCATCTAATGCCAAATATCATTTCTTGTAAGAAATAATGATGGCATACATAGAAATAGCCAAGGGTTGTTACATGACATCATGAACCTATGTTGTTTTATTTATTGAATGGCATCTTGCTGAGCGTTTCTACTGATCACTTGGCGCAGAATGCATCATTGACATTTTTAGCATGAAACCCTACCATGAAATTGATAATGAAAATTTAAATACTTCAAAGAAGATAAAATATTATTCTTATTTTAATATTAAAATATTAATTCCAATTAATCTATTATTTTATAAATTTTTAATTCCTATTTCTTCTTAAAAACAGATTTTTTAATTTTACAGCTCTTATTATTCACACATCAATTAATTAAATTGAAAGAAATTTAATAACATTTTAAATAGTTTCTCTTGATATTCCTGATAGAATGGTCAAGTCATCATAACTGATCAAATCATCAATAAATTATATCAATCCTGATATTTTTCTTCTGAAATGCTTGTTTATGTTAGTTTTTACTGTAAAAACAAACCGGAAAATGTCATTATTCTATTCAAAATCCTTTCACAACATATTTAATTTGCTATAATTATTTCTGAAAAAAATTCCTGAAGTTTTTTTAACATTTTTTTCTTTTGTTTAAAGTAATCTCACTAAAAATACTGATAAGTTACAGTAATTCTAAAAATTGAAAACTTAACATTGAAGATATTAAAATAAATAAGAGTAATCTAAGTTGCAACTGTATTCCATGGTGCAAGAAACATATTTAGCATTAACATGTTACTTTTGCTTTGTCAAATGAATCAAGTTTCCCCTGAAGGCAATAGTTTTGAGGACGAGATTAGAATAGAGTGCAGGAATTGAAAATATATGCTTACCTGCTTGAACTCTATTGATGCATTAAATATATACTTTTCAATCAGTGCCGTCTTCTTTAATGTTTGCGTGTGATGCTGTTTGGAACATCACAACAAATTGATGAAGAAATGTCTGCGACACATTTCTGTTCCATTTTAAAGTTCGCGATTCATTTGCGTCCACTCGCAGAGCTTCATCTTTTGCTGTCTTAAAAAAATATCTTCATAGATTTAAAGAAGAATAGCAGGATTAGAGATGACATTATTTAGGATTTAAGATAGATCTCCTCTAGGAAAAAAAAATTATTGAAAAAAATCGATTTTGAATTAAGTAGAAAGAGATTCTTCTAGGCTTTGCAATCTGGTTCTGGCTGTGCTATTTTTGTTTAAAGTAATACTTATTTTTTATTTTTATAACTTTTTTTTTATTTCGTAGAGAGTTATTTTTATGAATGAATATTTTCTTTAAAATTTACAGAAATACTATTTTAAAATTATGTTTGATTGTATTTTCAAGTAGTGCTTTGAAATTCATAATGTTCATTATTTTCACATAATAATTTACTCATTTTAGAAATTATTTCTATATTACACAACAAATTCGAATTTTAATGTTTTGATTTAACATTGTGATATTTATTTTTCTTACTGAAAACAACACCCTTCATAAATTAATGTTTTATTCAGAGAAATGGCAGATAATTTTTTTCTATTATAAAATGAAATTGCTTTTTTCATTTCATTTTAGTTATGTTTTTGGTATAGTCTGAAGAATATTTAGCACATATTACATAAAGAAATGAGCATTACTTTTAGAGTGCATTTAAAAAGAGAGCCTTTACTTTTGTAAGTGTTTTAGAGGGGAAAATGCATAAGTAAATTGAAGATAATAAAAATAATAAAGCAAAACACTATTATTAAATAAAAATTCCTTTTCTGTCTACAATTAATTGTCTACAACCAACAAATAACGATTTCCACTGATTAATGAAGCAGCGATACACATGAAAATGAATATCAAATGTAATTCATATAAAAAATTAATAAAAAGTTCATATTAATTTAACGCAATTTTTTAATTACCTAAAAAATTATATGAATACATCATAATAAATGTCCATTGATATTTTATGAAGATTTTATGAATAGATAATTTAAAAATAGAAATTTGAACTATTCTCTGATTATGTATTATATTTTAGCACTAAAACAAACTAATCTTTGTTTATGCATTAGAAAATGGATGTCTAGATCTTAAATGTTTGTAACTTATTCAAAATAACTAAAATAAAATACGGATTCACAAAAAGAAATAGATGACGAAAGTTTGGAGTTATGTACGATTACTTAATAAAAACTAAAATATTTTTGCAGACACTTGGCTTATTGTATGCTAAAATTATACAGTATTTTAAATAACTTTAAGTTCATTTCAATTAAATTTATAATTAAATTAATTTTACATAAATAAGTTTATTTTAATTATTTTAATGACTTGATTTTAAATTATTAGAGAATTCTGTGACATTATTTAAGAAAATTTTAAGAATAACTTTTATTAAATGGAAAATATTTTATTTTTAAAAAATACTTCTACCTCGAAAATGATAATTCGATAAAACATTCAATTATCTAATTGGGTAAAATATTTTGTTTTGTAAAATTCAAAATATCTCAAAGAAGCAATCAATTTTTCATATTATAACGTATGAAGCTTTAATTTATATATGTTTTTTGTTTTCTCCAGCACAATTTTTATATTATTTTATTGAAACTAAGATGCTAGAAATAAATTGTACATAATTTAAAATACTTTAATGGTATTTATTAGAAACTTGAAAAATCATTTTATCCATTTTTCTATTAAAGATCATTAAAAATTAATTAAGAATAAAAAGTAAATTTCCATGTATTCCATCATTTTCGATTGATTAATGTGTTTAAAGGACTTTTTAGTTTCTAGAAATGTCTGTTATACCCTTGAGAAAATCCAATTTTTTATATCAACTATTTTTACAGAATAAGAGTAAAATTCTACAGCTGAAAAATATTTCAAATTCAAACACTGGCAAAATTTAATTTAGTTCTAAGCTTACGAAACTTCTGACATGTAAATACTTTCATATTAAATTAGAAGCAAAATTTTACATTCAAGGAAGAAATGATTTGAATGAATGAAGAAATTTACTTTCAAGTCCATGCTGAATTTATTTCGTTTATGTGCATGTCACTTTATTTCGAGAAGCAAAAGCGAAAAAGAGCGTTATCGACCATCGCTGAACAAAGAGTTTAAGTAAACAAGGTCAAAGAAAAAAAGTTTTATTTTGCATTTGCTTGCATACTCTCGATCTCAAAGTTTGAATGAAAGTATTTTCATAGAAAACGATTTCATCCATAAAATAGGTGACATGAGCGAAAATAAATTTTTAATTATTCTTCGATTTTTTCTGAAGTTAATCTTTCAGAAAAATAATCATCTCAAGATATTTTTTTATAAATTGAATGGAATGAAATAATTTATATAGGGTAATTATTAAATTTTATGAACTTATATATATATATATATATATATATATATATATATATATATATATATATATATATATACAAAAAGTTTTTATTATCTCTTAAATTTTGCCAGTAAAAAATTTTTTTATGAATTATATATATATATATAATTCATAAAAAAATTTTTTGAATATATAATTTTTCCAAATTTAAAACAAAAACAAAATATAATTTTTCCAAATTTTAAAATAAGTCAATTTTTACAATACAAATAACTTAATAAAGAATCTGCTAAAGAAATAACACTCAGAAAGTTTAAATTTCTGTACGTGAATACTAAAAAAAATTAAATTCTGATCAATTATATTTGTGTATTTATTGCGAATTTTCAGTTCTTTGAAAATAATATAAAATTATGCAATTTTAAGAGTACTTTGTGCTAATATTCAAATATAGACCTATTTAATTAATTGAAACTTTAATCACACTAAAATTATAACTCACATTACACTTTATAAAGCATTAATGGAGAAAAATCATATTAATAATTTAATCAGTTATGTTTACTTTAGTACAGAAACCGCACTTTTTTGATTAAAATTCCATTTGTAATATACCTAATAGGAATTTGCCAAATAAAACAAAATATGCCTTTAATTTCACTAAAGTTCATAAGTAAAGTTATGTACGTCACTTTTAAAAAATCTAATAGTTTACTTATTTACAAATAAACTAAAGTACAATAAAAAGATATTGTTACATATTTCACGATACATTCTAGAATAAATTACATAGTATTATGCATGCTTTGATTTAAATTTCATGGTAACTAGTTTCCTGTGATCTGTTTAACAGTGCAAATTTTTGATGAGCGTTTTGATGATAAGTAGGGTATTAGGCAAAAAGGTTTTATATTAAATATATTAATTTCTTATTTATGTACATGAATTAATGTAGTTTACTCTTATTTTTTCAGCTGAAACTATAAATTCCATGAAGTTATATAATGATTTTGTTCATTTAATGCATGGCTAAGAACTGGATTCAGAGCACTGAAATTGTATAATGAAAAGAAAATTTATCAAAAATGTGAATGAATCTATTAATCGCATTAATTTCATTTTTGTTGAATATAAACAAGTTCAGGTGTATTCAGTATTAATCTGTAGCAATAAATTGATCTGAAATATTATTAGATAACGATCTTAAATAAATAAGAAATTATGCGATTAATCCTGCCTTAGCATAGCTTATTATTCTTCTAAAGTTCTTTCCATCTTGAATAAATTATTGTGTGAAATATATTGCCTTGTAATGCTTGTTTATCTTTGTATAAGATATTGCTCAATCAATGTCAGAAATAAAAGCTTAAAAGTGTAATATTCAATTATCTGTACTTGAGTCGCTCCAACGCATGTCTGCTTCCCTTGCTTATTCAACTTTTAATTAATTAAAAAATGAAAAATATCTCATAGTCTCATACCTCTTAAAGAATTTCATCAATGAAGGCTAAATCTTGGAAAGCGTGACTCCATGCCAAAGTTGGCAAATGCTTTTGAGGAAATATTTGATAGTTAACATCCATAAAACCCAGAAGTAATTATTCAGTGGTGACTTAAAAGTAAAAAATAAATATATCGCCAACTTGGCGATGAGTGCGCATTCTAAATATTTGCCTTTTCGGAAAAGAATAGATGTTAGTTGCTAAGGGATGTTGTAAAAATAAATGGAGTTTAAATCGACAATCCTGTAAAAGATTATTTACATTCAATTTTTTGTGAGATTTTTTAATGTAACCATTGAGATCTCTTCAATTAGAAAAACAATAACAAAATTTCACAAGTCCTTCGAGATTGTAACTAATTATAAAAATTACATTCAAGATATTTCAGATTAAATTGAATCAAAAATGAAACTCGCTTGGTTCTCAGGTACAGTAGCATGTTGCGTTTGTTTTCCGAATATAAAATTTTCTTTCCTGAGAATTTGTGTATAAGCAATAAAGAAAACTATATATGACTCTTTTTGCCTTTTTTCTTCACTATATATTGTAAAATATTTTGCCTCAATGTTAATTATATTTATAGGATTAAAAACGTTTAAAAAAGAGAGTCAGGTTTATTGATATTTAAAAACAAAATACATGGAACATGTACACATTTAATATGAATGCATGATAACGTATCCATGCATCATTGTCTCCAGTCTTCCTCGTGACTTATATCCATTAATGCTATTAAAATATGAGGCCTGTGATACCGAAACAAAACTCTTAAAGGCTAAAAAATATGTTGAACTTACTTATAATATGGTTGTATGATAAATTTTAAATTCTACGTATTTTCCTAACTTATTAAATATTTTGCTTATAGAATTTCACATTTTATTTATAATATTTCCAATATTTTCATGAGGTTTAAAAAATTTTACTTGACCAATGAGCAAACAGATGCAATATTGTTCCTTTTTTCGACAAAATTTTAAATCTGACAGCAAATAATACTACTGGTTGTACAGTATGTTTCCAATTATAAATAATCACTAAAAACACACATTGTGAATAAGAGGATATAATGCATCTGTACCCATATTAACATTTAAATAATAATTTAATATATCCTTGAAAATCATCAGCGGATTGTTTTCTACCTTTTAATATTTTTGATTGAAAGAAACGTTTTATTGAAATTGAATCAAATTTATATTGTATCTTTTCGTCTTTATAAAAATTATTATATTTCACAATTTGCATTTAATGCTTCGTGTTGGAAGTGGCGCGGTGAGGTATAATTTCGATTAAATAAAAGATTATAAAATTAAAATAAACCTGACTTTCTAAAAATTTTTGTGAGAAATTAAATCTAATATTATGTGCAGAAGAAAACCGATAATACATTTTTATATTTAATTGTTTCCAGAAGAGGGTTTATTTCTATACATTTCAAATGAATATTGTCTTTTTCTCACAAAACTGTAAAATTGTAAAATAAAATTTAACTATGCAATCGTATCTGTTTCTTTTGTTTTCTCAGATTCATACATTTATGCCAAAGAAGCCCTTATTTCACAAAATGCTTGAAAGCTTAAAATTGTAAGTATTTTTTAAAATAATAATTGAATTCAAAATATTTTAAGTTCATAGAGTGAAGAATTTTAAAATGTTCTTTTTTATTCTTTACAAAAATAGTCTGCAGCTACTCAATATCATTTGATAATAACCAATATGTCCTACTCTCTCAACTCTACGAAATTTTCTAAAAGCAAATTTTGATTTCTTACTGAGATCGCAAAATTTAAATAAGAGAATTTGAAATTTTTATCAAATATATTTTAAATAAAAAAAATGTTGTTTTTCAATTCTTATTCTAATTTTTGAGCATAAGAGTAAAACATAGAAAAACAAACGCTTTACCAGAAAATATTTAAATTAAACTTTACATTTAAAATTTATATATGTTCTGTATTAGCGTTGGTTTTTCTGTGTTCACATCTATGCTTGAAAATTTGAATAAAATGTTTTCAAAAAATTTATTAAAATTACCATATTTCATAAGAATTTCAAATTCTTATTTAAATATTAAATTCAATATTCTCTAGAAATTAAATTAAAATTTACATTTGAATGGTAATTTCTAAAGAGCAGTTATAGAAGTAATTTCTGAACTAATAATGCATTGAATTTTGTCATAATTAATAAATGATTGTTAACGGCAGTTCGATAAAAAAATACTACTTTTGTGTGTTTGCCCTGATAATTTTTCATGCTTAAACACCCATTCCAGAAGTTCGGGATTCATAGAAATTTGAATTGGTTTTATCCATTTATTAACTCAATTTTTTCCAGGGCAAAGCTCACTTTTTTTAGGTCAGGATATAGGACTAGTTTTTAATTCTCCGCTGCGTCATTGAATTACGCGATATGCATTTCTTGGCAATATGCCAAGACTTTCTCCTAAACCTTCTATCTTGAAGCAAAGTTTCAAATTATGAATTCATTTTTGAATTTTGAAAAAAAGTGTTTCAGTGGCGAGGGTTAAAATGAAATTTAACAATTGTTTCTACCACTATCTTGTGTATTATATATATATATATATATATATATATATATATATATATATATATATATATATATATATATAGATAGATAGATAGATAGATAGATAGATATAGATATAGATAGATAGATATAGATATATAGATAGATAGATACATATACATACATATATATATATAATATATATATATATAGAGAGAGAGAACATACACTGTGGTGGTACTGGTCCACAGGTGGGTTTTTAGATTGTTCTCCAAAGTATTTTTTAAATTAAAAAACTATTTAAATGCGGAAAAATTATTCACAAAGAAGTGAATAAAGGTATTTAAAACATTAAATGAATTTTGTTCTGTTCGTTTTTTCTTATATTTGATAGCATATTTGAAATTTCGCTTTAATAACTTTTTGTTTTAAATTAATGTTTTTAATTAATCAAAATATATTTATATAAATTCTGAAAGAATATTTTGCAGGTTATTTTTAGCTAACGTATGCGATGGAATTTTGACTATGACGGCATTTTTGACTGAACTGATTGATATTAATAACTCGATTGGTCTGAAATCAATATTCATTTCAACCATTTAAAATAAGCATTGTTTTAAATATTTTATAAGCCTATTGTGTGACTTTTTACCCCCCTCTCTCTTTCAAAAGCATTGAAAACAATGGGAAAATCTTCATTTTTTTTATCTCATACATTATTTTTCCATTAAATAAAACGCGATGTTAAATATGTTAACCAGATGAAAGCTTTGTATTCTTTGCACGTGGAAATAGTTCGCTAAGGATTTGATGCGCAAGTCACTCAAATCTGTTTCTTTTTTAAGAGCTTTTTCCTTGATATAATTTTTTGTGCCATATAAAAAAATTTCAAACAAATGGGAAAATAACTGACGAAATTATCTATAAAATAATGAAATAGTTGATCAACCATTTAGTTTTTTCAATTTTTCATGCGTATTTAATCATCAAGTTTCTAATTTAGTACTAGTGTAAAAATATTTCTTATCTCTATATTTTTCACTTCAAATCCTTCCGCTATTTTCGCAAAGTTGGATTTTCTGCTTTACCTTATCTTGAATGTACTGACATGTGTTTTGATTTCGTTTTTAAAAAACAATTCCTAGCTATTTCGAAAAATTTAAGTTTATTTTGTGCGTGAGAATTTTTTTATGCAGTTCCTATTCACCGCATAAAAAATCTCTTAATTGTGTTGTGAAAATTTTTTATTGCTGTTCCCACGAAGTCCTTTCGACTTTTTTATGCGATTTTCTTTATGTGGTTTCTATACACCGCACAAAAATAGATTTGAGTGTACATTAAATATTAAAATCAAATATTAGTCTCGTTCACATCTGCTAAAGAGATTCGTGGTTTTTAAGTTCTTATATTAATTCGTAGGAAATTTTCTATGAGCTCCGTTATTCTTGTAAATAAAATTTTACCGCTCACGTGAATTTTAAATGCTGTTCATACCGTACATACCAGTTGCAACACAACAAACACACACACACACACACCATATATATATATATATAATAGCTGTTCTCAAATAATATATAGATGTATTTGCCAAGATTAATTTCAACTATATTAATCTAATTTATATGTATGTTGTTCATATATTATAAATAAGCAAACTCTCAACTATCGGCAAACGGCTAATGTTCATCTTAATTCCAAAAATAGCTTATGAAAAAGTTCTTCCTATGCAAACAGAAACTTTTGGCTTATTTTTTTAAAAAAGTAAATCAACAAATTCATAAATCGTGAATAATTTCAAAGTTAATAAAAGAATAAAAATAAGTAGATACCTGTGTCGTGATTGGCTATCTTTCTTCATAACTTCATGGATTACTGGAAAATTGGCTTTTCCTCAATTAACCTTGTCATCCATTTCGGGGATAAGGAAAAGTTCTGAAATGCGTCATCAGACAATAAGTGCCTTAAAATCTGTTCTCGAATATTTCTACATGTTGTATATTAAATATTATAAGCTATTTGATTTTTCAACCTTATTATTTAAAAAAAACTTTATATAATTGTTGTCTACGACAGGAATTTACACGGCAATTATTTCATATAGTTGTTTCTCAAAGAGTAATTTTGAAATTTTGACATTTTTTAAAGTTTAAATGTTAGCATTTATGTATCATAAATAATTAGAAAATCTCTGTTTAAGAAAAGATGATCGAAAATGAATCAACAAGTGATTTCTCTAGCTCCAACCGAATGGATGTGAATAACACCCTGGATATACAAATAACTGAAGTAAAATTATTCGATATATTTTATAAGGAAGCGTTCAAGATAATCGATTCCATTAGTAATCATCAACTCAGATGACTTGATCTTGAGTAAGACATGGCTTAAAATAAAATTTAAAATCATATATTGCCAATATTAAGTATTATATAAATGAAATAAATCGACATAAATGATATCAATCATTCTTATATTAATTATCATCGCACTATAAATCATTTTCCTACGTAAAGGAAGAATAATTAGATTTTGGTGATTGACAAGTGCGAATATCCACACACACACAAGTTTGTGAATCATACAAAAAACTTTAAAAAGTTCATTTTTAAAAATTAACTCGTGATTTGTCGTTACACTTTGTTTATATTCTATTTTTATTACTTAAGCACATATAGAATAGATAAAAAAAATCTATTTAACACAATATATTAATGTGTTGATTCATACAACCACTATACAACAACAATAACGACTTGAATTTAAAAATTTCTATTTGAATCAAAAAACATTTTCTTCATTAATGTTAATCGTAACAATTAAAAAAATTCAGAAACTTGATCTACATAATAATAAATTAAGAATGCGTTAAATTGCAATTCGAACAGCCAAAAAGTTACTGTTAATCCATAAATCCAGTGGTTGTTATGAGTGTAAGTAACAATGGCACCTGTGTCGATTTTTATTATTTTTTTAAAACAATACCAATTAAAAACAGCAGATGATAAATGAGCATAAATAATGTAGTAAGCTGTCAGTCAAGGTGATTAATTTGTTACACCATTCTACTTCCTCGTACCCAGCACTGGTTGGCCTCTACCTGTTGTATAGAAACAGCCGGGTGGATTCTTCGTGATTTTGAAGCAAGGACTGCCACCACAAAGGTATCATTTCACTTGGAATACGTTTCAACCGTCCCATGCTTTATTGTGTCACATTTGTATTTAGCGAACACAACGGATCTTCAGTTAAGCCGGGATTCGAACTCACAACCTTCCGATAGTGAGAACAAGCGCCCTAAGCCAACCAGGCCACCGCAGCCTCATCCTGGAGAATATGCATAATAAATGGTGGGGAAATTAATCTCAACGTTTCATGCTTCCACAAAATTTCTACTTGGAATTATTTATTGCTGCCTTGTAAGAGAAAAGCACGAAGATTTAAATTCAGAAACTACTAAAGCTCCCATAAAATTAAAAATCTGCCTTTGCCGTAAGATCATGTTTTTAGAATGAAAGGACCTAATTTCAGTCCCAGTTAATGTTGCGCAATGAAAAAGGAAATATTGAGCTTCTGCATGGTGCACATGTCAGGATGAACGTTTGGAAGTTTCAGGCTGTATTCGTCTTTGCGGTACACTTCTTCTATAGAGGGCGCTACTCTTGAAGCTTCTTTGCTTCCTCCAACACTTACATGCACAGTATTATTTATGGAGATAAATAAAAGCATCGAATTGATAAAAAAAAATATAATGAAATGTTGTATTCATGGATTTAAAATAAAATATAAAGTCCTTAATAACGGTAATAACTATTTAAACATTAACAGTTTATTTATAAAAATACTTTTCTTAATATGGACTGCAATAATCAAAAATTTAAGAATTGTTGTTCACGTGGATTCACACAAAATAATGAGTTCATGTTTTCATGAATTCGTTATATGTGCTCATTAAATTAATGGAAAGACCTTAGATTTATAAAGAATTATTTTAGTATGGTGCACAGGAGCGCCTTTGGCATATAATGCAGATTGGATTCACCTAGAAATCAACCCCAGGACTGGAGCAGCTACCGAGCGCGTCAGCAAGAGATAGATATAAAAAAAAAACGTTTCTCCTTTTTTGAAAAAAAAAAAAAAAAAAAAAAAAACAGTTTTGTTAGAAGCCGCAAACTCCCTCCCATACCCTTAGCGTTATACCATCCGAGCCTACGGTTCATGGCACTGTGGTTATAGTATCTTAACTGAGCCTCTAAGACGTCTGACGAACTGGTAGAGTATCTTGCATTATTCAGGCAATACCGAGTGGACTTTTTTATTTCTTGAGATTCGAAACCATTACTCTTACAAGTAAAAACTCTAACGTAGACCTGTCTGTGCAAGTTAAACTCCTTTGGTACCAGACCCCCAGTCCATCCGCAGCTGGAGTGAGACAGGAAGACAGAAACACGACTGCCTCTCTACACAGGATAGAGAAAACAATTTCCTGCGATGGAACTTTTTCAACAAGACTCTATTTTTTCAACAACATTCCTCCGGCTATACAGAATCTAAAGGACTTTGAATGATCCAAGGAATACAAACATGCTTTCTTGGACTATTCAAGCTTTCTTGCATGCTTTCTTGGAGTTCAAGGAATGATGCCCGTATTGCTTGGACCATAGTAACATGATACTATAGATTAATGTGATGACCTTGTCCTTATTTTGATCGACTATTTTAGGTACTATTGATACTGATTATATGGAGTATTGGTACTATTAATACTGGTACTGATATTGAACTATTGGTACTATTGATACTGGTTTTATGAAGGTAAGTTTTCCTTACCTCCATAAAAGGTCTTTCTAAGTCCATAAGTAAAAAAGGGAACCCTACCAAATAAAACTAGTTTATTTTAGGTTTGCAACTTGGTACAAATTGTTTTTAGCATAGGTGACTTCACTGTCAATTCCATTACAAAAGAAAGTGGAATCGATTCATACAAATGCTAATTAGTGTTTAAAGGAGTATTATATAATTCTTCATGTACATATTCGGAAAGATCTGCGATAGATGCCGGTGGAGTAAGTCAATTCCACATTAAACGCTCTAAAATAAACCACAAAGACTCAATTTCAATCGGCTGTCAGTATGAATCAAAGGAGATGTTTAACTTCCACTCCATGTTCATCACACTGTGATTGGACAAACCCCGCTGAATGGATAGGTTGATTATGATCCTACAAAATTCCATCCCATTTAGAAAATAAAATTTGTATCAAAAGATGTACCTCTGATCTGCTAAAATTTCGCCATACTTCTCTCCAATGGTTACGAATTGGTCCAGCACAAAACTATGACACGGCTTACCATATAATGACAGATTCTCCTCCATGCTTGACATTTAGAAGGAAACAATCACAATCATACAAGTGTGCAATTGTCCTCCAAACATGCATCTGTCCTGTAAGGAAATTGTGAATGACGATTCGGTATACATTATTACTCTCTTCCACTTTTTACTCAACCAGGTTCTATGCGTGTGACATCACTATAGACTGAATAAAATTTGAGACAAGTGGTGACGGGTTCATGCAATTTGTTTTTTTTTTTTGAACAACTGAGAAGTCATTTTAAGCTTTTCACACAAAAAGTAGTTGAGTATCAAAGACTCAACAGAATTTCAATAAAGCTACCACATACTACCAAAATAGCTACTTTTGTATTTATAAAAAAGAACTGGTAGCTATTATTATATTTTAATGCTAACGAAACGCAGACAAAACTTTCATTTTTATTTGTAGGTGATATATATATATATATATATATATATATATATATATATATATATATATATATATATATATATATATATATATATATATATATATATATATATATATATATATATCACAAAAATACTAATTATTTTGTAATTACAAAAGTACCATCAAAAGGAAAAGAATATAAAAATATAAAATGAATATCGTTATATATAATCCAGAAAAACAGAAAAAATTTAAATAACTAAAAGTATAAATACTATATTAATTTAGTATTTATAGTATAGCATAGTATTTATACTATATTAATATAGCTGTTCATCTCGGCTTCCTTGACGAATCAAGATATGCTTAACTGTCGGACGATTGCATCGAAAGGAGAAATTTTCTTAAAAGTGAGACCACAGGTATCAACGTCACCAGCTACTAGCATGGAAGTGTGCGAGTTGGATCTTGATCCTTAAAGTTGGAGACGATTTCTTTTCCCTATTGCTAAGAACACCTGCTGCCGAATATAATTTTATTGCAATTTCATGATAAGATAAAGCTCTTTTTTCCACCTCATCAATTATGAGCTCTACAAAGCTTTCGGGAATTTTTTCGCAAAAACTCCTAAAATAGTTTAAAATGTTAAAAGGCGTATGAAAACTTCGAAAAATAATGACTCAAAAGAGGACGGATGATAGGGAATTTAAATTATGTCATTACAGGATTCTCATGTAAGTCTATAACTTTGCCTGTAATTCATGAAAGAGATATGCTAATGAACCCAGCTAATGGTCCTTAAAAGGCAAATGAAATGCAAATTGATGTCCTTTTCAGCATGAACATTCTATTCTCCTACTATATATAAGTAAAAGAAATCGTAACTTTAAAAAAGAATGGTAGAACGCGTAAAGATCGTTAGAACATAATTCTTCAATACAGTCTTGTTTTAGAAACAGAACGTTTACCAATTCTAATCAAAGAATATACTTAATCTGCATTCATAATTAACGGTTTCAGTATTTGATGAAAGGTAATTCAAAAATGTAAATCCCATAAATCCTGTAACTCTAGCAAAAACTCAGAAAATTGGTAAATTTCCCTGAAAGTTTATCATCGGATTTCATCTGTGCTGCACTTGATAAGCAATATTTAATAGAAGTTGATGAAAACAGCGAACATGAAAAAAAAGTCTATGGAACTGTATTTTTTGTGCATTTCAAGGAACTCCTCTAAGAAGACATGATGAAAATGTTTCAATAATAGAGGCAATGATTTGGAATTGATTGGTTTGAGAGCTAAATATTGCCTGTCATTAGACTTAAAACAATAAAGAGAAATTGTATTCTTATGTACACAAATATCATCGAAATGATATTCTTAATCAGTACAAAAAAAAAGATATGCAACTACAGGGTGTTCCAAAACGACCGCATAAGCTCTGAACAGCTTCATTCCTCGTTAGGAGTACATAAAAACTGCGCAAAGAAGCGTCCCTGTACGATCCATAGTTTACGAGAAAAATACGAAAAAACAAAGTATGACGTCACTGCCGGTGTAAGAAAAAATACTTTTTTGGACATATCAACAAAAGTATTTGCATATCTTTCCAGACGACCCTAGTAGCAATTCAACACTGGGGTGGTGATTGGGTTAACGACTTGAACCGATGGAAACTCAGCGGCCCCTGTGCGGCAAAAGTGCATGGAACAGTGGACCTTTTGTCACCTCGGCCAGAGAGCGGCTGCGGTGTCGCCGCCCGTTCAGTTGAAGTGCACGGTGTGATGAGTTTATGGCGTATGGCCCGATGACTTTTTTAAAATTCGATGAAAAGGGAGTGAGTGCATCGATGATATTTGCCATTCAATTTTGTATTCTACTCGTGTACCTGTGCTGTTTTCCGGCTTAAATATAAAAAATACACTATCGTTAAAAATAATTTAACAATAGTGTATTTTTGATAAGCCTGACAATATTTAGGAAAACTTACTTTAAATATTTATAAGTGTTTTAAGTGATAAAAAATATTTGTGTTAAAGGATTTTTTAATACTTATAAATTCAAAATGTAATAATTTATATAGTACAGTTATGTAAGTGACATTAATATGAAATGTATTTTACCCAATATCTAATATTTTTTCACTATAGGACATTTCAGTATTTTCAAGTTTTCATTGCAGGACACAAAATTAACTTTCAATAATTTCAGTTTTATAGATTTGCTTTAATGTTTTTCACTGTTATGAAAAATCAAATAAATGACAATATTAAGATTTTTTTAAATAATTCCCAGTTTTAGAAAAAATAAATTAGCAGGTTGATTTTCCTAATGTTTTCTTAACAAGTTTTACACTTGAAATTTAATTGCAAATATCTAAATTTTTTATTGCTTTTGTGAGATATATATTTTAACATGCGTGCATAGATTCAGTTTTAGAAATTAAAATCCTACAAATTCAATTAGTTTCAATATATCTGTAACAATAGGTATAAATTATTTATAGAACCTTTCTACACTAGATACATTTGATAAATTTAAAATAAAACATTGATTCATTATTTTATTATAGAACACAGACAATATTCATTAACATTTTATTTTAAAAAATAATTTCCAATTTTAGAAAAAATAAATTAGGAAATTGTTCATTGTTATGATTTTCAAAATGTTTTCTTAGCAAATTTAACTTTGGAAATTTAACTGCAAAAAATCTAAATTTTTTTATTGCTTTTATAAGATATATATTTTAACATGTGTGCATAGATTCAGTTTTAGAAATTAAAATCATACAAATTCAATTAATTTTAATATATTTGTAAAAATAGGTATAAATTATTCTCAACTAGATACATTTGATAAATTTAAAATAAAACATTGATTCTATATTTTAATATAGAACAGACAACTTTGATTCTATGGTCTTAGCTTAATGTTTTATATATATATATTGATATTTTCTATTAATAGTTGAAAAATTGACTTAAATATGAATATTCTAGAACATTTCTAAAAGCAATATTTGCAGAGCTAAAAGTGATAAAAGAAATGAGTTACAAATTTTTGGTAACAAGTGCATTAAATACATTATTGTAATAAGATTAAAAATTCAGTTATATATTCAGATAAAGTGTCCCTATTTTACAGCATTTTTTATTTTAATATTTGTTAAACTATCTACTTCAATATTTATGAATTTATTCACAAAAACAAAATGTTCACAAAAGATAAATCTTTATTATTATTATAACATATTAACATTAGACTGGGCTTTTTCCAAAGCCCATTTCAAGTGCCCCCCCCATCTCTATCTGGAGCACGCATCAGCCATTTCTTGATGTCCTGCTGTACATCCATATCTGTTATACGGCTGACATGGTGGCAAGTAGAAGCTACAAATAAACAAATTTTACTCATATAAATGTTAAATAAAGTAACATCAGAAACAAAGTAATGTTAACATTTTTATAATTGATATTATTAACATTACATGGAAATATCACAAAAATTAAATTTTAAGTTGTTAAAATATTAAAATTAGGATTTAAATTTAGGTAAATAATAAATTTATTAAATTTAATTTATGTACTATAATCAACATTTTGATCCAATTGTAAACTTGGCATTTAAAAAATACAAAAGTAATCCATAAATGAAAATAGAAAATAACAATTTTTCCCAATTTTAAGTTAGAAACACAATATAAATTTAAATTACATACGTTAAACCTAGAATAATAAAAATATGCAATTAAAACTATTTCAGAAACATGAAATATTATGTTCTTATGATTTGTTACAGTGATTATGATTTAGAAATATTTTGATTAAATTCAATTCATAAACTTTTACGTTTGAATTTAATGTTTTCATATTGCACTATATTACTTTTAAAATTTATTTCTACAAGCAGTTAGCTTTAGAAAGTTTAAAAACAAAATGCTAACCTGTTATCAAATTCATAACATTCTGAAGGGTGGAAAAGGGATGCTTTACACCTCTACTGTCCTTCCAGTTGTATTGTTTTGACAACTTCATCAGTTCCATCAGAATTCTTTTTATAACATCACTGGAACTTGTTCCACCTTTATTAGTCAAAATAGTCATCTGAAAATAATAACAAAATATCAGAAAAATAAATTCAAATGAAGTTCCAGTTTCCAAATCCATGTTAAAGCTAATTTACCTGTCAAATATTTTTATATAGAAACTTAATGTTTTTAAACTTTATTTTTTTGTATTTCAATTGGTTTAAATTGCTAGGAAATTTAAATTATGTTGAAAAAAATTCCAGAAAAATTTAAAGCTAAATCAGCTTTCTAGAATTATTTCTAAAAAACATATCACAGTAAAAATTTAAATACAGTTTTCTTTGCAAAAAATAGATCAACACATATTTCTTCAATATAATATTTGTATATTATTTTGTTATATATATTACAAAATTTGCATCATAACTTATATTAATATATTGCTTTGGCTTACTCTTTAAAATTTATCATTGATCAACTAGTAAAACAAAGAAACTGGCATTTCTTTTTTCATTTTTGGATAAGAACTTTATTACTCTATTACTAATTTATTATTACTTTATTACTAAAAAGAAAATTTATAAATATTAAAATTAAACTTAAAAAAATCCACATCTTACAAGGAAAAAAACTATTAATCTCCTTATTAAATGAAATTTAAAAATACACAGAATTTTTCAAAATTGTAATAATATTTATGATGAACACAGTAATTACAAAATATAACTAACTTAAGTATGAACAAATCATAGCTAATAAAACCAAGATAATAACAAACCACAAGATGACAGGCAACGACATGAGACCTTCATCCAATTTTCATTAGGAACTTCAAAGTCTTCAATAGCACGCCTAATTCTGTTAGGCGTCTTATAAGGAGGCCAGTAACACATATTTCCATCCATCCAATTAGATGCGACAACTGCCACACTTTTATCACCTGTTTACTCTACGAATTCTACAACTTGAAAGCTATGTGAAAAATATTTAATGAATAAATTATGTTTCTGTTTTTAGGATAAGTAGTTTTTTAATTGTAAATAGATTGTTATTGACCAATTTGTTAAAAAAATTTTGTTTTATATTCTTTTAATCAAAGTTTATTATATAAAAACAATGATTCACTTTAAAGCTCACATATTTGGTAAAATTATGAAAAACACAATATTTATATGTAACATGCAAACTTTTTGCAAAATCCTGTCAAGGCATTATATATATATATAGAAGAGTATGATTAAGTTTCAAAAATCTTATTAATTAATTAACCATTTAATATTTTTTAAATGAACCTATTTTTAAAATATTTAATAAAGTATTTTTACATGTTTCAAGTTTTAGTAAACTGGAAGTGTTGATCCCTAATGATTACAAAAACAAAAATGGAATACCTCTTTACAATTTTGAGAGATGCTTCCAAAAATTTCTATAATTTTGAATGCAAGTCAAGAAATCATTACTGCATATTATTTCCCAAATTTTATATACTACCATTTTCATTTGCTGATATGAATTTTATCATTAAATGTAAACTTGCAATGAATCTCACCTTGATTATAGAAGATATGAATTAAATAAATAGATATAAATTAAATAAAGTATATGAAGATAATTATACTTACTCTGTAATCATAACTTAATACTTTCTTATCAAAAATAGAATTTGATCATCTTTAAGGTCTCAAAGACATCTTATCTATTACTAATTTTGCTGAGAATGACAAAGTAACCCAATCAACAATTTAGTTCTCCAGTTATAAAATAGTAACACCCAAAACAATACTTTTTCACTCTGTTTAATAAAAGCTTTTACATTAGATTTTTACATTAGTCTTTTTACATTAGATTGGATTTTAAGAAATTTATTCCGTCTGGAATAAATATTTTGATCGTTTAATTTATATGAAAATTCTAACCTGCTCATTTCCAAGCTTCAAATATTAATCTTAGAAACAAAAACAAAAAAAGTCATATTAAAAATAACACATACCAAAAATACACAAAAAAAATTGTCAACATAACACTTTATGGATGTTTTACCATGCGGTACGATACAAGTATGCATTAAAAATTTTTTAATTGTTATAATAATTGTAGATTATTAATGGATATTATGGGTATTTATAAATTTCAAAAACAATGAACAAATTAAAGCATAATTTCACAATAAAGTTATTTTGTATCATTTAAAATAGACTGTTTGCAATGTTTATTAATAAATTGCACAAATACAATGATTAGCTTGATAATAATGTGACATAATTAATTACAGGAAATATATTTAATTTTAAGGATATATACTCGTTATTTATTTAAAAAACAGATAGTACTTACCAAAAAATTCTGTAAAATATAATTCCTCGTAAGACAATTAAGAATAGCTAACTACCCAGTGGAAATAAATATACAGAGAAAATTAAAGTAAACAATGGATTTTAAATATGGCCGCCACGCATGCGTAGACCTATTAATAAGTCTGCGCATGATTTTACTTTCCTTCAATCTCAATGGTAAATGCTGCAGCCGACGACCAGCGACCACTCTATCAGTGGCCGACGACGGTGTCGTTCAGAATAGGCGGTAGAAAATACAGTGACCGTATCATGTGTAAGTTAATGGGCACGCACCGGTGAAAACATCCGGTGTCAAGTGAGTTACCAATGAAACCGGTAAATGGCCACTGTAGTACCACTCAGCCTCTGCTACTAGGGGATGGTGTTTAAAACGTACGCCGCGCATATCGCGTCATGCATGCGCCCGCGCCTTGGAGTGACGTTAAGCCATCGTTAAACTGGTATTTAAAGGCTGCATCTTGCAGCTACCGGTAGTCTTGGTATGGTGGCCATGTATTCCATTTGTGACTATTACGACACGTACTTGATGTACGGCCGATGTAATGGAAATGCCTTTGGCTCCAGCATAATGGGGCTCCGGTGCATTTCTGTGCTCCTGTAAGTGGTTGGCTGGATATGGAATACCCCGTCCGCCGGATCGGACGTGAGGGTCTGGTTCTATGTCCGCCAGATCTTACACCGTTGGATTTTTTCCTATGATGCCATCTCAAGGTACTAGTGTATCGAGACGTAGTTCCAACACCAATGGACTTTGTTTCTTGTCTGCACGCTCTTATACTTCTGTGGACTTCGGGATGCTGCAACGTGTGATGACAGCCATTCCACGGCGTGCTCAAGCCTGCTTCGACATTCAAGGCGGGCATTTTGAACATTTGCTTTAAATTGTGTACATACTGCTGTTCAATAAAGTCTTTTTTCTTGCACTGGAAGTGACCGTATTTTTCTCGTAAACTATGAATCGTACAGGAAGGCTATTTTGGGCAATTTTTATGTATTCCCAACGAGGAATCTAGCTGCGCAGAGTTTATGAGGTCGTTTTGCGACACCCTGTATACTCAAAATAAAGTAAGAGTTGGTCTACTTTTCTGTAACGGTTGATGAAACACGAAAAATTTCAAATCATGTTTAAGATTGGAAATTTTTCATATATGAGTAGTTTGTATATGACTATCTACGTATAAAACGGCTGAAGCTTTCCGTTATATAAACAGATTGGATATTTATAAATCTTTTGCGAGATTTTACAAGACTAAAAAAACTGATGGAGAATCATTGCACAATTTGCTGAAAGAACTAAATATTTCAGATTTATGTTCCCAATATTATGACGGTGTGATCAATATGACAGAATCACACACTGGTGTAGCCACATGAATATTGTAAGATGTAACTTGAGAAATGCATTTCAGAATCTTAACACAGTGCATTCTTTCATGGAGGACAGTGATGGTCTGGTTGGTTAGAGCGTTGTTCTCATTACCGGAAGGTAGTGAATTCGAATTCCTACTTTAATGAATATATTTCTTGTTCTCTAAAGGCTGGTGAGGCATGTTATATAGGTGTTGATAGGTCATGTATTGATGGTTTTCTACTTGGTAACTGCTTCTAAATTACGAAAATTACCCCCACACCGGGCTTTCACCTAACTGGTAATGCCCAGCTCTGGTTTAGGTACAAGAAGGTATGTTGGCGATGCAACTCTTTTAAAGAAGCTTCATCAAAAGGGAATGCCATTATTTAAAAAATAGACTGGTCAACAAATGTTACATAGAGACTCATCCACTTTAAAATCTTTTAGCGATACAAGATAGAGTTGCAGAGTAGAAGCTGTAAGGGCATTGTTGGATAACTTTGAAACTGATTTTGATCCTTGGAGAAATATCTGAAAAGTGATCTTAACATTGGGAAAGCCAATCCCTTTTTTTATTCATATCGTTCAAACTTTTATTCACTTTGTTTCGCGCAAAGTTTTTGAACAATGCCATCAACTTTTTAAGCACTTTCACTTTTATTCAGTCTTGGTTACGATGTAAAAATATTGTCTAAAATTACAATCGAAACTCTTGTTTCCGCAATGACGTATTTTTAATAAAGTGCGGAGTTGTCACCAAACTTTTAAAAAATTCTTACCCTAGACCAAAAAAAAAAAAAGCGGCGAAATGAAATCTCGAGCAAATTGGATATGGCGCAGAAAACAAATCCACATTATATCACAGAATTAAAATTATAGTTTCAACATCTAACGCAATTCAAACCGAAAAATAACTATTAATTGTAGTACAGAATTTCTGTATTTTCTCCGTTAGCAGATGCATACCAAGATTAATAGAATTTTTCAACTACATGTAATTTCTAAAGCTTGCAGAAAAAAGTTTTATTGTGTGAGTCATGATTTAATGATAAAATTTACAAACATAAAAAGTTCCAATCATAAAAATTTAAATTTTTTTAGAAAAATCATTTACAAAATACATTTTTAATATTATTGTTAAAAAAACTATTTTTGGATTGTGTCAATGATTTTAGTTACTTGTGAACGACCCTTTTCCTGTCTCAGAAGAATTAAAACTTCCAAGAATAAAAAGTAAAGAAAGACATCTTAATTCTTTTAGCAATTGAAAAGTAAACTTCGTGATTGTAATGATATTATAACAAACATTAAGTTTCTTGCAGTTAATTTGGCAACAAACGCTTAAACTCAATATAGGTAATATATATGGGCACAAAGCCAGGAAATTCAATTCCATTTCCCTACTTGATATCCAACAATGGTTGTAGTTTAAAAATTTTTTTGTTTTAAAAATCACAAAAATAATTTAATTGTTTTAGTTATCATTTTCTCTTTTGAAATCTCACCTTCCACTCCCCAAGATACCCACACGCAGGTGCAAACACTAAATTCATTCGTCATAGTAGTCAAATTCTGATTCTAAAACTTGCACCCTCAACAAGGTTTTGTGCATAAAAAATATGTTATAAGGAAAATTTGAAAATACGCTTCATACCTCCCGGGAAGACATTTTACGGATAAAGGAATACATTTACATTGGAAGAAATGAAAGCCAGAAATTTCTTAAGGACGTAGCTTGACAATTATAGACGAAAAAGCATTACAAAAATCTAGTCTCTCGAACTTTTCATCAGAAACTGATATTAAAATTGGGATTTTTTACTATGAATACCATAATATTACCAAAAGAAATGGCGAACTAACGGATACAGAACTTGCAAAAGATTACGACTGCTGTCAGTTTGATATTGAGATGTGTAAAGAGCAGTGATCCAGAGAGAACATTTTGCACTTTAATCTGAAGAGTATGAAGCATATTCCATGGAATTATTTGTGTTTCGTGAAAAAGGTTGCAGATCTAAGCTATTTTGACGCAGGGCAGATTGTGTTGGCATGAAGACTGGAAATGAGTATCTACAAAAGTGCATGGTTCTCTGGCTGTTCACATGTCTTTGCGAATACCTATATCAAGTGGATTAATCAGTGAGACGAGTGGCAGATGCAAATATATCACAGTCAACACATAATTAATGACGCAGGGTGTCGAAAGCTGCCCTATTTTTAAAGAATAAGAGAGAGGTCAAACAGTAGCTCAGTGAATAACCGAATACAATTTAAAATGAAAATTAGTATCTAAACATTCGAGTCATTAGTGTTTGTCACTGCATTAATTTTTCACACTATGAACTAAGGAGAAAACTGTATACAATTCATAGGAATTACAGGGAAAACAAAAATTATCTGAAACAGATGTTTCAAAAATACATGTTCACTAAAGACCGAATCAATGTTTGATTACTGAGAAATTTTCCGTTATTTCTTAGAAAATGAGGCTATAAGGCTTGCTCTACATGGTGTGAATAAGTTTTTTCAAACAGGTTGTGCCGATATATTCCCATTCGAATCTAGGAGTTTTTTGTTTTCAAAATATTCTTTATCAATGTAAAAGAATACAAAAGTAATTTTCTTGTGAAAAATGAATTTTTCTTTATTTGTAGAACAATAAATACAGCAAATTATAATTATTTTATATTCAGATATTATTTTTGTGTTCCAGAAACTCTATTTTATATTTAGTTACTTTATATGCATTATACAGATAGAATAATGCATGGAAAAATGTTACACATGACGTTAATTTTAATTTTTTATAGCAACCAATGATTAAGTCATTATAGTACTCTAGATATAAAGAATTTTAATAATTTGAGTGCTTTAAACTGACTCAACTTTGTAAGCTATGATAAAATTTATAGTAGAACGGCACTTAATGAGCATAACTTTTTCTTTACATTTAGATGAAATAATTTTTACCATTGATACAAATGTAAACTAGAATGTATTTCAAAACTATGATAAAAGTGTGTACATTTTTATAAAAAAAATCATAAGATATTTGTTGTTGCACGTTTCCTAATTTGATGAAAATGGAGCATGGAATTATGATTAAATTTGCAGCAAATATAACTTTGTCTTGAAAAAAATGTGGCTTCCGAATGTACGATGTAAGTGGCTGGTGGTACAGCGTGAGAGGCTAGTTCAGGTTTTTCTGTCATGAGAGTTAGAGATAGGCCTGATCTACTATCACTGTACCAAAGTGAGTAAGAAGCATTAGACAATCTATAACTTGAAATTTTTTCCACAAAAAAAAAAAAACAGTCAAGGCTCCGAAGGTAATGAGCAACTTAAACTCTTCATATTGTTGACGATAAATCAGTATGTCACACTTCACACATTCCCTCCAAATCAATCAGTTGACTAATGATATGATATTCATTGCAAAAAATGCAATAATAAATAGCTAAAATTATATCAATGTAGTTCAGTTTGTTTTATGCTCAATGATCTTTTGCACAAGCAGGCTAATTCTACTGGGACTTACAGTATAAAGTGGATTCTTACACATTACAAACAACCAAGTACAAAATGGGATTCAAACCCATGAACTGAAGACAAAAGTGCTAACCATTTGGCTATTAGCTCGGTTATATCAATACAGAAATGCTTAAGACTAATTTAATTTATAGTAAGAAATTTTCAGAAATAATTAACATTGCTTATATGACAAATAAAAAAATAAGTAAGTGTTAAAGAAAACAATTTTTTATATTAACTAAGATATTAAATGCAAACACAATGATTTAAATCTTTGAAAATATTTTACTTTTTTTTCATGATTATTTTTCGTTTATGTTATTTAATATGTGATGAATTGAAAGTTAAATTTTCTGTTGTATTATCTAACATTTCCTATTAATGCCACACTGGATTTAAGTCAAGATTTTGATTTTATAAATTCTAATTTAAGATGTCGGTTAAATTTTTCAATAATAAAATATTTTTACATTTATAACAAACAGTTATACAAATACATAAATGGACAATTTAGGTGTCAAAAAATTTATGAATACTCAAAAATTTAATTTAGAGAATAATGTATGATCCTTGAGTATTTAATGGAAAAAAGTAAATAAAGTTAACATGAAAGAATCTACTTGATTGATTGTTCTTAATTAATATTGGAAATGAATGTTTAATTTTTCCAATAGCTAATACTAAATTTTTATATTGCAACATATTCCCTGAAAAATAGAACTTTTCTGATCAAATCAGAACTCATATTTTAATATAATACATTTTTTATTGCAAATCAAAATACTTTCATCCACCAGAATTTATTTTCCAAATAGAAATTTATTACTTTCTAATACAGCTTTGCTTTAAATCAAATTCTAAGGCATCTAAGGAAAATATGGAAAAGAGGACCTTTAAAACATTTACTTTATTATTAATAAATTTTAAAAATTAAAATTATATCACAAAATGTAATTATTTTTTTACTTTTATTTCTTATATAACTTTTAATAAATTGTAAAAGAATATCAGTAAAAAACTTATTTCGATATATTTTCTGAATGTCAAAAACAAATAAAAAAAAACTTCAAACGATGATGTGTGTGTGTTAATATACTTTATTCCTTCAACAAATAAACAGGAAAATTAATAAAGAATTAGGAAATGCTCTTTCATTTATCAATTGTAAACCAAAATTTTTGAATGATAAAGAAAACTACAACATTGTTAATATAAAATTAAGTATAAAATTAAATTATATAACAGAAACACACAAGTATAATAATTAATATTTCTTCCTAAACTTGTCATTTAGATATATAATGACAATATTACAAGAAAAGATTACATATGATAATTGAAAATAAAATAATGATACACAGTAATTTTTTACAATGTAAATTTACTTTAGTATTAAAGTATATATATTTATATTTATTATATTACAAGCAATCCAGATATGAATATAATAATGTAATTTTCTCCTCTTTCCAAATGACTTATAAATACAGGAATAATACAACAGGAAAACCTAAAAAAAAATGTATTTAAATATAATGAATATATAATTTAATTTTAATTTAAGGATATTGAAAAACCACAAAACAAAACCTATGGTATCCAAAATTTAAAAAATGGTTTTAAAACCATATGAAATTTTATTAAGTATATACAACATTTTTCAATTATATTTGTAAATAGAAACAAATAATTATAAAAATTAATGATACAATTTTTCATTTAAGTCAGAATTAGAATTAATAAATACTTCAAAAGCCTTGAATAAATTTACAGCTATAACAGTAATTTCTTTAATTAAATATTCTTTATATTACTGAATTATACATTGTCTAAAATAATGGAAAATTTTAGAGTTTTTAAACATCTTCATTAGATTTCTATCTATTAATTTATTAAGTAATTCAAGATGCATATAACAATCTCTTTGCAAATAAATACACTCATTCGAAACAAAATATATACAAATATTGGATAAGGTTTCAAGGATGTAATTTTTTACCTACTTATTATTTAATAGAAGCAATTCTAAATTTTTCTACAGTTTACTTTCAAACACTTAAAATTATACAATTTCACTTCCCTATTCTATAGCCTTTTCTCTCATTTCTTTAATTATTCAATAAAGTATCAAATTTCTTGGATATTTATACATACACAATATTTAATTAGAAAATGTTAACCTCTCATCTCTAAAGCCTTAGCTTAAAATTCATTAATACTGAGTAATAACTGTTTCTCCTCTAAGGCATCACAGTAATGCTTGTTTGACTTTTCAATTAAAGTTAATTTACTAGTTCTCTCAGCTTCCTCAGCGATCCTTATTTACATTTTTCAAGTTCCTATATGTTATCTTCTGAACGCTTCATTTTGATTTTGAAATCATCAATTTTTTTCAAAAAGTGGTTTTTGCTTTCGTGTTATTGGCTGCTTTTTTAGCTGTTTTTATTTATTTAAATATAATTTATAATTTTACCTGACACCAGCAACAAAACGCAGTAAATCTATACTAATTATTATATTGTTGACATCTCCTATGCTTCGGACATGACATCAATGATGCATTTAGCTACAATAGTTTATTTAAATTTTCTACTATCAAATTTTTGTTCAAAGAAAATCCAAGCTCAATAAATGTTTGACAACGAGAGAGTAGTAAAAGCAAATTAACTACTTTTCATAAGTGACAATAATTTTGTTGGTGAGAAAGTTAAAATAGAAAGTATCTATTATACCTTTAAAAGGATCGAATTTCTTATCAATACAATCTTCAAATCTTACCATTAGTTTTTTGTAGTATAACACATGTGTGTGATTTTAATTCTTCCACAAAATTATTAAATTCTCTTTTTCTGAACCATGGAAAGGGCAATTTTTGTATGGTTTTTTGAGAGTCCATTGACCATTGAAAAGACATTTTCTAACAGGCATATGAAATTATTTATTTCAGCGTTTATTTTACTGATGAACAAATAAATTCAACCCTTTTGACTGAAACTATACACAATTTTCCCCAAGGAAGATATGGAAAATATATTTTAACTAATAATTTCATATTTAAATATTAAGTGAATTTTAAACAATATAAAAGTTAGAAACAAATAGAAAAATAATTAATTAAAATCGTCCCTTGTCTGCACCACATGATCTTATTGGTGACTACTCTACACTTCACTTCACATACATTAATCTAAATACTATATCCAGCCTTAACTAAATTGGATCATCATGAAACTATTGTGGTTGAATAGATCTTTATTTTATTCAACAGTAATAAATACAATCTAATATTGATCATGCAGCGATTTAGTGATAACATTAAGAGCTAATACTTAATTTAGTTTTTAAGCAATTTCATTGAAAATTTCAGAATATTAAAAAAATTGTAAAACATATACATTGTAACAAAAAACAAATTAAAAAAAACAAGTAAAAATTCCAAGAGTTTCAAGAGCCTTTAAATATATATATATATATATATATATATATATATATATATATATATATATATATATATATATATATATATATATATATATATATATATATAAACCACAAGCTTTAGCTTTGTTGCCAAAAAGATAAAGTGAAAATCAAATATTTCAATTTGGTGTAAGTAAATTCCTAAGCAGATCAATAAGAAACATAAAAATATTTGTTTCTTACACTGAAGTATAAAAATAGCTCAGATCAGACCCAGCCAAATAATTATGCTCAATGTTACCAATGCTTTTTAAGCGTTTTTCATAAATATTAGTTGTAGATTGAAAAAGTAAATAGACTGAAAACAACATTGTTGAATGCTTAAATATGAATCAATTGATTTAAAATAATACAAATTGGTAATGCAAAACGTTTTTTAGAAAACATGTTCTTCATAATATTAAACTCTTTTTATTGAATCTGCCTTAAAATTATGTTCTCACTTATAATGTAAAGAATAGGCTCAACTAATAGTTGAATAAGATTTGTAATAATTTCATGATATAAGTTTGCTTATAATAAAGAGCTTAAATATATTAAAATAATAAAAACAATAAAAGTACAAGATTACAAATCATAACAATTGATAAACAATTATCAGAAGCTCAATCAACAATAAAATTGTAAAATCTTGAAAAAGATGCAGATGATTTGATTTTCCAGAATAAATACTTTTCTCTGTGATATAACTGTTAAGGAACATTAGAATCATTAAATTATAGGTTTACATTAACTTTCACAAAACTAAATTTTGGTATAATAAAGATTAGTTCAGATCAATCTCTTGATGAATTGATAAACAAAGCTCTAAGATTCACATGCGTTGGATAATTTGAGAGTCACAAAGTAAAATTTATTTGGTTTGTCACTCAATAGTTAATTTTTGCAAGATGGGATTCCGACCTATGAACTGTTAGCAAAAGCACAAAGCATTCAATTAAGTCACAAAGTAAGGGATTCGTGGTTCATTTACTAAATATGTTAAACAACATACCTTATTTGATTTTGGTGTTTTGATAAGAGCTGACATAAAACCACAAAACTATTTTGTTGTAAATTTGATGTAAAATTGCGAAAATTTTAATTATTAATGAATAAATGAGAAACCATGAAAAGGTCATTAATTTACCATATTAAGTAATAACAATTTAGCAAAAAAAGTACTTCAAACATCAGAATAATGCTTTGTGATATAATTAAAGATAAACAACAAATAATTAACAACAAAAATCTATAAAAAGATTGTGACAATGAAATTTATTCTTTCTTAGTTTAACTATCACAAGTCAATATTAAACAATATTCTCGGGGTGCAAGACAATACAACTATAATCATTATCTTTTCATGGAACAAATCCACACCACAACAATTTCAAAGTATATTTTAATCATGTACACATTTCAATTTCAATTAAATACTTAATTAGAATATTTAATAAAATCAAATATTGTCTAATATATAATTGCAGATTAGATAGCAATAAATTGGTAGTAAATATAACAGGTTTTATCACAATTAGCTTACCTACAATAATTGATGATTACATTGTTTAAAAGTTTCTATATATATTCACCATCTAGAAGTAATTTACTTAAATAATTTCTTCCTTATTAATGGTTTTCAAAGCTAATAACTTTTTAATGTTCTAATGTAAATAGAGGCCTTTTCACCATAAAAATATTACAAAACTATTAAAGAAAATTATTATAAAATATCTAAATCATTACATGTTCAATTTTGAATATACATTAGAAAAACTAATTGAACATTCATTACACATCCAACATATATGAATGATAAATATGTAAATTCAATTTAATGGATTTTTATGGTACAAAAATTCAGTTTCATAGTGATTATATAAAAATTTCAGAAATTGTAAATAAATGTTGAATCGAATACAAAATTATGTCAGTTTGATACCGCATTATAAACTGTAACATACAAATGCAATGACTAATATTTACATCTTTACTTTAAACAGTTTGCAATTCATTGTAATCTCTGCAATTTTTCCACATAAATCTTCAATGTTAAAAATTTTCTGAAAATCTTATTTTAAAGTCAATTTCTTTAAAACATTATTGTTCAAAACATTAAACAAATTATGATGCATAAATACTCACTTGAACAAGAAAACTATGATGGATTATTATACAGCAGTAAATTCAAATCCTAGAATATATAATCATAAATTAGTAAATATTTGAAATGAGAAATTATTGAATTATTTTTAAAAAATCAGACAGGTAGTTATACAGGAATAATATAATATAAAAATAATATTCTAGAAAAACAAAATATTGTAAAGTAAATCTGTAATAATTGTGTAACATAAAGTTGGACGTACATTTATACTTTAATATCATAATATATGCTTATTTTTCATAAGAAAACTGATTTAGGGTGCAATTGTCTTTTATTTGCATAAACTAGCATAGAATGTAAACTTTACAGTAAAAAAAGTCCAACAAACTAATATTTTATTCTTTCAAAGTTTATTCAATTGTTTTAAGAAATAATAAAGAACAGGGCTATAAATCGGAATAAATTTTAAAATACAATCTCTACAGAAAATAAAATAATTATTTCAACACTTTTTCATAAGAAACTTCAATTTTGAGAAATATTACCTAATACTGTACTCAAATGGTTAGTAAAAACTTGAAGTCTTAATTAAAATCATTACTATAACTGAGCTGTGCGTTTTAATGAATGCTCCTGTTTGGTCTTATTTCATACAGATATTTGCAACAGACCTCATGATTCATTATTATTGTTGGTTTTTTATTTACAATTACATTTACTCATTTTTATTAGTAATTTTAAAACTTTTTTCTTTTTCTAAACATTGTACAGAAAAAAAAATAGCTGAGTGATAAATTCTTGTTTATAACTCAAATTTTAAGCAATGAAAAACATGTAATCTTGTATAATGATGAGATTTTACTTTTATTAATATCACAACTTGATGATATGAGAATTGATTAAGCAATGAAGATCAATAAGAAAATTCCTTTCCTTAAAAGAATAATTTAGGCTATTCCAAGAAATTCTCTTCATTTCTCATTAAATCAGTATAACAAAAAATTGCTTACACTTAAGTTATTTTAATATTATACCAAATAAATTAGATTTTACCTTACTAATTATAGAATCTCATTAAATGAGGGTGTTATACAACAACACTATATGATGCATGAAAGCACGAATGAACATTTTGGGGAAATTACCTGTGTAGGATAAGCTGTTGTGTAAATTACATTTTGTTGTCCAGACTGATCTGTCAGCATGGCTGCAGTTAATGTTTGAGAAGCTGTAGAAATATTAAAATCATTTATATATAATGCATAGAAATTTTCATCAGTTGAAAAAAATTTAATGTCATCTAAAAGTAAATCTCCCACAATTCTAAATATTTATAACTATAGCAAAATTCAAATGCTAAAATAGTATATGCATATGTGCAAAAGGAAACAATATGATAGAATTAATGTAAACTTCACATAATTATTTATTCTATGATTAAAGATATAAAAATAATAATAAGAGTAAATAATAATTAAGAGAAATATCATGAGACAAGCTCTATATTCACTTCTATAGCAAATAGGTTCTATGCATCATTATCAATTGTTTATATGTAATTCAAATGTAAACATTTTAAATCAAAGTGTGTGCAATGATTTTTATAATAATGCAAAAAACTAATTGTATTTATTAAATGCAATGAGATATTGTTATAAAAATATAACTATTTTTATAAACATATATTTTTGTTTAATAATTTTATAGTGTTATTATTTGACAAGTGAAATTGACCAAGCAACTTTATTCAGTGAAAATTGCAGTTTTCAGAGCTGAGAAATAAATCAGTATGGCTTACAACAGGTTGTTGATACTTGGCAACTAAAAATAAGTTACCATTTTCAAAGTTTTTAGTTCACAGAACCAATAAAATCTGAGTTACCTAAAGTCTTACAATAAGAATGTTCAGAAAACTCAAAGGCCCTGAAGCCAGAGATATAAATGTTGACTTCAGCAAAGCAGTGAGTTAGCAAGGAGTGACATGTCTGAATCATCAGCTCTGAAAGCTGCTGTATATAGTTTCTATACATAATGGAAACTGTACAGATTTCACAACCTGCAAAGAATCTTCAAGATCTTGTAATTATGGTCTTTAAAATTGAAAAAAAACTGTGAATAAAATGTTTGTTTAAAAGGAAAATTAATTTTCATTTCTGGATCATCATATTGTTGTAGCTATGAAGCATCACAACATTATATTCTAACAGCATGTAATAAAATAGCAGATGCAGTAACTTAAATACTATTAAAATACTTTATAAGTGTTTCACACATATTTGTAATTAAACTAAATTCATAATAGAAAATTGAAATTTGCAGATTTGAAGTGCAGAAAATTAAGAAAACATTTTCAAGACATTTTTATACATAAAATCATTTTTGAATAAATAAAATTACTAATTATAGCAACGATTTAAAGCCTAATTTAGCCTTTCAAACCTCAATATCTTTATAGACTTCATGTGATATTAAAAATATAAATTCTAAGATTTTTTTTAAGAAATATCCAAAAAGAAAAAATTTTTCTCCATGAAAACATTTTCACAATATTTGCACTGTATTAAATAAATGAAATATTTTACTGTGTTAAATGGACTATATTTGCTAATAAATATTAAGTATGATAAGGACTTTTAAGTAGTCTTAAATAATATTACACTTAATGTTCTGTCAGTATATAAAAACTACAAATTGTAAACAATAAATCTAATTTTAGTACAGTATCAATATACATATATATATATATATATATATATATATATATATATATATATATATATATACAATAGAAAAATTAAATAACTTCAAATCAATCAGAGTTCGTACAGATTTGCAAAAATTAAATTCCAAGAATTTTAAGGAGTTTTCCAGGAGTCAAATCAAAAATTTCCAGGAGGTATCGACATTCATGTTAAATATTTTTTAATTTTATTTTAAAAATTGTTCTTAACCAATTTGCATATAATTATGGACATGCAATATTTTTCAATCATTTCTGTAAATAATAAAAATAAATAATTGCAAACATTAATGCGATTACTTTTTTTATTTGAGTTAAAATTATTAATGATAATTTCAAAAGCCTTCAATGAATTTACAGCTATAACAGAAAACTTTTTATTTAAATAATCAACATTCTATATAATACTGGATTACACATTGTATTATCCAGTATTATATAAAATGTTGATTATTGCAATCAGTAATTTTAGAGTTTTTAGGTATTTCCAATACATTCAGATTGAAAAAATTCTTTTAGAAACTTTTGCATTAAATTTTTCAATAATGAATGAAAATCTCCAACAATAAATGGCAACAGTTTTAATCAGTTTGATAAAGAGTCAGAAAAGGTTCTACTTCCCAAGCAATAAATATAAAAAAATTGCATTTAGCAGAAAAAAAATATATCTTTTGTACACTTCTGCACAATATCAAAAGTTTTGGTACCAGGATGATTAGGAAATTTTTTGTTTTGAATAAATGACATATATGTTTTAAGATACAGTAACATTTCAAGTAATTTGTTGAAAACACTTATATTTTCTAACCATTGATGTGTATAAAACTTTAAAGGAAATTTTTTGCCTGGGCCAAGGAGATCAAAGTCATTCCTACGAGCAGGTGAGTTCTTAAATAGTCTGTAAACTGCACTTTCTGTTACCTCAACTTCTGGAAATGAAGAACATCCATGGCTGTAAAGGTTGTGTAGAATGTGTAGGCTGCAGCTTCCGACATTTAAAATATTTGAATGATGTTCACTTTTTAAATAATTAGCCATTTTAGTAAAAAAAGACCAGTGCATATTTGGGTCATCCATTGACAACTGGAGTAATCCACTAGTTCCTAATTCTAAGCACTTCTCATTCATTTTTTCAAACTAAATCTTTAGTTTAATGACCTAAAAAATCGCATGAGTAATACCGTGTTTTAACTGTATCATTATCCCAAAATCTTACATGGCAATCCAATTGTTTTATCTGTAGAGGATTATTTAAGCTTTCATCAAAGAGAAGCACATGATTAGAAACATTCTTAACTTTTTCTTTTAATAAGTTGGAAAAATTAGGTGCAATTCCAAAATCTGTTAAATAAGCACACATTTCTCAGAAAAACTGAATTGCTTTGCAATACACTGTCTGGAAACATTGCTTGAAAGAGACAATTTATATTGTTAGAAAAACAGTAGCTGAATCCACTGTTTAAAACTTTAAGGGCCCATAGAATTTCAACCTTAAAACTGCTTTTGAAGAAACAAATGAATCTAAAATTTCAGATCATGCTTTGAGTTCTATCTTTAACAGGATCAGCAGAAGTGAAAAAATCTTTAAAATGAGTATATTTTTTTAGCAGATATGTTATACTAAATATATATGCTTTTTCCCTTTCATATGGGATTTAATTGCCGATTCGGAAATATTTGAAATACAGAAGTCAACAACAACAGACAAAACAAACCACACAAAAGTCATTTTGTATGGCTTTTCCTGACACTTTCCACCAGGCATATTAAATAATTTATTTCATTAATAAACAAATTTATCCCGATTAAATTAAATTATATGCAATTTTCATCAAGGGAGACATGGAAAATATGTTTTAACTCAAAAATTTTACATTTAAATATTAATACTCAAATAACTTTATACAATTTAAGGAAAACAGCAGCAAATAAAAAAATAATCAATTAAAATCGCCCGTCTTAATTGTGCAACATATTAATTTTGTGTTTGGTGATTACTTCACTTTAAATAAATCTAAATTCTACTAAACCAAATTATCATGAAATTATTGTAGTTGAACTAGTTATTATTGTAACTAAAGTTAATACAAGTCAACAGTTAAGTATACAAAAATTTAATATCAATTGTGCCACCATCTAGTGGCAATAATAAAAACTAATACTAAATTAAGTTTTTTGACAATTTTATTGAAAATATTAAAACAAAAGAATACAAAAAATTATATTTTCTAGAAAAAATAAATACATCAAGGTAAGAAAAAATTCCAGGAGTAATTCATGATTTTCAAGGAATTGAGTCAAAATTTCAGGAGTTTCAAGGGTCCTTAAAAATATTTTCGGAATTTAAGGAGTTTCCAGGAGTTGTACGAACCCTGATCCATGTAGAACTTTCCTTTTACAATTTAAAGAAAATGTAGAGGTCAATTGTTACGAATTTTAAAAATTAAAATAATCTCAATATAATACAAAATGAAAATAACTTACAATATGATCCATCTTCGAGTTCATCCATTGAAGTTTCCTGAACTGGAGCAGATGATAAAGCCTTTTCCCCTTTCATGGACTGTTTATGAATTATTTATCAGAATAAATTTAATAATAAATTTCTTTTAATTGAAATAAAAAAAAATTGAAAGTAAATTCGTATTAATGTTTTACATAAATCAAACAATTAAAAATTAAAGATTTTTGTTCTAATATATACACATAAGAGATTGCATGCTATCAAAATGTTCTGTCTACAATAGTTGCAGAAATATACCTAAAACTAAAAAATGCTAAAAATATTATTGTTTATGTTTTTACTAATATTAAAAATTTTAATATTAGTAAAAACTATATGTTTTTACTAATAATAAAAATTAATATTAGTAAAAAAATTCTTTCTATATATTAATAAAATACCCAATTTTAGGTGTTTTTATCTGAAACAATTTTTCTAAGATTTTTTTTATAAGATATAGAATAAAAAAATTCTATAGTAGTGTAATCAAAATTTGATATTTACAGCTACTTTTTTAATATTGATACAAGTAATCAGTTATAAACAAATATTTGTATAAATATTGAACTGCTATTTCACTAATATTTGTAGCAGTATATCTGATATTTTTACACATGAATATAATGCAACTGATATGCCATATCATATCAGTGGAACTCATTACTATCATTAAGCAGACTACTAGAACTGTAATAAAATGACTATATTTGAAGTTATTTTTGTTAAACTTTTTCTTAAGATATCTTATTAATTGATATGACTAAATTGACAGATAAAAAGTAGAAAACAAAGTGATTTGTCATATGAAATGTACAATTTATAGATGAACAAAACTGCCTTGCTTTAAATAGATTTTAACTAAGCAAAGGCCAAAAAAGATGAAAATTATTTATCTATTATTAATAAATTTCCATAATCTAAATTAATGAATAGTTATATGTAATTTGTCTATTACAAAATAAAGAAAATTTAAAACATTTAAATATTGAGAAAAAGTGAAGAAAAATAACCAAATTTAATGATATACTTTCTTTAATGAAAGCAGTTTGAAAATAATATACACAAGTTTCATAAGTAATGTTTAGTTCTGACGTAAGTACTGTTAAAGATAAAAAGATGAATTCTCTTCAATTTATGAAAATCACAGATATGCATTTTAAAAAGTATCAAGATGCATACAGATTTCCAAAATCAAATTCCAAAAATTTTAATGAGTTTTTCAGGAGTGAAATTAAAAAATTTCTAGGAGATCATGTTCTCATCATGATAAAAAATTTCTAGACATTCATGTTTAATAATTTTTATTTTACTTTTCCAATTGCTTTTAACTGAATATTTATATAATTATGTATATGCAACATTTTTCAATTACATTATCAAATAATAGAAACAAATAATATTAGAAATTCGTGAGACAATTTTTTTTTATTTAGATCAGAATTATAATTAATCAATGAATTCAAAAGCCTTCAATAAATTTACACCTATAATAGAAAGATTTTTTTCTTAATTTAAATATTCTTTATATTACTGAATTTTACATTGTATAAAATAATGGATAATTTTAGAGTTTTTAAACACCTTAGTGAAATTCCTATTCATAAATTTACTGAATATTTCAAGATATATATAACAACCTCTTTTAAGTTTACACCATTTACAAAATTTGAATGCTGTAGACTTAAAAAAAATAAATTAACCATTTTAGTGAAAACGAGCTAGTTTATATTCAGACCATCTATTGACAACTGGAGTAATCCACTTGTTAATAATTCAAAGCAATTCTCATTCACTTTTTCAAACAAAATATCTCCATTTGAGAGACATAAAAAAATGTGACAAATAATACCGAGTTTTTACATCATTATACAAAAACTTTACCTGGCTGTCCCATTGTTTTGGCTGCAGTATTTCATTTCAAAACTTTCATCAAAGAAAAGCACATAATTACAAGCATTCTTAAGTTATTCTTTTTATAAGTTCGAAAAATACGGTGCAATTCCAAAAATTTTAAATAAGTAAAAGCATTTTCTGGAAATACTGCTTGAAAAAGTGAATTTATATTGCTACAAGAACTGTTTCTGATCCACTGTACTTTAAGGACTTACAGAATATCAGCCCTTAAAATTTCTTTTGAAGAAACAAATGACTCTAAATTTTCAGAGCATGCTTTGGGTTCATATTCTTTAACTGGAACTGCAGCAGAGAAAAAATCTTTTAAATGTGTGTGTGTGTATGAATAGACTTTTTTCAAATATAGCCTCCTCAATAAAATAAACTTTTTTTCCATATTTGATATTAGATTTAACTGTTGATTTGCCCATATTAAGAATACAGAGGTTTTTCTAGCAAACTAGATAGAAAATAAGCATGTGTTTTTCTTCTGAACCATGCAAAAGTCAATCTTTGTGTGGCTTTTCCCGAGTCCATTGGTCATTGAAAAGATATAAATATTCTGTATATTAAATATATATTATATAATCATACTAAATAATTTATTTCATTGATAAATAAAATTCATCCCAATTCACTGAAATTTTCACAAAAAAGATATGGAAAGTATATTTTAACTCAAAAATTTTATATTAACATATTAATATTCAGTGAATTTTATAAAATATACAGAAAACATAAAGAAATAGAAAAAGAATAAGTTAAAATCATCTGCCCGATTGTACCACATGACAATCTTATTGGTGATAATTTCAGTTTACTTCACACACATAATTGTAAACACTACAACTGGTCCTGATTGAACTGGATCATCATGAAGTATTATGGATGAACTGACTCTTTATTTTAATTACAATTGCACATACAAATATCAAATACTGATCAAACCACCACCTAAAGGTAACATTAAATGCTAGCTTAATTTCGTACAAGAAAAATTTTATTAAAACTATAAAACAGAAAACTCAAGAAAATTATAACATTTTCTGACCATAGAAAATGCATCAAGATTTCACTAAAAGTTCTAGGAGTGATTCACGATTTTCAAGGAGTCAAGTCAATATTCAGAGAGTTTCAAGGGACGTTAAAATATATATATTTTTTAAATTCCAAGAGTTGTACGAACCTTGATCCATAAAAAAGCTTCATCAAAAATGGAGGTTTTGTATTTGTAATTCGAATAACTATCAACATTCTACTTAAGTCAGAAATTTTATCAACAATTTAGAAAATTACTTATTTTGCTTTGTTAAGGTATAAAAAGGTTTCATCATTCTAGAATTTACTTAATGTGTTCTTAAATAATAATAAAAAAAACTTATAGTAAATTGTCTTAAAAAATTTTTGATCATAAAACAATAAAAATGACAAAAATATTTGATTTTTGTTTGACTGTTTAGATATTTTATTTAAAATCGATTTTTAGAATGTTTAAATCTTAACATAACTAAATAAATCTCTAACAAATGTGAACAACTTGTTTATAATTCATATTCCAATAAATTATATAAAATATTAAAAAAAGTAGTGGTTAGAAAAATCTTTACTTTTAAATTGCAAGACAGAAAATTTGTAACAGTTTTTTACTTTTATAATTATTCAATTGTGGTTAACTATTTAAAATGATATTCAAACCACTACAAAATGCTAATATCATTTATGTGATAATGTAACCATTTATGTGATTTGCTAAGGCCTTCTGATATAGATATCAATCTTTTTCACATCATCATTTCATCAAAGTTTAAATTTGTGTACTCTCGGAATTATTTCATCCAGATAAGAAACCTACTGATTTGATAATCTTAATGATATGAATAGAAATATTTTAAGCAACTGAAAAAATGCAAGAATAAATACAAAAAATATTTGCTGAGAAATACATTCAGCACGAAAGTAACTTAAATAAAATTACGAAAATATAATTAATTGTAAATCTTTTAGAAAATTTAATCAAATACCAAATAAAGAATAATAAAAGAAAAAATGTATATGGTAAACAGATGGAACATATATTACATATATTCAATAAATTAAATAAATTTTGAACTATCTGTTGAATATATGTTCCATCTGTTTACTATATTTCATATTTTCCCTTTATTATTCTTCATTTGGCATTTGATTAATTTTATAAAAAAATGTATTATAACAAAACCAAGTTATTTGAGGTAGTTTATTTCAATCTAATGAACATCAGGTCTTTAACACTTGACATGTCAGTGCAGTGTCTCAAAAGCTAAATATCTTTCTAAATTCCAATAAAACACATTTTAACATTCTTCGCTATCAAAAATATAAAATTATTTCCTCCTTTATGGTCAAAGGCCAGGTCTGAGAAATATAAGTTAGAGTAGGAATGAAAAGTGTGTGTGTGTGTAGTTCTACCTACTATTGAATACAAATAAAATTGTATTTACTCTTTTTATTACAGGTGTCCAAATACTTATTAGATCACTGTATGTGTATAAATTTGCAAGACAAGAAACTTATTTATAAACTTTATAATATATCAGACAATTAAAAAATCAATTTAAATATTGAAAACTTGCATTAGCTTAATGCACGTAATTATCAAGATAATGGAAATATCAGTCCACATCAATGATGTGTCTACTTATATATTTTACAAACATTCTTTTATGAAAATATAACTAAAACTATATTATCTTATCAATATTTTTCTATACAAAAATAGAACAATATTTATAAATAATGCAAAACATTAGACCAAAACATTCAGAGAAACTAACTATTGAAGATTAATGACCACAAGAAAGGCAACAAATGCAATTTAATAAAAAACAGATGTCATAAAAAAGATATAAAATCAAATATACACACAAAAGTATTCTCTTAATATCATAGTTTTAAACATTCAAGACAGTAACTAAAACAATTTCAAAAAATTCAAAGCAGTAATTAATTATATAATTCAATAGAAACTCACATTTTCCTTATGTATTACCTCTCTATATTTTTGCAAATACAATTTTAATGGTTCAACATAATTATCAAAGCCCAATGTTGACATAGCAAACAAAATATCTTCTCCATTTATTGTTTTTCGTTTTTCTTGATGGCAACGATCGCTAGCCATGTATAAGTGTTAAGGAAATAAAAATTTGGTATAACAATATTGAAATAAATGAAATTTTAGTTAAAAATATAATTACCTTCCAACAGTTAACAAAATAATTTAAACTAATTTATATACTTTCAAAAATGTAAATAAAAAAATATTGTAGTTTTCAAAGTACACCAACAAGAGTTATATATAATCAGACAAATTCGAATATTCACATTTTGATATCATTAAATAGGCAGTAATTATACATTTCTTAGAATTGTTGAATTATATAAAAAATTTCAAACAATTTAAAATTAAATAGAAAGAAACATTTTAATACTTTAATTTTAACTGTATAGAAATAATTTTGATAAAAAATTCAAAGTCATACATTAAAAATCAGGATAGATACATAAAAAAAAAACAAAAATGCATGTAAATGAGAGCAAAGTTCATTCAAGTATAAAGATGAGACATTATTTAAAGAATCGCAGTGTGTATCCAACAACAGAAAGACTCAGTTAAAACTCAAAGGCTGACTCATCACATTTACACTCATAAGGCTCACACAATAAAAATTCACTCATCACATTTAACAACTCATCTTTTTGAAATCAGGAGATCACTCTCATTTCAAAATTCTTGAGTGGCAAACATTTCAATGGAATTTTTTTTTACCCTAGTTTTCCCATTCTTGCCAACCTTGGAGGAGAAAAAAATCAGTAGATTTTACTGATTTTGAGAGAAAAAAAATCAGAAGACAATTAATACTGACATTTTTGCTTGAATGTTTAAAACAGTACTACCAAAGAAAGACAATTTTACTCTTTAGATTATACATTCTAAGAGTGATTTAAACTAAACACATACTTTGCATTAATCTTAATATTTTAATAAAATATTTATCACCTTTATAAAAGAATTATGAAAAATAAAATATGCTACATGTAAAAAATAAACATCAACATTTATGTCCCGATATTTATTTTATATAAAGGGCAACTTTTACTACACTAGTACAATTTATAAATATCAAACTTGTAAAATTACATAAAAGCATGAAATACACTACTAAACAAATTTAATTCAGCAACAAATACTTCTAATAATATAGAAATCATCAAATACTTTGTCCATAAAAAATGATACATTTCAAATTCAAATAACTTTTGGCAATTTTTTTTTTTCATATGTTGCTGACTTTGCATGTTTTAGAAATGAATTGGTGTTCAAAATATTTTTCATTTTAAGAATATCTAGTTATAATTAAACTATTTAATTAATTTAATTTTCTTCGTTAACTGTTTAAGTTACTAAAACAACTCAATATACTTTTTTACTGGCAACATTTCGATTGTTTTTAAGCTTTTCAATGAAATTGCCAAATACTAGTAGATTTTTATATATTATCGGGAAATCAGGGGAAATGATGAAAAATCAGGAGTTTCCCGATAAAATCAGTAGAGTAAGCAGCTATGTTCTTCTTATGACCATGTTCTTAATAAAAGCAATTTTTGATTATTCATGTGAATATTTAGCAACATTTTCTTAGAAGTGTCAAATTTAGCCCCCTTATTTGAAGTATTTAGTTAT